>CM063522.1:1807500-2135000 GCA_032199755.1 Ambrosia artemisiifolia
AGTATAAAGTGTCGAAAATTAGGTTTTTGAAAGGATCTTCTCCCCCATTTGACTAGGGACGATTCTAGAGGAGTATTACAATTTTGGGCATTCTTTCACCATTCCACACTTTCTAATCACCTTCCAATCATCAATCATGCAATTCTACATCAAGATTGAAGATGAAATCATGAAGATGCAACGCTAATCCTCATGCGGTTTCTCTGGGTGAAGATTTGGGTATTTTGTAAGGATTTCTCTATTTTGAACTTTGTTTAGGGTCAGGTTTTATAAACACGTTTAATATATGGTTTATTAACTGTTTTATTGTAAATTGTATGATAATGTTTTGCATTCAAGACTTCGGTCAATACTTCATAATTTTGAGAGGACTCAAATAATATCACATTTTCTCTCATAACATATGTAGGCCACATCTTTGATCATGCTAGTTCTGTATTGTGATTGTTTAATTAAAATGTAATTTAAATGAATGTTGGCTGAGTTTTATGCAATGATAGTACTTGTAACAACTAAAGGATATAAACACAAGAAACCTACTAGTGATTAGTAAGAACGTTTATGGCTTGATTGGAAAAAAATGACGAAATTGATAAACCGGTCATCAATTTGGTTTCATAATCACAGCTCATTTTATCAACTTATTCTGTTGAGTATATATTATACAACACGCCAATGATGTTGTAGCCTAGTGGTTGCAATGGAAGTGAGAAGGTTTACCCACTTTGTGGGGTTCCTGCCCTGGGAGTAGGGGTGTAAATGACACGTAGCGGCTCGGAATCGGCTCGGGATCGGCTCGGTAAAAAGCTCGAACGAGCCGAGCCTTAACGAGCCCGAGTCTGAAATATGGCTCGTTTAGTTATCGAGCCCGAGCTCGAGCTCGAGCCCTATATACAAAGCTCGATTGGGCTCGCGAGCCTAATTGAGCCTTAACGAGCTAGAGCCCGAACCCGAGCCCGAGCCTAAGTTACAGCCGAGCCTAAGTTATAGCCTTAACGATTGGGCTCGCGAGCCTAAGTTATAGCCGAGTTTTTGCGAGCTCGAGCCGAGCTTTTGAGCTCGTTTGAGATTCTCAAATCACCTCGAGCCGAGCCGAGCTCGAGCTTTGGATTTTGCTAGCGAGCCGAGCTCGAGCCCAAGATTGTAGGCTCGAACCGAGCCGAGCTCGAGCTTCACAAAACCTTAATGAGCCTGAGCCGAGCCCAGTCAGGCTCGGGCTCGGCTCGGCTCGTTTACACCCCTACCTGGGAGGTCACATGTTCGAATCCCACTCAGAGTAGGGTTATTCCGAAATGAGGGGCTGGACCTTAGGGGGGGCCGAGGACCGGACCTGAAGGGTGCGGGGCTTCGTTATGGGTGTGTACCGTCGACCGTTAAAAAAAATATATATTATACAACACACCCTAACTTGATACAAATACGGAGTAATTTGTAATCAGTGTCACATATGCAGTGGGTTTTTTCGGTGTAGATCATGAGGCGATTTGGTGTGTTTTAGTCACACATTTGTAAACAAAAATAATTCATTGATCTACATACACCTTTATTCAGTTTAATTTATAAATTAGTCACACATAATTAGTCATATGTTCTAATTAAGCAGTAAAGTTCCCTTCTTTCTTTATCATAAATTAGTATAGTAGTTTTTAATTTGTATGTTTAGTTATCTTAGAAAACTAGTGTGTGAACTTTTAATGGTTTGACTTTTTCGACAAGTTAGGAATATAATATACTAACCTAATTTCATATTTATAATTAATACTTAGTAGCTAACACTTCGAGTATGTGTTTTAACTAACACTAGGACTACACGTTTTAACTAACACTTGATTATATGTTCAACCATCACCTAAATCTTTTAATTAATAAATCATAGCCAATAGTATATAGTCTTTTGAGCTATATTGTTTGAATAATGTATTGACCAAGTAATAATTAAATCAAAAGTATAACAATATTCATTAGTTGCTTTGATAACTCATTCACTAACTAAATATACATAAAATGGTTGTATTAATATGTTCTTTCTAAAACAATTAAAATACACACATTTTGTTCAGACTGAATCTCGAATTTGATTACTGAATCATATAGGGAATATCTGTCTTTATTTAAGATGTTTCAAAATTTTACATTGGTAAATATGATTTTTGTGCAAACTAACCTATCCAGGAATTAGTTTTTATTTTCTTTTTTTGATAGAAACTGAGAAGAGGTAAAAGAAACATACCAAAAGCAAGTCGATCAGGGAGTAGCATGTGAAGATTGGAGTGATGGAAAAGAAAGTAAAACCACATGTTATGGCCATGGGCCATGAAGTGTTGAAGATGTTTTAAAATTATTATTATTATTATTATTATTATTATTATTATTATTATTATTATTATTATTATTATTATTATTAGACACACACATATTGTTGCTACAACACATAACTGCCTAATGTTGGTTCTGAGTCACAAGGGAGGTTCAGGGGTTCAAGGGTTCCACTCTGCCTAACGCAGGTCGTGGTGTCCTTCTACGTTGCAAACGTAGAAGGAGGTTCAAGGTTATTTTTATTGTTTTTAGATGCTTTAAGGTTCTGGTTTGAGATGTACTCGAAACCAGAAGAAGAAGTTCTTGAGATCCGAGTGAAGAGAATTGTTCTCTCCACGTGCAAGACCAAAAGAATAAAAAGAGTGAAGTGAGAGTGATTGTGATGGTGTGATCAGAGCTGAGGAATCAGCCTCTGATTTATAGAGAAAAGAGAACTCCATAAGGAGAAAGCATCTAGCCTTGAGCCTTGTTGCAACTAAAGGACATCTCACAAATGGTAAGTGGTTGCTATGGACCTGCGGTCTGTTGACTGATGTTACTCCATCAGTTTGTTTGTTTTGCTCGATGAAAAAGATGACGGGACAAGTCATCTTTTTGACTTAAGATGCTCCTGGTTGTTGAACCTTTGTAGGCTCCAACCCTTTAAGCATTGTTTAGTAATGTTGTTTATTTATTTTTGCTTTAAGCTACCCACGTCATCAGCCCCCCAAGTCAGAAGGTTTGATGAGGTATCTTGAAAGCTTCTGACTGTTTTCTTAGTTTTTCCTTTGCTTGAAAGGTTCGAGGGTTCATTGTGATTTGGGCGGTTATTACTCAGCGTTTAATTTTGATTGGACTGTTGATGTGACATGTGGCAGTTTGCTCAGAGGTGATTACTGCATGCCATAATGACAGTTTTTTTAAATTAAAATAACCGTTTCCTTTTTCTTTTTTAACCCTTCCTTATTTCATTTTTTACTTTACTCTTTTCCTTTCTTCATTTTCTTCCTCTCAAACGTTTGATCCATCTTAGGGTTTCGTGATTTTCACCACAGCAGGTTAGTCTTTTCTTCTTGTTGTTTTGTTTACTGATCATCCTTTTAAGCACAATGGGCGCTAAAAAGGACATGGCCGTTACTTTTTCCACTCTTTCTCAGAAAGAGGTGGAATCGTTTTGTTCCGAGTGGGATATAGATTTGTCTTTTAATCCCGTGGCTCCTGGCAAAAAACTTGTTGTTTCTCAATGTCCATCTGGTTCTATTGCTTTGTACTGTCGTCATTTTGAATTTGCAAACCTTCGTCATCCTTTTTCTGTGTTTTTGTTGAATGTTCTTGAGTACTATAGGGTTTCCCTTGGTCAAATTCATCCACATGGTGTTGGCCGTGTTTTACACTTTGAATGTCTTTGTAGAGCCTTAGGGTATGATCCCACTCTATTGATGTTCAGGCGATTCTTTCGCCTTGCCAAGAATGGTGACTGGTTCACCTTCGAGGGATCATCAGTAGAGACAAACCTTCTTTCCTGATCCCATGTTACAACTGTTGGGCAGTGGAAGACTAGGTTCTTTTGGGTGTCTGATTCTATTTTCCCTTTTAAGCCTGTGTGGAGGTATCCTGAGGCTGTGCTTAATGAAGGGGACCCTTCAGAGTTTGAACTTGATCATAACTTTCTAACGGCTCTTAGAGCATGCCCTTCGAGGCTTCGTCCATTTGCTGAACCTTTCTTAGTATTATCCGGTGTTAGCACTCGTTGGGACAAGTCGGGTAGAGATCCTGTTGTGATGAAGGATGATCAGGGTATGAGTTTTTGTTTGTTGTTGATTTCATTCTTTCTTTTTGTTTTTTCCTTATGTGTTGTATTTTTGCAGTTATGTCGGCTCTAGACTTCATTAAAGGTGACGATGCTTCAGGTGTTGTTTTTTCTGATGCTGAAGCAGCAGATGGGGAGGATACATTGACCAAGTATGAGAAAGGGAGATATGACGGGACCAATTATGTTGCTGTCCCCCATGTCAAGGGTTTTGCTAAAGCTAGTTCGTCCAAGGATTCAACAAGGAGGTCCAGCAGACGGCTTTTAAAGGCTGCCAAGTCTGCTGATCCTTCTGAAGCGGTGACAGTCAGCGATGATATTGAAGAGTCTGATGATGAAAAGGATCAGACTGTGGATGATACTCCTGTGGATGTTGTTGTCAAGAAAAGCAAGGGTAAGAAGGTGAAGGTTGGGTTGGTGAAGGAAACAGATGGGTCGGCTAGTTTTGATGAGGAAGGTCTGTATGTTCCTGGGTGGAATGTGAAGTCAAGTGATAACTTCAAGTCTTCGGCTGTTTGTGAGGAGGTTCTGGCACACTTTACCACTCCTGGTGCCAAGGCTTGTCTTGAAGGTTTGGATGATGATGTTCTGCTGGCAAAGATGATGGTGGGTACCTGCAACCTGGCTGCTATGCTTCCAGAGGGGATTGGCAGGTTTAGGAAGGTTATGGGTGAGTACAGTGAGTTTGCCAAGAAAAAGAAGGAGATGAAACAGTCCATTGCTGACATGAAGAGGGATGCTAAGGAGTATGCTCAGAAGGAGGTTACTCTGATTGCCCTGATTGATGAACTGAAAAGAGGGCATGAGGCTGAGATGGCGAGGCATGAAGCTGCTAGGCTTAAGGTGGAGGCGGATCAGTTGGCCTTAGAAGCAGAGAAAAAGGCATTTGAAAGTGAAAAGAAGGAATTGGAGGTTTCTCTTGTTGCTGCTCAAAATGGTTAATTGAAGAGGGCTTTCAGCAAGTCGTTACCTACCTCCTTCACCATGCCGAATTCAACTCTGCCCTTGGGGAGGTGTACACCAAGCTTTTAACCCATGGTAAGCATGCTGGTTTTGTTGCAGGGTTTAAAGCTCATGAGTCCGGCCAAGTCTTGGAAGAATCTTCCCTCTATCAGCCTAACTCCTTAGAAGTGTTCAAGGAAATTGTCCTCAAGATGGAACACTCCAGCTATCCTTATGTTGCACAAGTTTCTTCCCTTTATGGGAAACCCTTGAAGGAGCTGAGAGAATTGAAGCCTGCTGGCCTGAACGAAGCTGTATCTGCTAAGGTGCTTCAATCTGTTTCAAGGAAGAGGGCACATTCTGGCGATAGTGAAGAGACTTTGGATGTGGCTGAAACACTTTCCAAGGATGCTAGCGTTGAAGCCTCTGAAGCTGGTCTTGTGGAGAAGCTACCAAAGAAGGGGAAGAAGGCAAAGAAGGCAAAGGTGGTCAAGGCTGGGAATGAGGATGAAGCCTCCAAGCCTTCAGGGTCTGGTAACGATGCCTGAACTTCTTATTCGTAGCTTTCTTAGCATCTTGGTTTGTTAAAACAATTAACTCTGTGGTTGTGTCTCAAAACACTTTTATCTTTTGTTGGAACCTTTAGTGGTTCTTTGATGGTTATGGGCTGTTGCCCTTTGAACAATTGTGCTACTCCTTGGCTTTGTTAAAAGCCTTTGAATGTTAAGCCTTTAGGGCTGTTGTTTAAGTTTTATCGTTGTTCATCTTTTATTTGTTCCTTGTTGCTATGTGTGTTTGTTTGTCTTTGTTTTTGTTTGGGAATGTTTATCCGGTAGCACCTTCAAAGGTTGAATGCTGCAGTCATTCATCCTTAAGGTAGTCTAGGCAAGTATGTCACCACCTATCCTATACACTTATACAAGTGTTTTTAATGTATTTTCGTAAGTTTGTTTTTTAAACTTAAGGAACGATTGGTGTAGGTTGTTCAAGCCTGTCAATGAGATTTATAAAATTATTTTTTTTTGTTTATCTCATGGAGTCGGATTGATTTAGGAACTCACCCCTTATATAGGTCCGTTCAACCCTCTAACCTATTGAGCGAAATGGCCTGGGAGCTCATCCCCTTACATGGCCCTTGCCATGGAGTTTCTTGCAAGGTTCTCAACCTGATCATAGGATAGAAAGACAAAATTTTCAAAAGAGGATTCAGTGATCCTTTCATTCACTTGATGATAACATTACATTGCTTTTTCAAAGAGAACAACATTTTCTTACAACTTAAACAAAGAACCGTTTAAGGTTCTTGCCATTCCAATGCCGAGGGAGCTTCTTGCCCTCCATATTGGCAAGCTTGTAAGACCCTCCTTTGTGGGATTCAAGGATGGTGTAGGGACCCTCCCATTTGGGTCCTAGCTTTCCTTGGTTTTCCTTCTTGCTTGCTTCATTGTTTCTTAGGACCAGATCACCTGGCTTGAAGCGTTCATGCTTGACTTTGGCATTGTAGTAGGACTCCATCTTTTGTTTGTACCTGGCTTCTCTTATTGCTGCCAAGTCTCTTGCTTCTTCTAGGAGATCAAGATTGAGTGACGTTTCTCGTTCATTTGCCTGGATGTCAACATGAAGGGTTCTGGGTGTGGTGACCCCAATTTCAGCAGGTATGACTGCTTCAGATCCAAAGGTAAGGCTGTAAGGTGTCTTCTTGTTACTTGTTTTCTTAGTGGTTCGGATTGCCCAAAGAACGCTTGGCAGTTCTTCCAACCAATTTCCTCCTTGACGACCCAGCCTAGCCTTGATCCCTTCAACCACACTTCTATTCATCCTTTCAACCTGCCCGTTGGATTGAGGGTATGCTACATAGCTAAAGACTTGTGTTATTCGATATTCTTTGCACCAAGCACTGAATGGCTTTTCTGCGAACTGTTTGCCATTATCTGTAACGAGTACCCCACGCAAGCCGTATCGACAGATGATATTCTCCCAGACAAATTCAATTATCTTTTTCCCAGATATTTTTCCCAAAGGCTTCACTTATGGCCACTTCGTGAAGTAATCAACTGCCACCAACAGGAATTTGACACCTCCTTTTGCTGGTGGGAAGGGTCCAACGATATCCATTCCCCATTTGTGGAATGGCCATGCTGAAGTGATGGGCACCAGATCATGCTTGGGACTCTTTGGGACAGGTGCATGGATTTGGCAGGCTTCACATTTTTTAATTGTTCCGATGCATCACGATGCATGGTAGGCCAGAAGTAACCTAGGTTCATGAGTTTTGCCACTACTGATCTTGGACCACAATGAGCTCCACATATTCCTTCATGAACCTCCTTGATCAAGTACCTGCTTTGTTCAGGACCAACGCATCGAAGCAATGGGGCCAAGTACCCTTTTTTATAGAGTATCTCGTCCTGGATTATGTATTGCTTGGATTTGATCCGAATCCTTTCAGCTTTAACAGGATCTTGGGGCAGTTCACCTCTTTGCAGGAACCTTACAAATGGAGTCATCCAACTTGGTTCATTTTCAGTGATGACGTCTTGAACTTCGAGTTCTGATATTGCAGGATGTTTGATCACTTCAACCAACACCTTTTTGGTAAGGTGAGCAAAGTTTAACGAAGCAAGCTTGCTAAGGGCATCAGCCTTCTTGTTATGAGACCTTGGAACCTGTTTAATCTTGCAACACTGGAAGGTGTTCATGATCTCTTTGGCCTTCTCTCTATACTTTTTCATATTAGGTTCCTTGGCGATGTAGCTATCGTTCACTTGATTGGAAACCAGTAGTGAGTCAGTGAACACTTGAAGCTTATGAACCACCATCTTTTTTGCAAGCTTGAGTCCTGCTATCAGGGCTTCGTATTCTGCTTCGTTGTTAGTTGTCTGAAATTCCAAACGAAGGGCATACGTGAATTCTAACCCTTCAGGGTTGACTAGTACAAGACCAGCCCCTGATCCTTCAACACTGGAAGCCCCATCTGTGTAAAGCTTCCAGGCTTCCGGATCAATGGGTTCATCATGGTGATATTAACTTCGGCCGTTTCCACCCTTGGAATTTCAGCAATGAAATCAGCAAGTATTTGTGCCTTTATTGCTTTTCTCGGGACGTAGGTGATTTTGTGTTCACCTAATTCAACAGCCCATTTGGCTAGTCATCCTGAGGTTTCAGGCCTTTCAAGCACATTTTTGATTGGTTGGTCGGTGATTACTTGTATGGGATGTGCTTGAAAGTACCTTCGAAGCCTTCTGGCTGTCTGCACTAATGCTAAGGCCAATTTTTCCAAAGGAGGGTACTTGACCTCTGCTAACTTTAACGTTTTACTGAAGAAATAGACGGGTACCTGAGCTTTGTCTCTTTCTATGGTGAGAACAGCGCTGAAGGCTTCATCAGTAACTGAAAGATAGACAGAGATCGTTTCCCCTGCGTCAGGTGTTGCAATTGTGGGAAGGGAAGCCAGGTAATGTTTCATGTTGTTGAAGGCTTCCTCTGCTTCTTCCGTCCACCTGAAGTCTTTCTTGTCAGTGCAGCCTTTGAGGGTCTTGAAGAAAGGTAGGGATTTCTCAGCCAATTTTGACACGAAACGCTTCAAAGCAGCCAGTTTGCCATTCAAGCTTTCAACCTCTTTTTTGGTTTGGGGTGACTTCATGTTGAGGATGGCTCGAACCTTGTTCGGATTGGCCTTTATGCTTTGCTTCCCTACAACATGACCCAAGAACTTTCCTTCTTCGAAACCAAAGGAGCACTTGACAGGATTCAGCTTCATGTTGATCTCTCTGAGGTTGTTGAAGGTTTCTTGTATGTCAGTGAGCATTCGATCTTCAGTTTTGCTCTTGATGACCAAGTCATCCACATAAGCTTCCATATTTTTGCCAATTTGCTTGGCAAAGGCTTTATCAACCAACCTTTGGTAAGTAGCACCTGCATTTTTTAAACCAAAGGGCATCTTTCTATAACGAAAAATACCCTTGTCAGTATGGAAAGCAGTTTTTTCTTCGTCTTCCTCCTTCATTTGTATCTGGTGATAACCTTTATAGGCATCCAGAAAACACTTGAAGGGGAAGCCTGTAAGCGAGTCTATTTTCAGATCAACCTCAGGTAAAGGATAACAATCCTTGGGGCAGGCTTTGATGAGGTCTTTAAAGTCGATGCACATCCTCCATGAATCATCAGGCTTTCGAACCATCACAGGGTTTGCAACCCATGATTGATATCTCACCTCTCGAAGGATACCGGCTTCAACTAGTTTGTCAACCTCTTGGCATGCAGCCTTGCTTCGTTCTGGAGCAAGACTTCTTTTCTTCTGAACTATGGGTTTGACGTTGGAAGGAATCCTTAGTTCATACAGCAACTTCTCGTGGGATCCCAGTCATGTCACTTGGGCACCAAGCGAAAACGTCAACATTATCTTTCAGCAATGCTTCAAGCCTTGTGAGAGTATCCCTAGGAAGGGTTGTGTTGACCCGTATCCTTTGATCAGGGTACTTGGGGTTGATGCTGAGACCAAGTTTGCTTTGATCTTCATCAATGGTTAACACCGAAGTGGAAGGTTGGAGGGTTGCAACACCCTCTTTGGTGGGGAACTTTGCACTTTTTCGGCTTATGGAAACCGTCATATCAAAGATTACTACCCCAGGCCTTCCAATGATGACGTCATAGCTAGACGGTAGGTCTAGAACAACGAAGGTTAGTGGCTCAGTCCTTCGCCTTTGACCATCAGAGAAGGTTACATCAAGCGTTATTTCGCCCAGGGGCTTGATGGGTATGTCAGCAATGCCTTTTATGGCAGCTTCAGCAGGCCGTAGCATGGAGCGTTCTTCAGAGCTTAAAAGGTTGAAATATTTGGCAAACATTATTTCAGTAGCAGCTCCGATATCTATGTAGGCCTTTTGTGTTTTGATGGAACCCACGAAGGCTTCAAGGACAAGTGGATCACAATGTTTTTCTTCCTTGGTACTAGGGAAATAGATGCCTTGTCGTTCCCAATCTTCCAACCTTTGTCGCTTGCTTGGGGTTTCATTTTCAACAAACACCATGGCAACGTCTTTCTTCTTGCCATCTGCCATGTTTTCTTTAACACCTTTAACCAGATGGGCTAGTTCCCCAGATTTGACGGCTTCTTCGATTCTTTTCTTGAGTTGGAAGCAGTCGTTGGTGTGATGTCCCTTCTCTTCATGAAACTCGCAATATTGGTTGGAGTTTTCATTCCTTTTACTTTTTGGTAAGGGACGAGGAGGTCTGAAGGTGTGTTTAACTTCTTCGGTTGCCAGGATTTCTTGAGGAGTTTTGGTGAGGGCTGTGAAGTTGACATTTCTATCTCTGCTTGGAGGGTTCCTGCTTTCAGACCTTCGTGACTCAGACCCTCTGGATCTTTTGTCATAGGTGCTATAGTTGCCTTTCTTTCGAGTAGGACTGTTGCTTCTCCAGCTGGAAGCCCTTTTCCTTTGTTCCTTGATGTCTACAGCCTCCTCTCCTCGAATGTGAGCTTCAGCTCTTTCTAAGGCCTCTTCAAGGGTTCTAGGGAGACTTTTGTTGAACTCCCTGGTAAGGTACTTTGAGTTGATGGCATTCATGAACCCTGCAACCTTCATCTTTTCATCGGCACCAACGTAAGTAAGACCTTCTTTCTTGTATCTTTCAATGAAGCTCTTCAGGCTTTCATCATCTTTTTGTTTTATCTGGAAGATGACGGTTGCATCCTTGACACAACGTCTCTGTTGTGAGAAGTTGGCCAGAAATCCTTTACCAAGCTCGTCAAAGGTACGGATGCTTCCAGCCATCAAGCCATTGAACCAGATTCGTGCAGATCCAACAAGGGTTTGCATGAACATCAAGCAACACTCGGGATCACCCCATTTCTCGATCCGAGCAGCCCCTGAGAAGATCTGAAGGTGATCTTCTGGATCATCAGTGCCATCATACGTTCTTATATGAGCTGGCATCTTTAGCTTGTTAGGAAAATCATAATCTGCTATCTCTGGTGAGAAGCAAGATAGGCTGTTTGGCTTGTAGGGTTGGTTAACGGTGTGTTCCCCCCTGTTGTTGGTTATTCCTCCAGTGTTTCCTTGTTGGGCAGCGATGGCCTGACTGATGAGTTGTTGCCAGGGAAAGTTAGCCATCATTTGAGATATCATGTAAGGCATAAGGTTGAAGCCTTGAATGCCCTCGGTAGCCACATTGTTGGTCGTCATGGGGAGTGAAGCCATGGCCTGCTCCCATGAAGTGGCTGTTGGTGGTGGGACACTGGTCACAGGTGACTGTAGGAGTTGATCTAGAGTCTTCTCATGTCCTAGTGGCATACCAGTGGTGGCAGCTTGAGTGGTAAACAATGGGAAAGCAGTAGGACTGGACCTTGCTTCGTAGTGCGAAGCAGTGTGGGTGTTGCTGGGACCAGCATTGTTGTTTCTGGGTGAAGGTCTGCGTCCATAAGTGGCAGTGAGAGGGGGAGGAGGTCCAGGAGAGAGTGATATCTCTTCCTCCTCGTCATAATCTAGCCGGAGACGAACTCCTTTGTCCCTTTCCTTCATAACATACTGGTTCAAAATGGATCTAAGCTGCAAGAAGTTTCTCTCCACTCCTTCAGGGGTGAGATCTATGCGATGTGGAGTTTGTGCAAGATCAGGGAGAGGAGACATCACCCCAGAACGAGTGGGAGGTAGAGTTTGCAAATTTGCTGACGCAGGAGGAGCAGGTGGGGACTGAGTCCCAGCTGGAGTACCTCCTGGAGTGGAGAAAGACACAGATCTGGCCGGAGAGGTCTGATCTGTGCTAGGAGAGATCTGGTTGACCTCTTCTTGAGACTCAGGGTCAGATATGGAGAGAGTCGGAGCTACACAACTAATTTCGAGTACAGGAAATGGCGCAGCCCCACGGTGGGCGCCAACTTGTTGCTACAACAAATAACTGCCTAACGTTGGTTCTGAGTCACAAGGGAGGTTCAGGGGTTCAAGGGTTCCACTCTGCCTAACGCAGGTCGTGGTGTCCTTCTACGTTGCAAACATAGAAGGAGGTTCAAGGTTATTTTTATTGTTTTTAGATGCTTTATGGTTCTGGTTTGAGATGTACTCGAAACCAGAAGAAGAAGTTCTTGAGATCCGAGTGAAGAGAATTGTTCTCTCCACGTGCAAGACCAAAAGAATAAGAAGAGTGAAGTGAGAGTGATTGTGATGGTGTGATCAGAGCTGAGGAATCTGCCTCTGATTTATAGAGAAAAGAGAACTCCATAAGGAGAAAGCATCTAGCCTTGAGCCTTGTTGCAACTAAAGGACATCCCACAAATGGTAAGTGGCTGCTATGGACCTGCGGTCTGTTGACTGATGTTACTCCATCAGTTTGTTTGTTTTGCTCGATGAAAAAGATGACGGGACAAGTCATCTTTTTGACTTAAGATGCTCCTGGTTGTTGAATCTTTGTAGGCTCTAACCCTTTAAGCATTGTTTAGTAATGTTGTTTATTTATTTTTGCTTTAAGCTACCCACGTCATCACATATATATATATATATATATATATATATTAATTAATGAAGGATGATGACAAAACAAAATGCAATTATTGTTATATAAATAATAAGAAAAACCAAGAGGGTATGGATTCTTGCCAATAGCTTGGTTGGCAACATGTCATCAAATAGTTTATCTGCCTTAAACGCTATACGGCTATACCACACTACCATTTATTTTCATTACAACTCTAGAGCGCAAGCTAGCTGAACTAAGGTATTCGAGATCAATTAGCTAAAAACTCAAATCAAGTCGAGCTTAAAAACGAGTTCATCTCCAGGGGGCAAGGATTTGTGTTCGGTAGACTAGGGTTCGCAATTCAGAAAGGGGTGGCGGCACAGCTTGTTGCCCGTCTACCTTCTATTGTGATGTAAAGTTCGTTTTTCGTTTTAATGAAAACCAATGTTTATCATAAAGATCATTTAGTACGGCTTTCTCAATTAGAATAAATGTAGGCTCGAACCTTTGAAAAATGCAGGCTCGATGGCCACGTAGCTAGAGCTTGAGCTTTAGTTTCTTTATAAGCCGAGTTTGAGTAATATATATGAGGTTTGGGCTTCACTCGACTCGGTTACACAACCATATAATCATATATCTTTTAAGAAATTACATATACTAACAATAGACTTTATATTAATTTTTTTAACTCATATCATTCGGAGCTCGGCTAGACTCAGAGGCGGAGCCAGGATTTCATGATAAGGGGGGCTTAGATTATTGGAGTGAGCGTTAAGGGGGGCTTGATACAATTTTATTGAATTTTAACCTTAAAAACATGGGGGCTTGATACAATTTTATCGAATTTTTACCTTAAAAACTTAACAAATTTGGGCCATTGGGGGGGGGGGGGGGGCTTGATACCCCTCAGTCCCCCCCCCTAACTCCGCCTCTGGCTAGACTCATGCACATCTATACATATAATAAAAGAGTATCTAGGGGTGAGGTGTCACCTTTCTAGGGTGTCCACCTCAGCATTTTCCAACCCGTTTTGACACAACTCGGTAGCTCCGACCCGATCCAAACAATCCATATGGTACCCGGTAACCCGCATATAAATAGTCATTTTTCTCGGTTTTATTATCCTCCTTTAGGTATCCATTCACAACACACACTCTTTCAACATAAACCCTAAATCGCCTCCTTCAATTGACGAATCATATCCTCCAATCGTCCAAATCAGGTATACGAAACCATAATATTTTAAAAGAAATGTTACCTGGCTAGATTGTTTGGATCGGGTCGGAGCTACCGAGTTGTGTCAAAACGGGTTGGAAAATACTGAGGTGGACACCCTAGAAAGGTGACACCTCACCCCTAGATACTCTTTTATTATATGTATAGATTATTAATCTTCAATTTCGTATTCAGATTCATCGAAATCGTTTATTCAATCAAAACCCTAACTTGAATCTACTTAACATATCTGCTTCGAAATCCTGATGAATAAGTTAGGGTTTTTTTGTGGATTTTGATCATATTTTCTTCTCCGTTTTATGTTTCCGATTGAGGAAACATTCAGATCTGATGTTTTAATTTCGTTGTATGTAATCCGATTCATCCGTTTTTTTTTCCTTTATAAATTAGGGTTTTTTTAGATTGTTTCATAACATTCAGATCTGTTGTTGATTCTTCAATCTGTAAGAATATAACATTCAGATTTGTTGTTAATTGTGCAATCCTCAAAGGTCTCACAAGATTCAGATGTGTTTCCGCTGTTCATAAGTTAGGGTTTCTTTTTTGGTGTTTTTAGTAACGATTCTGTTTTCCTAATTTTTTTGGGATTTATATTCAGTGATGTTCTTGATGTGTTTTTGTATCTCTTATCATCTTGATATTACAAAGTGTTGCATAATAAATTAATTGGTTTTGTTCTTCTGCATTCGTTCTACCATTTACAGGTATGCTCTTTAAAGCACAATCAAACCAGGTACATTGATTTTAGGGTTATGAGATTATAAAAAAAATATCCTTAATTCAATTCATTTCTTTGGTTTAGGATTTGTTTTAGCATTGTATGATACTTTTAAATCGATAAAGATTCGATTTGTTCTTTGTTTCAGAGTATCGGGCATGAATGATTCAATTCCAGAATCGCTATTTATGGAGAAGCCATGGAAGAAAGGGTAAAATTGAAACATTTTTTTCGGATTAAATAAGTTTTCACTTAAAATAGGGTAAGATGCTTAGTGAACATATTTTATATTCTTCAATTGTTAGATATGACATATTTCACAATATACGGCCTCTATTGTAATTTATGTTTTTTAGTGGTTTATAAATTACAGTATGGTTTATGGCTCTATTGTAATTTATGTTTTTTGTAATCATTGAATCTTAACTTTTCTTGCAAATCTTTGTTTTTGTGCTATGCAGTGGTGGCCATCCATCGTGTTATTTGTTGGCTATTGTTGCAAGCTTCTTTACAATAAAGCCAACAACATACCTTCCAATCTTGATGTTTGGCACATATATTGGTTAGATTTACCTTAGATACTTTCAAAGGAAATAGGATTTAAGGGTGACCCAAGTGATGAATATGCCTTCTCTACTTTCTTCCCAGAACTCATAAGGTAATGCAACAACTTTTTCTCTGATTTCTTTTATTTTCATTGAACGTATACCTGTTTGGAGAGCATATGATGTCAACTTTTATTTTAACACAGGTTGAAATGGGCTTGTGGGGTTGACCCTGACCCATTGACAATTCTCTGTCTTTTTGAATGTTCTATAACTATTAATTAATAAAAATTACATTGCTTTGATAAAGGCACTCGATCAGATTTTTTGGAGAATATTCCGTTCATAACGTGTTTATCATCTAAATTCTTACTTTGTTCATGTATTAGGGCTTTTCGATGCATTTCTATTGTCACTTCCTACGATTATGTTGATTCTCATCGTGGTAAGTTTGTGCTTCAGATTCGTATTTGTATTATTTTAATTTTTGATATTTGTTAATAGTTCCTTTGTTCCGGTGTTAGGGTTTTTGTGAAATCATGATCATCGATTCACTAAGGTATGTTTTCACAACTTTTGATTCATTAAAATTGTGTGTGCGCGTGCCCATTAACGACCCTTTTAATTATTCAAAATCTGACTTTTTTCACTACACTTATACCATTAGCTATGTAACCGGAACTGATAGTTGAAGAACGCGTGGACAACCTCACTGGTTTTTTCTGACTGCATCTTAATCAAAATTTTGATATAATGACCTTTATTTGGATATGTTTCTGATTCTTTCTATTAAGAATATGTTGTTAAGCTGGTATTGGTCTTCTATCTGGCTGATTTTGTTGTTAGACAGCCTAATTAATCTATTGGTTAGTTGCTATGAATGATTTTTTCTTCAACTCATATTAGCGATGAAGGATTAATTGGAATTTGTTGACAAAGATTAGGTGGATTGTCTTATTTTGCTTTGGAATAGATGCCATAGAAGAAAGATAAGAACATCTTAGTGCCTGATGTGGGTTCTTTAGCCAGTATTTATGACAAATCTGTTATTCATTTTTGTTTATTATTGTTTTCTTGATTTAATGTATATACATATATCATGAAGTGTTGCTTTAAAAATCAAAATACCCATGCTATGCTACACTGAAGCACGCACACATAGCAGTTAAAGTTATATTTGACATTGTTAATATGGTGACATGTTAAATTATCCCTTTTGTTGATTGAATTTGTTGTAAAGCTAACCATTTTTTATATGCAGGTTCCACAACCACCCTTTTTTTTGTACGGCAAGTTTCTGTAACAACTGATGGTAACGCTTATGAGGTAGTTTATTCAACGTCTCCTACACAGCAGCCATCTTAGAGGTAAATTTTAAATTAAAACATCCAACATTTTAGTTTCTTTAGTTCATCTAAAATTCAACAGACTTTACAAATCCAATGTCTTCTATTTTTAAGGTTATAATGGCACAATTTGAATCCGAATATAAGCTTAAGAGTCATCACATAACCATGTCAATTATAGGCCACTAAAAGGAAGAGTTTCTATTAATGCTGAATAAAGCGTCTAATTATTTAATATGCATACCTTCTTTATGGCTACTGTCAAAAATCTATTTTCTTTATGGCTAATGTTGATATCCATTCATGTTTATTTCCCCCTTTTTTTCCTTTATGGCAAAAATTTATAGTTCTTTTAAATGTAGTCGATTACGTATAAAATAAAATCATATTTTCTTTATTTATGTTAGTACGGGTTGGTTTTGTATGGACGCTGAGAATGAAAAACAACTGATATTGACCTTCTAAGTTGCTCTAATTCAACCTATGAAATGGACATTCACAGTAAGTCCATAATTTTTAGTTTTGTTCATGTTGATTTTTTTCGATGTGCCATTGTTTAGTGTGTTTGAGTTCAGGTTAGAACACCAGATATAAATCGCCCCAACAGAGAAGAAATTGGGGGGAAAAAGAAGATTTAAGGTATAAGATATTTAATAATATCTCCACAATTTATATGAATTATATTAAACTAAGATGCAACTATAGCATTATATAATGTCCTTGGTAACACAAACTCATTTCAATAGGGACATTGCATTGCAGGCGGAAAATTGTGATGATGCGGAAGTTGACGGTTTTCTTGACACAAATAAAATCGGCTAGATGCATTCCATGTTTTTATATTCAAATGCTAATCACCTGGAGTTGAATAGTAATATCAAAATTGCTAATAAGATATATGAGTGTAAGACATCTAGGTAAGTTTTGTTCCAACTCTTTTGGGCTATGTTTCATTACTATGGGTCAAACGGGTTAAGGTAAAAAACTTAACTAATACGAGCTTACTTTTTAGGGGATCTTTGTGCATTTGATTCATGTGCTGTCTTCAACGGACATATGATAGGTATCCTCAAGTGAAACTTTTTCTGAATAATAAACAAATGAGTAGCCTGCTCAATATACTCAATGAATCGAAAGGAGATTTCGAAAAAGAAGTGATTGAACTGAATGTTCAAGAATTTAAATCGACTCATTCTCAAGTAGGTTCATGTGTGAAGAATCTTCCAGCCACAACTCGGGTATAACATCATTAGATTAATCATTAAGCTGTACATTTGTTTTTGCTAATCTGGTTTAGTGCTGCTTTCACAGGTTCACGGTTCATATTTTGCTGTTAGATATAACACGAATGACATTGGTTACAATAAGTAGCTTTGACAAGAGACTTTACATTTATTGACCACCTAGATTTATGGTAGTATTTTTTTCTTTTATTGGTTTGACCCGTTAGATATAACATACCTTCTTAGGTTAATTATAAACAGATATTGGTCGATCTTAAACAATCCTAAAAGCTATATTTTTTAATACGTATTTATATCTTAGACACAAGTGGCGGATTAATCATTATGCTATTTACTATATACGCTATTTTTATGTTTCCAGAGCACACATAAACAAGACCAAAGAAATGCAAACTGGATGGGAAACTTCAAGAGTTGAGGGCCAAAAGGAACAAATTGGGCATATCATTGGGTTTTCTTCTACAAAAGCTGGTGGGGATTCTCACTTTTTTTTCGAGCTATGTTCTATCATTTCATGAACCAGCTTTTGTATTTTTTTTCAATGAGTGAGACATTGTTTGGTTGTTAAAGAGCTTGTGTGTATGGTCTAACACACGATTAGTTTTTAGACAACTTTGACATTAGTAGTCATTAAATTTTGTAGAATCTTGAAAGTAGTTGGAAAAATTAGACATTTTTTCTTTTTTGGATAAGGTGATTGCAATTCTTGTACATTAGTGATTAGTATGTTCATTAAAATTTTCTTAAAATCTTAGTAGTTAAATATAGGTTAGTTGATTAGTATGTTCATTAAAATTTTCTTATAATCTTAGTAGTTAAATTTTTTTTTTCCAGCTCATATGTTGGTTACATATAGGTTAGTACTTAGTACCTTATAAATTGTTAGGTAATGTTATGTTTGACACTTTGTCATGTGACTTGGGGATGCACCTTGTGTATACACGGAACTCTAACCTAGTTCTTGTATATTCCTTTATCTAAACGTCATTTAAATGATGCAAAAGTTAATTTCCAGTTTACTCGATCTCATGGAACTACATATACTAACAATCTATTTTATATTTATTGTTCCAATTTACTTTTGAGTTTCATTTCATCTATGGTGAGTTGTTGGTTAAGAAGACACAGCAACCATGATTGTTGATGATATTCAAAGAGCCTTTTCAGCAAAGTTTTAACAAATGAAGTGTAATAAAAAAAATTAGTATGCATGCATGCCTTTATGAAAAATGCATGTGCTAGTCATCATGCGGAGCTTGAACACATGGTGGTGGTTTTGGGGGGTTGAGGGGGTCAATACGTATAATTTTTTTGGACGAAAATAAGTAAATTTACACTAATGAACAAAAAAATAGAGGGGCCGAGACACCCTCAGCTCTGACCATACATAAGCTTCATGCATGTTAATCATGTGAAATTTTATTGTTAGTCATAAACTCCTCAGATCAGATGTGATAGTCATGAACTCATCAATGCGTGTAATTTTTTCGGACTAAAATGCGTAAATTTACACTAACGAGAAAAAAAACAGAGGGGCCCGAGACACCCTTTGGCCATACATAAGCTCCGCGCATGCTAGTCACGTGACATTTTATTGTTAAGTCATCAACTCCTGAGATGTGATAGTTCGCGATCCACACATATTTTTTTTTACCAATGATAAACAAAAAAATTAGTAGTTAATCAATAAAAAATATAATATGCAATGTTTGTGTTAGATGTACACGGGGCAACAATATGAAGTCAAATGAGTCATTAGACGTAAAGTTTAAAAAACACTTAAGTTGAGGAAAATATACAAAGCCCTAGCTACAATGAGGTCGTCATGGCTCATCAAACACGCCTAACTGTGACAATATGTCAAGGACAAGGAAACAATATAGTCTTATATGTGTAAGACTGTGTGAGAACAACTACGGACAGTAATTTGTTATGATCTAGCTATAGAAGTTTAGTCGATGTCAACTATCAATCGAAGAGGAAGAATCTGAAGAAATCTTGAATGCGAAGCAAAAAAAGATTGGAAAGATGATGACTTAGAAAACACTTGCTAAACTTTTCAACGATTTGATTCGATGACGATTTTCATGAATCACGAATGAGGAATGCCAATGTTACATGGTCGTATGGAACTGCCACATGAAGGATCGATCTCTATTTTTTTTTTTTTTTTTTTTTGTCTAGTTAGTAATTAAACGATTTTTTTGGGCAAACACTCAAATAGGCCTAGTAAAAAGAGGCTTTAAATCTTTTGAGTTTTAAAGCCTTGTTTTTTCTTTTTTGTTAATACTAAAGAGCTGACTTTGATTCTGTATTACGTAACAAGAAATGAAATAAATAAAATAAAATGTATCTTGTATAGTGTATAGTATTTGATTTGGTAATCTATATATCCAAGCTTGAACAAAGAAACATGATAGTTGTGATGAGCATGTCACAACTTTTTTTAATTGAAACCCATGTTACTACACATAAAAACATCATGGTCTACAATAAGGGAATGTTGTGGTCTATGTTTGGAAAATAATTCATTGTCCTCACACATATATGATTTAAGAAAGATTATATAAACTTTGGCATGTTGAGTGGTTGGAACCGAGTTTGTCTCACATTTTGCTCCAAAATAGGAACAAATAAGTAAGTAAGTTTGAAGGTGTGGAGATTAGAAACTTGTGGGCCCATGTGTGAGTTTGTATATCTGGTTGCTTCCTATCTTTTACAGTACACCCTAAAAATCCATTAATATATCACCTTTATAAATTATTCGTCCTTTTATTGTTCATATCCCTTTTACCCTAAGAAACCTTTTACACATTTATATAAGACAATAACCACGCCCTATATGTTACACACAATCATATATGTTAAAATCTTGAATTTTAGAAACCGACAAATAGTTAGTGTAATTAAACAGCTACTTAAACTGTGACTTAATAAAATGAAAATGACAAATTAGAGAAATATATAAGTCAAAATGGGATCCACAGTCATGATTTTGGATCCAAGAGTTTGAGCAAACCATTTATTTACGGCTTATTGTTTTTGCCAAACATACCCATTGTATGTATTGTTATATATAATGTGTGTGTGTCTATATTTCATAGGTCTTGTAACTTCATAGTTCAAACAATCTGTTTGTTCCATTATCAGTAATTGTTACATTTTAAGTTTACTTTATTATACTTGTGTGTTTATAATGTGCTAAAAAAGGGATTTTCGATATAGCGTTATCATTTTATTTCTTTAACGCATTCCTGAATTCTACTCTTGTATGATTGTATCTCAAATGAGCCTCCAAAATAATTTTGTCTTTTATGTATTAAGTTTTTTATTTGTTTCGAAACAATTGAACTTCCACTAGAATTTGAAATTACAAGTGTTTTATATTGAAATCGAATTCATAAAGCAAAAACTACTATCCTTATGTTTTTTTTGAAAGACTTAGTTCAGTAGAAATCTTTGTACAACTCTAACCTAGCGGTCCCAAGTTCGAATCCCTACCCACACACCGGTGTTCTCCTTGCCTAGGCTCAAACCGTCACGGGGAATTATTTTGTGGTCTGCATGAATCGAACCTCTGACCTACTCCCTAAGGGAAAACCCACCCTACCTCAAACCAATTGTGCTGGATATCATTGGCAACTACTATCCTTATGTAATCCTTATTTATCGAGTAGTAATATTATGAAGCTCTGTGTATGTTAAAAGTCCTTAAATGGCTACTAGTAATCATTTATTCAAGTTATTAGTGACATTTATTTAAAGTGAAAGTCCTACACAATAATTGAGTGAAATAGCGTTAAACAGAACAACACGTTCTAAGTCTACATGTATGTGCTAACATTTATGGTGTAAATCATAGTTTAACTATAGCAACATGTTGTAAATATGTATATCTATAATCTATAATACATTATAAAGGAGGAGTGATGTACCATATTGGAATTTTGACATGAGTATAATTTTTAAAGCAATAAGTATAAGAGAATAAAGCTTATTTTATAAGGGTATTATAGGGATATTAGGGACAATTAAGACACTTAGAAGGGTAATGTAGACATTTCACCCACCCCACCCTTTACAATATCAAAACAAATTTACAATTCTACCCTCTCATTCCCTTGCTACCCTCCATCTATTCACCTTCTCTAATCATACGGTAAGCATTCCATTCCCCCATCAATGAATATTCCATGTAACAGCAACCATGAATCAGTGATAAATGATAAGGTTAATATGAAAGATAATTGAGGGCATTTACTTTCACCATTAACGTGACTCTTCACTTCTAATTCTTATTCTTATAAATCATCTTCTAATCGGTTCATCATAGATCTATTACTCTTTACGATTATAAAACACTGGAAGCCTTATAACAATCAATCAGGTGCAAATCTGTTCGTGCAATTTCAGTGTACCAGATATCAGCAATTTGCAGGTAAAGATGTTGGTTTCTTTTGTATTTAAGTGTCTATTTTTATCAAGAAATCAATGAAAGATGTTTCTTGTTTTAGGTTCAAAGAAAATTCTTCACTGTACCAGATATCAGCTATTTGGAGGTAAAGTTGATTAATTTCCCTCTTTTTTATTTTTATTTACACGAACAGATCGATTCAAGGTGTTTGATAAAATGCATGTTCACTACTCGCTATTGAAGTTGTTGGGTAGAACTAAAGGTTATATAGATTGTATATTTTTAAGAAAACATCAATCTTTAGTAACTCTTTTTGTACCTGGCATATGCCTTTGTTGTGATTGATGAGGGGAAAGATGACTCTTTGTTATTTATTTATTGTTGTCTGACAAAATTAACTATAAAATGTTTACACATTGCTTAGTGCATAAGCTATACAGTGAACACAAGGGTGAATCAATGTTGACCTTCAGGTAATCATACTTCCTTACGCTTAGTTTTTTGGTTTGTTCTTGATCATTTTCTGTAACTAAGTTGTCGCGACCCTTTATTAGATTTGCACCTGCAGTTCAACGGAAGTCAGCCAATCCACCAACAATGCCGAGGTATAATTTGCAATTTTGATACATTTATGATATCGATTATGGACTTAATTAACACATGGATCTGTTTATTGCAGGAAGAGACGTTGGAACATATCAAAATTTAGAGGTAACACTATAGTTTCTGAAAAAGGTATATATGCAATTTAAATGATGAAGTTAAAAAAAAATCATGTATAGCTTGAGCTGAATCAACAGGTGACATTGAATATGCAAATTGAAGCTTTTTAAGAGGCCATTTAAATCCGCCCCTCCGTTTCCAGTACCCCGCCTATATAATCGGCAATGATCATTCCATTGGTACCAATTCTCTACTCTTTTCTTCTCTATTTCAGAAGTCTGGTAATTAAAATTAGTGTTTCGATTGTTGCTTGAAATCCAACACTCAATGGAAGATAAACGTGAGCTTGGCTTTCGATTAAAAAACACGAAAAACGTTTGAATTATTGTAATATTAATCACGAAAGTGGAATATGTAGGCAATGTTAGCCTGAATTTAAGCAATTGAAGGTGATTGTTTTGAAGCGTGTACCTAGGTGTATGTGATTTTTGTCATGTAAGATGGACCTGGATGAAGAATGTTCTACTGCTATTTAGCAGCGGACCAGGATTGCTTTTTGATCCAGAATGGGCTGCTAATGAATGATTTGTTTACCTTCTTAATTAAGATCATTGGTACGACAAATGTTGGAAATGAGGTTGTCATGTGTGGATCTTTGTTTAATTTTATGAAACCACTTTTCCTGCAATCTACAGCCAAAGATAACTAACTACTCACTCTGTATATGAATTTATGACTTACGTTATCTTCTGCATCACTAGCTTGTTACTTAATTTTTAATAAATATGCTCAAATTATCCTTAATGAATCCAACATTCATCAGGTAGGCAATTCAGGTTCAACTTTATTTTGATGTAGTTTTTTATTTTATTTTTTATTTTGACAGAGTCAACTTGCTGATCATGAACACGAATTAATTGAGATGAATGCTAACAGTGAGAAGCTCCATCAGACATATAATGAGCTGTTAGAGTTCAAGATGGTGCTGTAGAAGGTATATTTTGCATAAGGATTGTTTTCCATAATAAACAGGCCATCTACCTGGCTATAGTTTAATTTTATGCTTGTTTTTATACACATCTGAGACTCATTTGCTGTGAGATCTTAAGTAAAGGCACCGTAGGTTTGACTGTTTTCAAGTTTTTAATGCTTCCTACTGTATTGCGTGTTAATTGTACTGACTACTGAGTACTCGTGACCAAAATGTTCACCATCATGATTATTCACACATTATCAACATTTCTGCTTTTTATCTTCCGATTATGATAACCAGAACATTGAGTGTCTCCTAAATTTAGGTTCTGAATATTATCATGGTATAGCAATGTTCAACTTGATGAGAAGCCAATGAATGCAGAGATTACTGGAAGTTAAATGTTCAGCGGTTTATGAATGCACATACTTTTTAGTTATACATTAAATTTGTATTGGATTGATGCTAGGGGTGTTAATCGAGTTGGGTTTACTAAATTTGTTATTAAAAAAAACTAAAATAAAATAAGTATTATCTTTTGGTTATTCAGGTGATTGCAGACAGCTTTGTTCCTGCAACTTAGAAACAAACAACCACACAAGTAACTGGTAAAACGAGGCTGAGGTTTTAAAAGCTTCCCATAGCAAGTCGTCAAGTGGTGTGCTTGGGAGCCCTTTTGAACATAGCAACGCGCATGACTTGGAGATAAATGTCACTAAATCTTTGTTTTGTAAGTAATCAAATCCTATTAGTAGGGACTTATTATGCCGTTAAAAACATAAAATGCCATAACAAACCTTTTTGTCAACTAATTAAAATCCTTAACAAGACTGTGAATGTGGAAGAATAAATACCTCACTGTTTTAAACTTGATGGTTTGAGCTTACATCCCATCTTGTGATATACTGGTCATTTCTTGAAGAACAATTATTTTCCGATATTCTAATTAAAGCAATGTGCTATGAGATTCCAAGACTAGAACCTGACCTGACTGTAATCAATACATACATAGGCTTTGGTCTTTATACAAATTAGTTTTTTGATATCATATTTGAAATCATTAGGTGATTAATGGTTATAAATCGTCATTTAATAAATGAATAATAAATATGTATATGATATTTTGCTAATCTTAGCGGTTGCCCCGACTTACTATTGCATGTATCCGCCCCTGATAACCGGCATCTGATGTGGTGTGGTATTGGCATCTTGGTCCAGTTTCTTGAGTTGATAACAAGCATAAGACGTGTGACCCGTTCCTTGAAAATTTGCCATGTTCATTTATTAACTGCAGGTGCAATCTTTCCCTCTTTTTGTAAATTGTATGTATGTCATCAACAATTCTCTTCTTAATTAGTGTCTGGTCTAGCTATTTACATTTTGCTTCAGTTTGTCATTTCACTAGCTTGTTTGTGTATTGCGTATATGTGCAACAACTTCAAAACGGCTTTCTACCCGTTTGACCCGTTCGAATTTTACGGCTTTTATTGTCATTTTCCTGTTGAATATGATTCCTTGTACATTTTTGTATTGTAGTATCGATGAAACTAACTTTGAACACCATCAATAAGTGATTGAATTATTAATAATCATGGTTTTTGCATTTTCATTCTGTATATTTCATTGTCTTCAGCGGTGTAACTTGAATCATTTTGGTCATTTATAGTTTAAAAATCACCCTTTATAACCGTAATGTCATTTGACACGATATGGCCTACTTTAGATATTTCTGTGTCTAAGACACTATGTTTAGCTAACAAGCCTCCTGCTTAATGACAATAATAAAGTAAACTATTTAAAGTTTGTAAAGTTATTAAAAATATATATTGGTTTCTATATGCGTTATATATAAATGGTTTTTATATAAACTAAAAATATAGTTTAAAACAATAAATCAAATATAAGAAAACTACATTCTTTTGGGCCTTGAAAATCAGGATAAAAAACTATTACCTCATAAATGTCTTCGTAAGGCTAGCCATATGAAATGAAGAAGGAAAACCACTCATATATCCATTTTGACAATTTGACCAACCATTTATCCACACTAAAGTTTTTTTGGTTGCTATACCCAGAGTAATGATATCATAACAATGCCGTAATAAACCAAACTCATATCGCTCATATCGATATTTGGGTAAGTAATTGATACACAAGATACGTAGACTTAGTCACAGAACAAGCCAAAAAAAAATTACACACCCGCGACAACGTGCGGGCTTTCCCACTAGTGTGTTAAGGTGTACATCTAATCTAAACTTTTAAGAAATTATGGTTTTGATCATCAGTGTTTGCCAACTAGCTAATGCCTTTTCTCCTTTTAACTAACCAACGCTGAAAAATATGTGTTAACTCTATATGCAATAAATTTTTTTAATCATTTTTAATTAAAAACAAAAAATAAATAAATCATAAATCCTTTGTTTTTCAATGTGATAAAGAGCCCCCTAAGTGCCACCAACGATGATGGGTATTCAGCTTGTTGAAACTCCAACCCTTGTAAACTATAGGTCCAAATCTTATCTGTCCACATTACTCCACAATAATATCGAGTTTGAACCTAGGCCAACGAGTATATATGCAACGAGGAAGATAAGCAAAATATGAGAGGAAAGAGACAGAGAGTAAGATATGCATGACAATTGGACTCGCCAAAAACTAAAGAAACTAAGGAAAACCACTCATATATCCATTTTGACAATTTGACCAACCATTTATCCACACTAAAGTTTTTTTGGTTGCTATACCCAGAGTAATGATATCATAACAATGCCGTAATAAACCAAACTCATATCGCTCATATCGATATTTGGGTAAGTAATTGATACACAAGATACGTAGACTTAGTCACAGAACAAGCCAAAAAAAAATTACACACCCGCGACAACGTGCGGGCTTTCCCACTAGTGTGTTAAGGTGTACATCTAATCTAAACTTTTAAGAAATTATGGTTTTGATCATCAGTGTTTGCCAACTAGCTAATGCCTTTTCTCCTTTTAACTAACCAACGCTGAAAAATATGTGTTAACTCTATATGCAATAAATTTTTTTAATCATTTTTAATTAAAAACAAAAAATAAATAAATCATAAATCCTTTGTTTTTCAATGTGATAAAGAGCCCCCTAAGTGCCACCAACGATGATGGGTATTCAGCTTGTTGAAACTCCAACCCTTGTAAACTATAGGTCCAAATCTTATCTGTCCACATTACTCCACAATAATATCGAGTTTGAACCTAGGCCAACGAGTATATATGCAACGAGGAAGATAAGCAAAATATGAGAGGAAAGAGACAGAGAGTAAGATATGCATGACAATTGGACTCGCCAAAAACTAAAGAAACTAAGGGGGGGGGGGGGGGGAGTTTTTTTTGTGTGTGTGTGTTTTTAAAACAAAACAGTAAAATAGTAAGCTTACATAAATTTAAGATATTTTTAGCGTCAATTAGTGAAAAATAATCAAACATATTACTATTGAGTGATCACCGAAAAACATATATGTAGTTTCCTAAAGTAAGCACAAAATGTGTAATATGACCTTGCCGCATATAACATTAACTTTAACCTACATCCTATAAGGCTGAACAATATAGTCTTCTCTACCCCCATCCTCCACCTAGGATCCAGCTCATCAACCACCTCTTCATTCCTATCAAGCGGGGTGGTGTTCCCCCTTCCATAAATCGGGGGGGGGGGGGGGGGGGGGACTAGAGAGAGGGAGAGAGTCATGGAGAAGGGGGAGAAACCTTGCCACCAAACATGAAAGGGTCCCCGACAACACCGAGTGCCCCATGGGCTCCCTTCCCCCTTCCTATACCCCATGGCCTAACCGTACAAATATATAATCACCCTTTATACAACTCACCAGTCTCATCTAAATGTGTGATAATTGATTGACTAAGTTTCTAGTTACTTCACCATTCACTTTAACATACATAACCACCCAATTTTCTATGAAAGCATATAACTTGATACATAATTACATAAAATCTTTGCACTTTGTTTAGATAAAATTTTAGAAAAGGCGTATAAAACTCCTCCAAATCCAATAAACGAAGGATACTTCAATTGTCATATTTCATAACCTTAGATAAAGAATAAAATTGTATTTAGTGA
This sequence comes from Ambrosia artemisiifolia, assembly GCA_032199755.1. Classification (NCBI taxonomy): domain Eukaryota; kingdom Viridiplantae; phylum Streptophyta; class Magnoliopsida; order Asterales; family Asteraceae; genus Ambrosia; species Ambrosia artemisiifolia. The sequence continues at coordinate 1,835,255 of CM063522.1, forward strand.
ATAATCATCTATAAATTAAAAAAAAGAATAATTTTGTTTATGGGGACAATCGTGTCGGCGGCTCCAAATCTCAATCTGATTCTGACCCACGTCTTGATTTCCGGCCCAACTAAAACAACATGCAAACAACAGTTGTGGGCTTTTGCCTTATTTGACCCATACAAATAATCCCTTCACGGCCCAGTTTTTGTTGTATTGTGTATTTGTGTTCCCGCCCCTCCCGGTCCACACAAACACAGAAACATGGAAAAGAAACATTAATAACGTATAACATTCCTTATGCTATTTCTTCCCTTCACACAATATTGGGGCCTTTATTTATTTTTTAATAGAGAATTGTTAAAACTTTGTATTTTGTAAGACCATGTGTAGTGGACTTGAAATTTCAAGTTCTATCATTAGGCATTGTGTGATATGTGGGTTTTATATGGGACTTGAAATGGTTTGAAATTCGAAATGGGTGTAGTGGTTTCACGCCTCAAAAAGCCCATTCCAATTATTACTTAAATATTTTTTTAAAATTTAAAATAAATAATATTTCATTAAACACAAATAAAAAAAAATACAATACCATTAAAAAACACCAAGCATACTTGAAAATTGTAAAAACACAACAATAATAATTAAATTTAATAACACAACACCCCAAGGGCAAAATCATACAGTCTAAACATTTTTTACGCCCGAATTTGGGTGTGAATTGCCCTTCCACGCCCGAATTAGCTTCGACTACACACGGTCTAAACATTTTTTACGCATAACACGGGATGTATACTTGTCTGCACCAATCTATTTCTAACTCTTATTGTATTTATTGGTTATCACGCACTACGTAAATAAATTAATTTTCGATATTTGGTTCATTCCTTAATATTCCCGAGTTCACAGAGAGAATAGAAGAGAAACTGAGAAAGTGAGGGGTTTTCTTCCCTTTCTATCTTGTTCTTTTCCTCCTCTTTCTCTCCCCTTTTTTCTGTTTCATTTCTTTTTAAATGCATTGTCTGATTAAGTTGAACAATATTCTTTGATGTTTTATAGTTAAATGAATATATAACAGATTTTACAAAATTATATAACAGAAAAAAAGATCTCTTTGAAGAATAAGACATCCAAAGACAAGAATAACTCCTAACTGATGATATTTGAGAAATGAAGCAAGAATCTAGGAAGCAGACCAAATTTCTGAAGAACAGATGGTAGAAAACTAAGTTCATCCGTTTCCAAATCCAGACTCCAAATTTTTGGATAAGTAATATGGAATCACAAAAAGTGAGAAAGTTAAAAAGCATACAACTTGACATGGACACTATAAACCATGCAAAGATGTTTTTTTTATCACCATCCTGCAAAGAATACATAGGGAAATAAACCAGCGTTTATCCACCTAAAAACTAAGATCGTAGGGTTCGATGAGACGGTTTCAATACCGCTTGAATGATTTTAATCAGAGTCCGTTTGATACTCTTTATACGACTTCTTATTTTTCTTTCACTGTGTATTTGAACCTAACCCTCTATAATATTTTTTTCTGGTAAAAATAAAAACAATACATGGATCAAATTATAATATTTGTGTACTCGCCAAACTTATGGTTTTCTAATTTTTTTTTACAGTAATAGTAAATTAAACTGCACCCCAAACCACAACACACACAATGATAGGAGGATCCGACAAAGAAACAACATCTCCATCTTTATACTATGGGGTATACTCTAACCATCTTTAACTTCATCTAGATGGCACATCATCTACTTTGTCTCCTTTCACACTAATTCATTTCAAGGAAATTATTTAACGCCCCTTAACTCTACTATCTCCTTAACTTTCTCTCTTTTGATTCATGTTAACATGTGAACTTAGTGTCACTTTAATGCCCCTTAACACGGAAAAAGAGTGGTAAACAATGAAAGTTAAAATGTCACGTCACCGTTAACACGTACCCTTGATGTTAAGGTACACCTCATGGCCTTACAAGAGAATTTAAATCTATTTTCAATTCACAAAAACGAGTTTCCTTTAATTTCCTCGTCTGCCTTCAAACTAGATATTATGAGGAGTAAAAATAGATAATTCGTTCTAACCTAAGATTGCCTAACCTGCTCATGCAATCCTCTTAATTTATCGTTTATCTTCGTCATCAAGTTACTTTAAATCCAAATTTTACTATTTAAGAATGTGAGTCGTTAAAATCTCTTTGCACTGCTTTTGTTGAGGCCATTCCAAAGCAACAAAAAAGACAAAGAACATGATTACATTTATTAAAATACTTTGAATAGAACGTAACAATTGTCAATATGGAGCCTAGATATATACGAATATTCTTTTTAGGTTTTTGTGTGGTTTTGGACTATTAAAGTGGTTGTTTTATGTTTGTTTCCTTTCCTTTTCGACCGTTATTTTTTTTAACAGAATAATTATTTAACACTATCAAACACATCTCTTTTGTTTAAACTAATAACAGTAGATAATATCATAAAGATTAAACTTTTAAATAACAAGTTCCAGTTGTATTACAATTACATATTGTTGGATGAGATTGCAAAGTGATAACAATAAGTATGAACAGCAATAGAAAGAGGATAAGCCAAAATGTTTTAGGGGCTGAATGGTTAAGTGCTAAATCATTAAGTTAGATCTTCTAATGGTTAGTTTTCTTGTCCAAGTAGGAGAGCCTCATTAAGGTTCAACTTAATTCAGTGCTTAATGGTTCAACAACATCCCAAGTCTTAATGATTCAACCTTAATAATTCCATTGAGAAGCTGAAACAAACGCGCTGAATGCTAAATCATTTAGCGCTGAATAGTTCAAAGTCTTATTAAGAGGCTTACCAAACAACCACTTAATGTGTTTATTCAATGAACTAAAGAGGCTTTAAATAGCCCATGCATACAACGTAAACAACCAGAAAAGAAGGAACTAACCAAACTAAAATAAAGCTAACGATTATAAATTCAAAGTAGCGTACAGAACCGGTCATCCCAAGGACTAGGCTTTATTAAACAAACTAAACACGTGCTCCTTCTACCAATACGAAGTTTGAATTATACCGCCAACACCCCCTGCTTAATTCAACAACTTCATAACACCCATTCTAGCTCTTAGATGATTGAACTGCTCTACACCAAGATCCTTTGTTAAAACATCAACCACTTGCTCCTCTGTGTAACAAGACTCAATAACCACTTTCTCATCTTCAACCAAGCTTCTTATATATTGGAACTTAATATCAATGTGCTTTCTTTGACTATCCATTGCTGAGTTTTTTATGAGAAATACTGCTGACATATTATCACACTTAATGCTAGTAGCTTCTTTTTGTTCCTGACCCAGATCAGCTAACAACTTGCGTAACCAAACTGCATGGCATGCTGCTTCATTTGCTGAAATATACTCAGCTTCTGTAGAGAATAAAGCCACCACTTGCTGTTTTTTGAACACCATGACACTACACCAGATCCAATGGTAAAAACATGTGCAGATATACTATTCCTGTCTTCAAATGAACCTGCCCAATCACTGCCAGTATAACCCTCTAAGACCACGTCATTCGACTTTGAGGCTTCATACATCAGCCTATAATCATGCGTCCCTGCAACATACCTCAAGATTCTCTTAGCTATACCGTAATTCTTTTCTGATGGCATTTGCATATATTTAGATACCAACCCAACTGCAAATTGCAAATCAGGTTTGGTATATGTTAGATAGAGCAAATCACCTATAAGACTCCTAAATGCATATCCATCTGCTTTTGGACTTTCATCAACTGCTTTTAATTTCTCCCCAACTTTCATTGGAATAGACACACGAGTACACTTCTACATTCCAAATAGTTTTAGTAGATCAATTGCATATTTTCTTTGTGACACAAAAATACCAATTTTCCTTTGCTTAACTTCAAGACCCAAAAAGTAATGTAACTCTCCCAAATCAGACATATCGAACTCAGCTATCATCTTCTCTTTGAACTCTGTAAGTAACTCCATAGAGGAACTTATATACACAATGTCATCAACATAAAGACATACAATGATAAGGTCAACAGTATCTACCTTCTTTACATAGAGTGATGGCTCACTGAAGGTTCGTTGGTACCCATGTTTTTGCAAATAGCTATCTGTTCTTCCATATCAGGCCCTAGGAGCCTGCTTAAGGCCATATAGGGCTTTATGCAACTTATACACCATGTCCTCTTGCCCCACTTCTTCAAACCCAGGTGGTTGCATAACAAACACCTCTTCTTGTAATGGCCCATTTAGAAAGGCAAATTTTACAACAAATTGTGGAAACTTCCAACCCTTTTGAGCTACAAGAGAAAGTATAACTCGAATGGTTTCAAAACGAGCTACTAGTGAGAAGGTCTCTTCTTAATCAATCCGATACTCCTGTGCATAACATTTGGCTACATTTCTTGCTTTATACTTGTGCACTTGTCCATCTGCATTCAACTTTACTTTGTATACCCATTTCAAGCCAATGGCTTTCTTTCCTTCTGGTAACTTAGTTAAGGTCCAGGTCTGATGATCTTTCAATGCTTGAAGCTCAACCTTCATTGCTTCAACCCATTCCTTGTGTCCCACTGCCTCCTTAAAGGATGCGGGTTCCATCAAGGAGAGAGCAAGTTGATAGCTACTATAATCTGGCGGGTCAATAGCATGTGTGTTAGCATAAACATCATTTAAACTCCTTACCTTTGGGGCTGGTGAGTCTGATCCTCTATCTGTGGTCTCATTTATTATAACAATAGGAGATACCGCTTCATCTTGCACAACCTCCTCATTTGTGGTCTTATTTCCCTGCTCATCTTCAACTGTACTATTTGCACCTGCTTTTGGTACAACTTGCATAAGCTCACCAGGCAAACCATATTTATCATTCACATCATCACACCATTGGGACTGCTCATCAAACAGTACATCACGTGTGGTGATGATCTTCTTTTTAGTTGGCTCATACAACCTATAAGCTTTGGAAGTGGATGAGTACCCACCCAATAAAAGTGCACTTACTTGATTTAGGATCTAATTTCTTTCTATGTTGCTTAGGTGTTAACCCATATGCAACACTTCCAAAGACCCTTAAATGATGTACTGATGGTTTCTGACCATACCATATTTGATACGGTGTGACACCTGTGACTGACCTGGATGGTGATCTATTACGCAAATACACATCAGTAGCTACTGCTTCACCCCAAAAACTCTTGCTCAACTTCTTTTCATACACCATGATCATTGCCATTTCAAATATGGTTCTGTTTTACGTTCATAAACTCCATTCTGCTTAGGAGTATACGGTCCTGTGAGTGCCCTTCTAATCCCATGCACTCTTAGAAACACTGAAAACTCGTGTGAACAAAACTCACCACCATTTCACCTCTTAAAGACGTAATCTTCATTCCTGACTGATTCTCAACTAGGGCTTTCCATATTTTAAACTTACCAAACACTTCTGACTTATTGCGTAAGAAATACACCCAAGTCCTTCTACTAAAGTCGTTAGTAAATAACAAAAAATAAGTATTACCTCCAAGTGATTCAGTGGGCATTGGTCCACATACATCAGTGTGGACTAAGTCAAGCATGTTTGTTGACCTCCAGGCACCTTTAAGGAATGAGATGCGAGTTTGTTTTCCTAGTGCACACCCTTGACAAACTGACCAAGAGCTTATCTTTGGCAAACCCATAACTAGACCCTTGTTGCTTAGTGTCTGTAACCCATGTTCATGAAGATGACCATAACGCAAATGCTAAAGCAATGAGTCATTGTTAACCATTTCTTGGGCAGTAGCCTTGGAATTAGTTATATTCAAAGGAAATGTATTGTTGCTACACAAGCTTTCCTGTCTTCTTACATGTCATAGTACATGCATTGTCATCAAACAAAAGTAAATATCCAGACTTCAAGAGCTGACCCACACTGAGCAGGTTATAACACAATTCTGGTAAAAACTGAACATTGTCAAGTGCTTTGTACTTACCAGCAGACACTTCTAATCTGATTGTCCCTTTACTTTCAACTTGAATAGCCTTACCATTACTCATTTTCACATTTACCCTGGTTTGATATAGAGTTGTGAACAAGGGGAAGTCTCTTGTCATGTGGTTCGAACAACCACAGTCTATAAACCATATGCTAGCATCTGATCTTTGGTCCCTTTTCACTTCCTTAACTGACTTATCCCCCATAGCCATAAATAATTGCCCCTCTTCCTCTTCTACATGATCACTAACCACAGCATGAACTTGTGGCTCATTCCAGTAGTTACAAATTTTATAAAATTTATCTATCATTTTAAAAAATTCAACACGTCCTATTCAAGCATTCAACATACCTATCTCTATATTCTTTTTTTCCCTTTCTTTTTTATTATTTATTTATCTTTGTGTGTGTTTTGTGGGGGTATGTATGTGAGAGAAATGATATAAGGTGAGTAGTAGTTTTAAATTTAGGGGAGTGTGGGCTTTTGTTAAATTTTGATGGGTGGAAAAAAAGACGGCGAATGTGATATAGCGATGTTTCTATTAAATTTTTAAGATTTTGAAGATGAGGTTAAATATGGTGGATGAGATGTGAGCATTCACATCCCCTTCACCATCTTCTACCATATAATTCTATATATCTCAGAAACAAAAGTCCAAGGTTTAATCCCTCAAGTCCCTACTTTGCAACTTTAGTCCCTTTCCTCTAAACTTTCATCACTTTGTAACTTTAATCCCTTGACTTTGTGACTTTTAAGGTTTAATTCCTCAAATTTGTAATGTTTCACCTTATCGCTATACCATATATATATATAACATACATTTTTAACCTATTATTTTCTTCAATGATTTTCCTTTGATAATTTTTTTTAAATAGCTAATTTGTCGTTTACCTCCTTGAGTTTTTAAAGTTTGAGTTTACCACTTTCGTTCATTTACTTTAAAAAACTAACTTATTACGTGCGGATTTTTATGTATATATGGGTATAAATTGAAGTTGGATACGTTTAGACGTAAACTTTTTTGGGAAATAAGCTGGATCAAATATAATACTTTTTCGTTACGTAGCAACTGAAGCATGGTTAAATAAGATGCAATTTCATTCAACAGTATAAATTCGAGTTACTCTGCGTTTCAACCCAAGCGTTGCACGATAGATAAAATTACAATTATATATGTATACTAAAAGACATAGTCGTTGATGTTCACAACTCCCGTACTTGGTCTTTTCACTTTGCAAAACGCTCATGGTTACCCCTTTATGTGAATGTGGTTTCCTTTTGTGGTTGCTAGTTTTTAAAGATATATTAAGCCCTTTTGTGTAGGGATGGCAATGGGTGGGATTCAGGTCGGGTGTTGGTAAAATCCCAAACTCATACCCGGTTGTAAAATCGTGTCCCATACCCGGCTAATACCTCTTGGGAATTTATCGGGTAATCACCCATCAGATATCGGATATATCTATTAGTTTGTTAAAAGATACTCATTGAGATGTTCAAATACATTTGTTAACTATTATTTTTCCAAAATGTAAGTATGTATAATGTTTATTTATATAACTATTATAAACTAATATATACATTCCATATTATAAGTTTTATCAAGAAATAAATAATAATTTTATAAGTAGTTTCATGTATATACTTCACAAACATACAAAATATAAATTTTAAATATGGGCCTAAAATTCTGATACCAATTGTTGAGGTTTAAGCTTCTAAACACAAACAACAAACTGTTGACCAAAAATCCTTGACACGTTAACCTATTGACCCAATAACTCTACTTAGCCAAAGGTATTATAGCCCAGCGGCATTTTGATGGTGAGATAAGACTTAGGGACCATAAGGTCCTGGGTTCGAATCTCACAAAGGGAGTTTTCTTATAATTATGAGTTTCCTCCTGAATTTGTGACTTGGTGGTGGAATATGATCGCGTGGCAACATTGGTGGCACGATGATACTACAGTGTTCCGTGAGTGATTCCAATTTGTTGGCCGTTAAAAAAAAAAGACTATCCAACAAAAACGATGAATTCATTAAATATATAAATAAATAAAACCAGAATATTTTTTTTCTTAAATGGATTAAATGGAACAACAAAAAGATTGATTACCTTCTTACCGTATTCACGTGTTTTAGACAATATGAAGAATTTACACCATTCATGTATTTGATAGGCCTTCTATTTCTCATCCTCTCTCACATTTATTTTTGATAATAATTATTTTTGTATTTCAACTCCAATTCACAACACAAAACTATTTTTCAACCACAAGAGATATAGTTTTTCTTTTCCCTTTTTTCTAACATTTAAATTGCAAACACAAGGTAAGTTATTTTAGGTTTAAAGTGGAAGTGAAAAGGTAAAGGTAAAAGAAAGTGAGGTTGTCTTTTAGTTGGGTGTCATTAAGAGAGTACAGTGCTTTTGGGTTTTTCCATACGTTTAAAAACGACAAAAACTGGTGGTCTGAACCCCACCCGTGGCTCGGTCCTCAGGGCTCAGGTTCTCTGGCTCTGTTTTTGGAAACACCAGACCCACATCAGGTCTTGTTTTAACGGCTTTCTTTTTTTTTTTTTTTTTGAACGACCAACAAATAATTTCATTCCAAATCGGCTACCAGGGCGATAGCCGAAGCACCAAATGATACAGCCACCAATATTAGTCCACAGCTAATAATAATGACAGCAAAAATACAAAATAACTACTGCAAAGATACAAAACAAGCCACTGCTATACTACCATCCAATTCTAAACAACCTGAAGCCTCTCCATGTATCCCAATCTAGAGCCGTTTCATTTGCGCGTGACTTTACCCATAGAAAACTTAAGGCCTTAATGTCTCCAAACGTCTTTTGTATTGAGGGTTGAGCGTGATTAAAAACGGCCTCGTTTCTGGACTTCCAAATGCACCATAAACCAATCAAACACACCGCGTGCACAGCCTTCTTTATCTTCTTTGAGCCGCCAACAGTCTTTGATAACTCCAGGATATCTTGGACATTAAACACAACCAACGGCTGGATTCTACACCAATCTGCGATAAGAGTCCAAATAATCTGAGCAAAGCCGCAACCTGTAAAAAGATGCTCCGTCGACTCCTCATTTTCGCTGCACATCGGGCATATGACAGAGCCGAAATGGACGTTCCTGCGATGTAATGCCAATAGAGTCGGAAGACGGTCCAGTTCAGCCCTCCACGCACAGATCTCTACCTTCTTTGGAACCCACGAATTTCTGCAGAACTTGTATGCTGGTACAATAAATCGCTTTTCCGCAAGAGCCTCCTTGAAACTTCTAACTGAGAAAGACCCAACCCCATTGAGAACCCAGACCCATTTGTCACAAGATGCGCTAAAAGTGACAGCCCCTATGATATGATGCAGCAAGTCCAATTCAGCAGACTCAGCTCCTGCCCCAACCCCCCTGGACCATTCCCAGTTGAAACCCAACCCCCCCTGCCCCACCCGCTCCGCAATAGTAGCCGTCTTTCGCTTCTCTATCTCGAATAAGTTTGGACAAAGTGACGCCAATGAAACGTCCCCAACCCAAGTATCCACCCAAAACCTTATGTCCAACCCATCCCCAACCACCCCTTTTACATGATTAGAGAAACCCAACCCAATCCCACTCACGTCACCCATTGCTTTCGCAATTTGTTTCCAAGGACCCGGTAACGAAAGCTTGACTGGCATATAATTCCACCCTCTTGAGCTGCTGTGAATTGACCAAATAACCTTCCTCCATAACCCCTCCTTCTCGGTCTTGAACCTCCACCACCACTTTGCCAACATAGCAAGGTTTGCGTCTTGCAATGAGCCAAAACCCCACCCTCCATATTCCTGTGGGGCAATCACTTTATCCCACAACACCCAATTCATTTTGGCTCTTTCATCGGAACCCCCCCAAAAGAATACTCGCCTCATTCGATCAAGCGCATCAATAACTTGCATCGGCGCTCTAAATAAAGAGAAATAATACGTCGGGAGTGCATTTAAAACAGTCGTGATTAAAGTTGTCCGGCCACCGAACGACAAGTGTTTTGCTTTCCAAATGGAAAGTCTACTCCTAAACAAGTCCAACACCGGCTTCCAATTCCTACAATGGTTCATGTTCGCCCCCACTTGTAACCCCAGATAAGTAAAAGGAAACGACCCGGACCTACATCTCATCAATTCAGCCATCGGTTGAACTTCCGAAGCAGGGACTCCCATGCCAAACATACTGCACTTAGCCAGATTAACCTTAAGCCCCGACACCAAGTTAAAACATCTTAGGAGCCGCTTGATTGTGTTCACGTTATGAACTGTCCATTCACCCAAGAATACGACATCATCGGCGTACATTAAGTGAGAAACCACAGGTCCGTTATTACCACATTGAATGCCCCGAAATAACCCCAACTCACAAGCCTTTTTGATGAACCCGGAGAGTGTTTCCATAACCAGGAGGAATAGAAATGGGGACAGCGGATCCCCTTGTCGAAATCCTCGAAAACACTTGAATTCCACCGTAGGCGAGCCATTAATTAAAACCGAAGCGCGAGCATTTGACACCACCGCTGACACCCACATCCGGCACTTGGTTTTAACGGCTTTCTAGCCTGGTTTTTGAGATAAAATGGGCTCATTTGACCCTCTACTTCAATAATAATTATAATAATAATATCTTTTGACTTTATATATCATTTCCTAAGTAATTATGAGTACACAATAATGATAATAATAGTAAAGGTAAACCTTTCAAAAAAAAAAAAAAAAATAATAATAATAGTAAAGGTAAACCTACTACTTCAATGTAATTCATAAACTCCTTAGTTAAAAGTAACTTTTTAAAATTTAACATAAATATTTTTATAGCAGGGAAAGCGGTGCGGAAAGCAGATGCGAAGAAGGTAGAAAAGTATGCTAAAGCCTACGAGGAGAACCAACATGTTTTCGTACCCCTAGCTTTTGATACATTTGGCTCATTGGCACCGGAGGCTACCCGTTTCTTGACCAGGGTCCAGCGAGTTATTCATAGTAGTGTCTTGGCACCGGGTGGGCAAGGTTACGTTTTTAGTCTGTTAGGGTTTGCTATTCAGAAAGGGTGGCGGCGCAGCTTGTTGCCTGCCTTCCCGCTATCTTGATGTAATTTGTAATGTTTTTAATTTGATGAAAGATGGAACCATATGAAATACAAAAAAAAAAAATGTAGGCTGATCAATTAAATAGGTTATTTTAGCGAGCAAGAGATCGAGTTTAAAAAATACTTACATTACCACTAAGTTTTTGAAAATTGACAAACATATAGCTAACATTGAAAGTACCATCAAATTGATGGTATTATACTATTATTTAATATACTATACACATAATGTAAAATGTCACATAAAAGTGTTCCATAGTTTATTCCTTTGTAATTTTGTCAAAACACCTACTTTGAACTTCATGCATGGAAGTTATCCAATAGCTAAGTAATGGCTGTTAAGGAAGACAAGACAAAAGGTTTGGTATTTTTAATTTGTTGCTTTGAATAAGGTTGGTTGTTTGTTTCTGAAACTGTCCATTTGTTGTTGTCTCAAAATTTAAAAAGATGGTTTCTTTCAAGATTTTATTCTCTCAATTCAACCCCTATATAATTAACTATTATGCATCTTTAAGTACCTCCTCAAACAAATCAACTGAGATTCAAAACACACTGCTCTAGATTTCACACACAACACACACATGGTCTCATATAATACACACATGGTGTCATGCCTCATGGTCGCATATTATACACACACATATATATATGCACACATCCATACAAATATATACATAAGTAAAGACACATATAATATTTCATGCATGCAAACATCTGTATGTATGTATATATGTGTATTGATGTATACATAAGCATAATATTTATAAAAAGAAGAACACTTAAAAGAGGTGCTGATCACAAGACTAATGATTTAAGAATAATAATCTCCATCATGAACATCATCTTTATTGTTACTCTCCACAGTCCACACACTCCTTTTCCTCTACTTTATCTTTATCTTTTTTTAGAAATACTATTAAAAACTATGCCCAACTCATGTAGCTTAATTACTTTCTTTATGACTTTTATACATGTATTAAGCAGAAGATTCACCTTTTGGCTAATCCACTTTTCAAAGTTGACGCCTCATTGACTTGTAAAATATGTATCGAGACTTGTATATTTTGTTTGGGAGTTGTTTGTAAAACCATTCTTTTGACCACCTAATTCTTTTAGATCAGTTTAACTTGTTTTATGAGTTACAACATGCATAGAAATGTATACATTACCAAAAGTTTGGTATGTAAACACATTAAGAGGAATTATTAAAAAGGTTATAATTACTAAATAAAGGCCTATGTTTGTTTTTACCAGCTAATTAACTTACATAACTTTCAATCCTACGTAGTTATAAATCATCATTTCGGCCGGGATGTTGCTGTATATGCCTTAGTGGCTTCGCGAGCCCAATCATGAAAGTTGCAAGACCACATCCTGCAAAACAGTGGGATTACGAACAAGCTCTGGGATGTCTGTGCAGGTTTCTCCCTAACTTTGATCTTGGCGGTTTCACTAATAAGGACATTGGCCCTCCCAAAGGCTCAGAAAACTTTGGCAAATGCCCTTTTATGAAAAACCGCGCAAAGTATGAAAGAGGATATGGTCTATCCCCGCAGCAGAAAGTAGTGGTAGAATGCTTGTGAGGGCCCCATGCCCATGATTTCCTATCTGTTATCCCTATCTTGTTCTATACATACTCATGATGTAATTGTATTCTGTGAGCACCTAATAAAAAATAGCTCTAGTTGCATAGTTGCAACATGTGGATGTATGTAACTTTTGACCGAACCACGTTATATCTCATGTTTTGTACATTCTATCTATTGATTATGCGTGTGTGTTTGTGTTTCCGTCGCAATACCGACTTTGATCCTAACAACTTGTATCAGAGGTTTGGCTCACATGTGCGTTAAATCTTCCATCTGATTAGGGTTTTGGAATTGAGGCGACGGCTTGAAGGTTAGTCGGTATTTAAACACACTGGTTCGCTACTGGTTCGATCACGCAGAAGGTTTAGGTTTGTTCGAGGCCTGTCTGGGTTCTGTGTTTGGGGTTGTTCGGACTGTTTTTGGGTGTCTTGTGATTAGGGTTTCAGTTCTTGAACCCTGATTAGTCTTTGGTATTACTCTCGGGAATTAGAGTTTGGTTTATTGAAGGTTGCTCGGGTTTCGGGTGATTGTTTTCTGTGTTTTTTGTTTTCCTGGTTGTTCTTGTTTGCAATGGCTGAAAACGGTAATATTCTAATCGAGAAGTTCAATGATACTGATTTTGCATGGTGGATAATGCAAATAGAGGCCTGCCTTGGAGTATGCGATTTGGATATGAAACTGGAAGAAAAACTTGCTAGAATGGATAAAGCTGCTAAAGCAATTTGGAACTCAAAGGACAAAAAGGAAATATGCATGAGAAGCCATACGCTGATAGTAGGGTTTTCTTGATAAGGGAACTGTTCAAATTAAGAATGAACGAGGGCAGTCAAGTTGCTGATTACATTAACAAGGTTGATTCGATTTTATTCAGGTTAGTAACTTTAGGCATGAAGTTCGGTGATGACACTCGGGTTGTGATCTGTTATTTTCCTTACCCCTATACTTGGTCAAGATATGTGACAATTGTTACTGAAACTGGAAATTTGAAGTTTGATTGGATCCGGGATAGTCTTTTGGGTGAAGGCATTCGCCGGAAAAAATCTAGCAGATGATCTACTTCTAGTATGTTTAGTGTTAACAAGGTAAGAGGTAACAACTAAAGGAGTGAGAGGTGTGGGAAAAGCTTGTCTAAAGCTAAAAAGAAGGTGAAGTGTTTGAACTGTGGTGAAAGGGGGCATGTTAAAACTGGGTATCCTGATCCTAAGAATGAGGATGATAAACAACATGTAAATAGTGTTGTTTCAGATGAATATGATGGTGACGTACTGACTTGCTTTGTAGAGTCTACAGACAATTAGGTTTTGGATTATGAATTCTGGTTCTTCATTTCACGCTCTGCACAACGGGAAGACGATGGTAAATCTGAAACCTGAAGACTTTAGAACGGTAGGATTAGCTAATGGTCATGTTTTTAATGTTATGGGTATGGTAGATGTCATTATGAAGACTCCACCGGGCACTACTTGGAACTTATAGAATGTCAGAGTAATTCTAGGTCTAACAAAGAAACTTATTTATGTTAATCAAGTTGATAAACAGGGACTAGATGTTAAGTTTGGTGGTGGAAAATGATTTGTAGAAATCTTGTTGATCATGGAAGGAGACGGGGATCGTTGTATTTGGTTGAGGTACTTGCCGAGGGAGTGACCGTCCCTGTTAAGCATAAATTCTGGTTCACTGAATCTAGTAGGTGGAATAGGGTTCAATTTGCAAACATGAATCATAGTGCCACGGGGACGTCAGTTGAATGTGGTTGGGGGTCTAAGCCAATCAAGGGATTTGGTGATAGTGGGAGCCATGTTCTGGTACAATTGCAAAAAGCCGTTGGGTTGAAGAAGAAGGTTCCAACTAAAGAAAAATGCTCTCCTGGAATTAGTTTGCTGAATTTGGAGAGTGATAATGATTCTTGTTGTATCTCTGGATCCTATAGAGTGTGCAAGTCGATTGAGACAGAGAATAGGGTAGTAGCGGTTTAGGTAACGACTGGGTTTGGTAAAACAGTTGGGATGGAGCTTGGTGGAGCCTCAACTGCCCCTTCAGGTATTTGATGAGATGGGTGGTTGCAACTAGGAGTATTTGACTAGAGTCTTAGCTTATTCTTTGGAACTGGAGGATCGGAGGACTTGAATGTGAAGTCTTAGCTTATTCTTGGAACTAGAGGCTTGGAGGACTTGAATGAAGAATACTAAAGTTACTGATGATGGGTTACTTGGATGGTTTATGTGGTCTATGCAAAGCCTTCGTGTGAGAGATTGTGGGGTTCGTATGCTTTTGGTAGCCGGTCCTAATTAGGCCAACCAGACCTAGTTAGGTTATTATGCTTACTCAATTAACGTTTTGATTAAGTAGTTAACCATAATCTTGTTCTATATATAACCATGATGTGATTGTATTACGTGAGCACCTAATAAAAGATAAACCCTAGTTGTAACCCGTGGATGTAAGACACCTTTGACTGAACTACGTTATATCTCGTGTCTATTACCTTCTGTCTATTGATCATGCATGTGTGTGTTTGTGTTTTTGTTGCGATATCGAATCTGATTCATAACAGATGGCGGAATCAAAGAAAATGGAGAAGCATGCTAAAGTCTGTGAGGATAATTAACATGCTTTTTTGTCCCTTTTGCCTTTAATGCTTTCGGCTCTTTGGTCCTGGACACTATTAGGTTCCTTGACAGAGTACAATGGGTAGTACACAACAATTTCTAGACCCTTAGGGACCAGGATTTTGTTTTCAATAGACTACATTTT
Organism: Ambrosia artemisiifolia; assembly: GCA_032199755.1. Classification (NCBI taxonomy): domain Eukaryota; kingdom Viridiplantae; phylum Streptophyta; class Magnoliopsida; order Asterales; family Asteraceae; genus Ambrosia; species Ambrosia artemisiifolia. Next base: position 1,850,707 of record CM063522.1, read on the forward strand.
ACTATCCAGAAGGGGTGACGACACTGCTTGTTGTTCATCTACCTGCCATCGTAGTGTAGGTTTACGCTGTTGTGTTAATGGTTATGTTTAAGTTTATAATATATACACACATAAATGGAAACCTTCATAAATATACTTGTACAGGGTAAAAATGAAATATAAATGGTTACTTACCATACTAAACATGAGATAAAATGAGAATTTTTTCCCAATCCTATTAGGCATCTTTCGTAGATGAAAAAAATAGAAAAACTATTTTATTTTGTAGAGTAATTACTCTACCTGCGTAATTGTACTAACATTGTTTTTAGAGTTGGGGGCTAAACACATATTTAACAAGATTGGATTAAAAAAAATTCACCTTTTACTTTTCATGTTAAGACCCTTTTATTAGATAAAACTAATTTGTACAATAAATTTTAACCTATACGTTAATAAAAATTTAGACCATTTGACTTATAGTTTAGACTTGAGTTATAGCAAGTTGTGGAATAAAATGTAATTGACAAGTAATTATATATACTATTAATTATATATACTATTAATAGACAAACTTATTTGAATAGTACTTTTATTATTATTTTATTTATTTTTGTTATCTTAAATACCTATAGTTCAATAAGAAATCACATAATGAGTTTGTGGTGGAGTGGTTTTTGGTACTTATGTATTCTTTGAGGTCTTGGGTTTAAAATGGGGTAGTGATGGAGTGGTTTGTGGTATATGTGTGTTCTTTGAGGTCTTGGGTTCGAAACCTGTTTCAAACATGGCATTTTTATTTTTTCCCCAACACTTATTTATTTATAAATACATATGATACGATACTAATTAACAAAATGGTTTGATGGTGGAGTGTTTTTTGGTGCATTTGTGTGGTTTGAGATCTTAGGTTCGAAACCTGTTTGAAACATTGTTTTTTTTAAACAAATACGAAAAACGCGCAACGCTCGTATGTTTATACACCTAGTTAAAGATTTAAGAATATTTAAGTTAAATAGGAGCAGAGTGTATAAGTTAGCGGGTTAAAAAAAAGTAAACATGGAAATCAACCATTCAGCCTAGGGCTGTAAACAAACCAAACGTTTAGCGAACAGTTCGTGAAATGTTCGGCGAGAAGTTTGTCTGTGTTCGTTTGTTTAATAAATGAACGAACACAAACAAGAAATTATGTTCGTTTTGTTAAACAAACATGAACAGAGGTCACGTTCATTCATTTATGTTCGTGAACGTTCGGTAACGTGTTTGTTTATGTTTGTTTGTGTTCATTAATGTTTTTAACTATTTTAACTAAATATTATTTTAGGTAGATTAAACGAGGATTTCAAGATTAATATGATAAGTTTGTGTTTTTATGAGACATTATGTGATCAATTATTATGTCAAGTATATTTGGGTAATTAGATTAATATATTTTGGGTAGACAATGTTCATGATGTTTGAAATTTAATATGTGTAAGTTTGTGCTCGGTTTTGTTCATCAATGCCTACTTATGTTTGTTTATGTTAATCGGTGTTTTTTTTGTGTTTGCTTTTGTCCGATAACTAAATTTAACAAATGAACCCGAACAAAAACCTCGTTCGGTAATTGTTCATGAACAGTTTGTGAACACGTTATTTCCTTAACAAACAAACACGAACAAAAGATCTCGTTCGGTAAGTGTTCATGAACAGTGCGCAAACATGTTATTTCCTTAACAAACAAACACGAACAATGCCATTTTCGTGTTCGTTTAGTTCGTTTACGGCCCTAGTTCAGCCTATAGCAAGAAATTACTGGATTACCCTCAATACTTTATTTTTTACATAAAAAAATAAAGCCCCAAATGCTTCTTTAAATATCAAAGCACAAAGCTTTTTGGCTTCTTAATTAGCCCTCACACACCTCACAAAAACCTCTGTAAAACCTGTTTCTCTGCAACTTTCTGAGTGAATGCAAGCAGAAAAAACAAGAAAGATTCCAATGGAGCTGAAGAAGAGTGTGATGATCTTCATTTTCATCACTATGTTTTTGCAGCAATTAGCTCACTCTGCAACACTTGTTGTTGATGGAGTTTCTGAATGGAAGAACCCTACTGTTCAAGTTGGTGACTCCATTAGTAAGTTACATCTTCTTTGCTTTTTTTTTAAGTATTTTTCAAGATATTGTCAATTTTTTTTTAAAAAAAAAAACCATTTTTATCCTTTTTATTATTATTATTATTGATGTTTTCAAGATTGTGTTTTGTAAATTGTTTGAGTTTTTTTTAGTTTTCAGGCACAAATACAACTACAATCTGTACATTTTCAAGAACAGAAGAGCTTTCAATTTGTGCAATTTCACTGAATCCACACTCCTCACTCCTTCAAGCCCAACATTCACTGTACTCTCTCTCTCTCTCTCTCTCACACACACACACACACTTAATGTGTGACTTCATTAAATTCTAGTTTTTTGTTGGTTAAGGTTAGTTTGTTAATAAGTTAACTGAAAAATGGTTTCCTTAATGTCATTGAATGCTTTGTGTTATGTTATCTGCTTCACTGGCTCAACATTTCATTTATGGCAATTTTTTTTTTCTTTTTCAACAATTAAAATAGAATATTTCATGGGATTGTTTTAGTTTAAGTTATTGCTTAAGATTTTAGAAGTTTAATAAGTAACTAATGAAAAGTTTTATTGGGTTAACATTGGGTGCTTTAAATCATTGTATTGTCTGCTTTATTTGTTATACAGTTCACTTTTAAGAAAAAAAGTTAGGACTTTCCCACCTCTTGTAAGTTCTGTGTTATACAAAACTTTTTGACTATAAAGTTTATACAAAATTGGACATGATGAAGATAAAATCACAAAAATTATATTATTTTTTGGCTTATATTTATACAACTTCAGTGTTTATGACTTTATGTGATAAGATTTTACCTCTACATTCATGAAATATACAAGAACAAATTTTGACTAACCACTTTATGCTCATGGAGATTCATTCATATATATCTTTTTTGTAACTTACAAACTTAACTACCTATCTAAAAAAATCGAGTAAATAAAAAGTAAGTTTCTACACGGTTACATGTATTTATTTAATGACTATAGAGATAAAAATGATCATTTTACGATTTTCTTTAATAAAATTGCATAAATCAATTTTAAAGACTTTTAAATGGATAAACGTGTAAATGGTGCTTTCTACAAGTGTATGAAATTTCATCATATATTTGCTAAAATAGATTTTTGAATTTTTTTAACCAATTTTAAAGGCATCCTAAGTTTATTTACTTTTATTCACTTTTTCAACAGTTCTATTTCAAATAAACAATCTTTTAATAATTTTAATTTCAAAAAATTCTAAACTTTTTTTTTTTTTGAATTGTAGTGGCACCCATCACGGCTTGGCTCCTTCTACTTCGCCTTCAAAAACAAGTCCACAAAAGCTTGTGACGCCGGCCAGAAGCTAGCCATTCAAGTTTCCTCCTCACTTACACCCGAAACATCCGCCTCGCCACCGCTACCTCAGCCCCCGGCTGCAGCACCGTCACCTACGATCGCCAGTGGTGGTGAGGGGAACATTGTGTCCTCTTCACCACCACTGCCTAGCATCCCAGGTGGCGGTGGTGGAGGCGGAGGTATAGTTTCATCATCTCCGTCTTACCCTTGGCCTAATCGTCCCCTAGAGTTAACTTCTCCCAGCCCGTCTCCTATGAATGCGATTTTTCCCTCTAATGGTCCCTTAACTGGTCCAAGAAAAGCTGGCGGGTCTCTACCGTTCATCAACAGCAACCCTGCTGTGCCTTTGCCTACCGGTGAAGTCGATTCCGCCACCATTAGGCCTGCCCCAAGTTCTAGTGGCAATGCCTTACAGGTAACCTTTACCTTTCATTTTTATTCATAATCTCAAGAGGTTTTAATCGGTTCGGATATTGGCTTATTCGGTTTATTTGACTTTGTGAGTGTTTGAATCTGAATTTTAGATTATTGCGTTTTGAAAACGCAGATAATCAGTTTTTAGTGTTTGGGATTGCGTTTTGAAAACACAGATAATCAATTTTTAGGCTACCAAAACGCAATAATCTATAAGCAGCTCCACCCCTGCTTTTCCAAAAGAAACAAGATTAGTTTATTTTGTTTGGCCATAACCGAAAACTGAAGCTATCCGAATTAGAAATGTGTCTAACCGAACCAAATTCAACTGATTTATTCGATTGAACTTGGTTCGGTTATCTGAATAAGCAACATTTGTGAAATCAATAACTGAATCGAAAACCGGATACACAATTTGGTTAAGTTTTTATGGTTAACGGATACAATTCGGTTGTTTGTTTTTTTTGTTTTCACACCCCTAATGGTGTCACTTGATTAGTAATCCAATTTTTTTAACAGTTTTAACGTAGGTCAATCAACCTTTTAAAAGATATAACTGCATAATGATATTACTATTTACCACTTTAAAGTTATTCACGTGATTATATACACAAGATAATTTATAATTTTCAAAATATTCTTACCACTTTAAAGTTATTCACGTGATATGTCAAATTGTCAACTGTGTAAATAGTTATAAATAAAAGGACGTAACAATCATGTCACCTATTTTACACTAATAAGGTTTTACACTAAATGCATTTCACTTCTATTATGTATACTAAATGTGTCCCTTAAATTCTACCAAATTAGTCATTTTGTATCTCTACGTTTACTCAATAACAGTATGTTTAGCGTGCACGGTTACATTTAGTCAACCCCTTTTACACAATTGACATATCTGTCGTGTCATCGATTTTACGCCTTTGACATATCCGTCAACGTATGTAACTAGGTTAATTTGAGAAATCGAAACAAGATTGATACTTGAGTGATTACATATTTAAAAAAGTTTTAAAAATATGAGTTCATAATTTTCTATCAACAATCATATAACTATAAGATAATGAACATGGAAATGATGATGATGATTGGAATTTTGTGTTTTTCTTTTTGCAGGATGTGGGGTTTATTGGTGGTGTTAAAGTATTTTGTTGTGTGGTTTTGCTAGTGGTGTTGATATGAAGATGGGTTGGCAAGCTAATTGATGTATGTAAAGAGAGGAGTGGGGTAGGGTGGGGTAGGGTAGTAAGTAGTGTGGGGGCATGTCAAATTTATGTTAAAAGGTGGATATTGATGATTATTGTACCAATCTTTCAATTTTATGAGTTGTGACCCTGCATTTGAACTAAAAGCTTATTTCTTTTGCTACATTATTCCATTTGTGCATTTTCTAGCTACACATTACACAATTGAATTGTTATGATGGTTATCATATCGGTTTATTGTCATGATGTTAATCATCAAACCTCTAAAAGTGAGATGACTTTTTATTATTTTGATTTACAACAAAATAAACTAATCTTGTTTCTTTTTCTTTCGCGGGTCTTCTTGTTTTTTGGATTCGACGAAGTGGAAAACCAAAACGACGAGCGACATGAGGAATGCTGATCCAAATATGAGCGGGGTACATATCTTGAACTTCCTTGTTGACGCTTTTGGCTTTTCGCTATCATCCTCATTGCTATTATCAACAACTTCATCTTCATCATTGTCATATACAACCTTTTGTGCCTCTTGTTCTAACAACTCTTGATTGGTACAAAGTTGTAATAACTTTGTTGGTTCTGCTCGAATTTCTTCAGCTTTCAACTCCTTGACCTGGGTTCCAGTGATGCCTTTTGTAACTTTTGGCATTCGTATCACGAGCTCCGAGTTGTCTTCATTAAAAATAGCATTGACTTGATTGTAGATCACTCCTTGTGGGACTTTAAACCATTGTTGAAATCCCCTCATCTCGATATCTTTCTTCAGAACCTCTCCTCCTACCATCAACACATCTTGAAACGGCCTTTGTCCACTTATTTTGATTCTACTCCCGTCTTCGTTGCTCTCAACCTTTATATTCGCTCGTGTACATCCTGTATAAAATCAACATACACTAAAAAAACAGAAGTTTAACCTGACCCAATCCATTTTCTTTCTACCATCCCCTTAGTAAAGGCTATAAAAATACTAAAAACATGTTTCATAGAAAACAACCAAAAACATGTTAGGATCGAATGTGCTATTTAGCAATAGAATATTGATTTCTTATCTTTAAATCACTTATGTTCATTGCATTAACAATAACAAAAAGGCAATCTATATGTATCTATCTATGTTAGTTTCATACAAACCTTTGAGTTGGATGGTGAGGATGAACATCGATTCTGTTTCTTGAGTGCGATAATGTGGTCCCGGTTGAGCTTTAGGCTTCAAGAGGTCGAAATCCGCAAATTCATCAGCGACTTTCATGAGTTTGGTGTTGGATTGAAGTGACATTTTTTCAAAAATATTCAAAGAAAATCAACTTTGTGAAATTCTTGAGTATAATCATTCATGTATATAATACATAGATGTGGATTTGAAGATATGTAAGGAATTGATGCATTGCTTCTCATATGATATTAGAGAATAAGTTTTTCTCATTCTTTTAAAATTTAATCGTGTAACACCAACCTACATCTATTTTTTATAAAGTATATGTCTTAAAATAAGATACCAAAGATCTCTCTAATAGTTTAAAGTTTGCTACACGTTTTGTGCATACTTTATTTAGGGATTTACTAAATGTTAGTTTTTTTTATCTATAGATATCTTGGCCATTCCAGATTCAACTGTAGATTAGGAGTCGGTTTACAACATGGGCGGGGGTCTCATTGGAAGCAGTCTCTCTATTCTCCGGGGATAGAGGTAAGACTGTCTACATCTTACCCTCCTCAGACCCTACCTTAGCTTTGCTATAGGTGGGATTAACTGAGTATGATGATGATGATTATTATACCGTCGTATTGTTTAGGTACCGTTGTATTGTTTAGGTGTTAATATGCACACAAGACTGGATACGAAAGGGAAAAGAAATCATCAGAAATCAATGAAAATTTGGATTTAGAGAAGTTCACTGAACTCATGTTTTTGCAGCCCAGCTTAACCAAAACCGTCTTGACTCGAACCGTACCCAAAACTGTAAATGTACAATTAAGAAAACCAATAACCAAATCGTTGGATCGTGAGTTGGTACCGGGTTGTAAGAGTATATAGGTGGGTTGGTTCCTAGCGGGTTTAATCTGATCGTTTAATTGATTTGGGCTGCTGCAGAAGCTTCCCTAATTGGGCTGTAACATCGGATGTCAACTGGGCCTGTAGAGATCATCTATGTTGTGAAAAGAGGTGCACAAATTGGGTATTTACAATACCCGGTTCCAGGTATGGAACTGAGTCCGGGTATGACCGGTTATTGAAAAATAGGGTATTGGAGACACTGGGTAGGGTTCGGGTACGTGTGTTGAGGAGAAAAACCATACCCCATTTCATGTATTTATGCCTTGTATATTTTCATGTATTTCAAAGCAAAAGTTTTAGTCCAAATTTTGTTTTGGCTATTAAACGAAATAAATCAAACAGAATCAAAACCGTCAATCTAACTGAATAAACCGAACTGATGAACCGAAAACCAGCTTTTCATCAAAACTACCAAGTTATTCCGGTCAGGATTTAACCTCATAATTAACCGTCAGATTTAGATGGTCAAGATCATCTTAAGAACGGTTATTTTCTTAAGAATAGCGGTTTTAGTTATGGTGAATATATGAATGAAAGAACACATACTAACTCTAAAGATTAGAAATATTTGCTTTGAATTGAAATATAATACTTCAGGTTTAATAAAGTTTCGGATGACATACAGCAAAATTGATAATTAAAATGGATGCAAGGCACCATATTTCCTGGTAACTAGAAAACATAATAACAACTAAACAAAACCAACAAAAATGATGTCAAAAGGCCTAAGGGTATGTTTGGTATAGGGTAATGAAATGGATGAGAGAATGGAATGGACGTGGTAATGGAATGGACAAGGTAATGGAATGGATCATTACCATTCCATGTCTTGTTTGGTTGCTATGTGAGAATGAAACAAAACATTACTTTACGTTGTTGGATAGGTAGGAAAAGACGAATGAATAAAATCGGTGGTGAATGGCTGTGGTGGGTGGTGGTCAGTGGCGGTGACAGTGGGTGGTGATATGTGGCAGTAGCGGTGGTGGTGGGTGGCGGCAGCAATGGTGGCCATGGTGGAAGGTGGAGGTGGATGGCTGTGATGGTGGGTGGGCGACGATGGTGAGCAGTGGCGGTGGTGGGTGGTGGAGGTGATGGTATGTGGTGGTGTTTGGCGGTAGCGTGGTGGTGGGTGGCGACGACAGTGGGTGGTGGAAGATGGCGATGGGTGGAGGTAGATGGCGGTGATGGTGGGTGGGTGACGGTGGTAGGTGGCGACGGTGGTGGGTGGGTGAAGGTAGTGGGTGGCGGTGGTTGGTGGCGGCGACTACAGTGGTGGGTGGTGACGGTGGTGGTCGGCGTTGGGTGGTGTTGGATGGCGGCGCCGGTGGGTGGGCGACGGTGGTGGGTAGGGATGAGCTCGGGACGGTATCGGTACCGAACCGATACCGATCCCGACAATACCGATACCGAAAATTCAAAAAAACCAATACCGATACCGATACCGATTATACCGGTACGGTATCGGTATCGGTTCGGTATCGGTACGGTATTGGTGTGGTATCGGTATTTTACCTTAAAATACCGAACCGATACCGATCCCGTACCGATAATACCGAAACCGAAAACCTCTAAATGTGGGTACCGATACCGATACCGAACACCCTCGGTTCGGTATCGGTTCGGTACGGGATCGGTATTTTTTCGGTTCGGGATCGGTATTCGGGACCGGATGCTCATCCCTAGTGGTGGGCGTGGGTGGGTAAAGGCAATGGGTGGTGACGATGGTGGTGGGTGGTGGCGGCAGCGGTGGTGGGCGACAGTGGTGGTGGGTGGTGACGGCTGTGGTGGTGGTGATGATGGTGGTGGGTGGTGGTGGTGGTTGATGGGTTATGGTGTTGTTAGTAAAGGGTGAATGATGGATGGAATGGAAAAAAAACATAGGGGTTGGATGGAATGGTTTTGTGGGAATGGAATGACTTTTGGAATGGGTGATTCCATTCCTTTAACCAACCAAGCACACTATTTTTCATTACCTCTTAATGGTCCATTCCATTCCCCCTTGCATTCCATCATACCAAACGCTACCTAAGTGTTCAGATGAAAAAGCGAACAAATAATTTCCCTCAAGATCACTCACGAAGACCCACTGAAAAAAGGAGTACTTCGAGAGCATTTTGTGCCGGCAAGACTTGAACTCCCCACCTCCCATAAGGAAAGCAAGGAGGGTGCAACTCCTCCATAAGGGGATTGGCGAGTATATATGTAAATAATCCTATTTATTTCTAATGAATCTTGGCCGCCAATTTGTCAAAGACTGAGTCCCAAACTTCTTCGGCATTGCAAGCCCAAAGATGATACATACCAATTACCAACCCCACCCTTAACAATCTGTTCCTCAGTCTTTATTTTATGCCAATTTGGTTAGAGCTGGTCTGGTTTTGACCCCATGACCAACCACTAGTTTTTCTAAATAGGTTTTTATTTTTCTAGAATAGAAACATTTGAATATATGATGCTCCTATCCTAATTTATAAATCAGAAAAGAAACCTAAACTCCAGCTAATAAACATAAAATATATTACTGAAAGAATCTTGTTACTATGTACTCCGTATTTTATAAAGAAACATACTACCAATAAGAAAAATAGTGACACACCGATCAGAAACCAGGTCAACAAGACCGGTCCCATGCTGACCAAATCTTACTATTTGAATCACTCCATGGTCTTTAATATAGAATCCAGCAGACCAACAAAAACATGTATGCAAATTTTTTTTTTTTTTTGAACTACAATATTTTAAGAACCAACTTGGGTATGTTGTGTACGTAAGGTTACTTTAGTAATTAATCTTGAACATTGAATGCATCTTCATGACTTCATCATAGACCGTTGAATTTTTGACCAACCCGATCCGATGGTAATTGTTTGTATAACATGGAATAACATTTCTAACAATTAAATTTTATTGAGTAGAGTTTAAATTTTAAATATAAGTTGAGAGAGAGTATATTATAGTCGAGTTTTTGTTAGTCTCATCAAAATCTAGTATTAATAAGGATTTAATTTAGTGGAAAATCTTTCTTATGGTTTACTGGAGGCATGCTTTAACCAATGATCACCTAGTTTTTCCGCTTGTTTGTAAGATGGTATGTTATTTTTAACGGCTAAATCAAATGGTAGCGCACGTATTTCGTATTTGATAACTGATCAAGATTCGGGGTTGATACGACTCAGCTAAGCCAAGACGTTGTCAAAGTGTACAACCCTCAAATGATGATAAGTAGTATTGCAAACACTAACATTTTAATCTCTCAACTTAATTACACTTTAATTTCTCGACTTACTTAACTTTGCTTATTTAAATAATACTAGTGGGGTGCCCGCGCGTTGCGGCGGGAAACAACATTTATAACGGTTCCGTAAAGTTATAATCAATTAACCAAAATATTTGTTTTGGTGTGTTGCATAATCATTAGCGGAGCTTGAACTGCATTAACCACAATCGAAATATTCAAATCCTATGTGCTAGAGGAAGTGCAAGCACATGAATATATACATAGCAATAATTGTGAGAAACGCTAAGCAAAAAATTAGGGTGATCATGAGGAACTGGGAAGTTACACACATAACGACAAATCCTAATTGTAAACACATTGGTGATTGTCTGGAAATACATAATATAACCTGAAATTGTGAAATAATTTTAATTCGACGTTTATAAAAGACAGATACGTTAGTTGATTTCAGGTCGTTTTCGTTTCAGTTATTACTTAACCCTAACATATTTTTTTAATTGAAAACATTATAACAATACTATATTCAAATTAAAGAGAATGCAATGCTCGTTTATACGGTATAATAATACTAAGAAAATATTAACGAATGAAAAATTATGGACGTTTAAAAATCTTGGGGTAGTTGGTATGCATTGTATTTAAATAAATTAAATTTGACGTTTAAAATAAGGGTGCGAAAATGTAATTACTATTTAAATAAATTAAATTTGAGTAAAGCTGGGGGGACAAATGTGTATGTATTGTATAAAAGACATATGGTGTGTTGTACTTAAAGCAATTATAATTGTAAAACTTAAATATTAAGAGGTAATTGGTAAATGTATTATAATATAGTATACATAGTATAGTTTGGTTATTACTTAACCCCAACATATCATTTTTTAAATTAAAAAAAAACTATACCAATACTACTCTCAAATTAAAAAGAAAAAAATGCTCGTTTATACAGTGTAATAATATTAAGAAAATATTAACGTGTGAAAAAGTAATGGACATTTAAAAATAATGGAGTAGTTGGTTAAAATAAGGGTGAAAAGTGTAACTATTATTTAAATAAAAGGAATTAAGTATAGTTGATGGGACAAATGTGTAAATAGTTAACATGTGCATTGTGTATTGTACTCCAAGCAATTATGCATGTACAACTTGAATTTCAAGACATCAATGGGAAATGTTTTATAATAAAGTTTAGATGATTTTAGTTCATTTTCGTTTTTTTTTTCCTTTGTTTTTGTTTCGATTAATACTTAACCCTAACACATAATTTTTAAAAAATTTAAAAACTATAGCAATGCTATACTCAAATTAAAGAGAATAAAATGCTCTTTTATACGGTGTAATAATATTAAGAAAATATTATCGTCTGAAAAAGTTATAAACGTTTAAAAATAATGGGGGTAGTTGGTTAAAATAAAGATGCAAAAGTGTAATTAGTATTTAAATAAATAGAAATTGAGTAAGTTGATGAGATAAATATGTAAGTATTGTATAAAATTATAATATAGTATACATAGATAAGGGGATGAAATTGTAACTAATAAGGGGTATATGTGCAAGTTATGTTTGAAAAGACATAAATACCCTTAAAAAGTAGTTACTACATGCATTATATGTTGTACTTTAAACATTTATAATTGTATTACTTAAAAAATAAGAGGTCCTTGTGAAATGCTTTATAAGATAGTATAGATTTACATTTTCCCATTATTCTAAGCCAACAGGCACCACGATTTTTAAACGATCATAATTTTTCATACTTAATATATTTAAAAATAAACAAAAGTACATAGTAAAAAAAACGAGCATTTTATTATCTTTAATTCGAGTATAGTATTGCTATTTTTTTAATTTAAAAAAATGTTATGTCACGTGATTAACAATATCTATGGATGAACAATAACTAAACTGTTAGCCGAAACAAACAAAAAACAGATGAAACTGAACTAGATCAATCGAAAATAAAATTAACCAGAAAAGGAATTAACTTAAAATCGGTTATCGTTTTTTGGTACCCTTAATTAAGTCGATGGATTACATAAACACAAATAATTTTCTGGCACGCTTGTCTTTTTATATATACTTTTTTTTAATTGTATAACTAAAAATCATATTGGAATATTTGTTACTAAATGATCATTCTGTAGGATCGATACTAGTGTTTGCGCGCCTGTAGGAGATACCGATTCCTTCTCTATGGGGGTAGGACTTTATTAAGGATCTGCGTTGAGCCCATTCCTTTTTGCAGTTGTCTTGGATGAGTTGTCCAAGTCGATCCAGGAGACAGTGCCGTAGTGCATGCCTTTTGCAGATGATAGTATGTTAGTTGAAGAGTCCAAACATAGTCTGAATGAGAAGCTAGAAGGTTGACGTGCAGCTTTAGAGGGCAAGGGTTTAAGGATTAGCCATTCTAAGATCGAGTACATGTATTTTGGTTTCAGTGGTGCAACTCACGATGAAAACACCCAAGTTACGATTGAATGCCAAATTGTCCCGCAGGCAACTAAGTTCAAGTACTTAGGATCATTTGTTCAGAGGGATGGGGAGCTAGATAGTGATGTCAGCTATCGCATAAAAGCGGGTTTAAGTGGAGGGCCAATAGTGGGGTTTTATGTGACAAAAGGTTCCCAACTAAATTAAATGGAAAATTCTAGAGGGTTGCACTAAGACTTGCTATGTTATATGGGACGGATTGTTGGACCATCAAAAAGACACAATCTCGCAAGATGGAGGTAGCGGAAATGAGGATGCTAAGGTGGATGTGCGGGCACACTAGGGTAGACCGAATAAGAAATGAGGTTATTAGGGAAAGGTTAGGGGTAACTAGTATATCAGACAAGATAAAAGAGGGAATATTAAGATGGTATAGGCATGTGAAGAGGGTGCCAATGACGGCCCCAGATAGAGTAATGGAAACCCTCACTGTAGAAGGAAAGAGGTGTAGAGGAAGACCCAAATTGACTTGGGATGAGCGGATTAGGCATGATTTAGTAGAGATACACCTCTCTGAGGACATGGTCGAGGATAGGGGTTCGTGGAGACACAAGATTAAAGTTAAGGATTATTGGGGAGGGTTTGGGTGTTCCTAGGCACGGTTCTAAGAGTTTAGACTTTTTCTTACACTGGTAGGATATCTGTAAGGGTGAATTGTATTTGGGTGTTTATGGGTTATGTTGCTTCTTGAAGGCATATATATCTTTATCTTACTTCGTGACGCTTTAAATGTTTCTCTAAATTCAGTAGTTCTTTTTCCGTTTTTAGTGTTATTTGCTTGTTGATTGTGTGTTGTCGAGCCGGAGATCTCTCTGGAAGCAGCCTCTTTATCCGCAAGGATAGGGGTAAGGTTTGCCTACATCTCAACAGACCCTACTCTTAGCTTTCTTAATTGTGGGTTCTACTTAGGGCTGACAATGGGTAACCTGTATAAGACACGATAAGACCTGTTAACTGAAAAGTACACTATGTGAATTTTTACTTTTTTTTAAATAATTAGAATTAAGAGACAAAAATCCTCCATTTCTCTTTGTTGGTACATAAAACTACTTCTACTAGTTAAGGTTGTTGTATTTGTTATGAAGTAGTAGCACTTATGTTTAAGAAACAAATAATGTTTGACAAACAAACTATGAACAAATATAGCAACTATAAATTGTAGTCATACATAGTTTCAAAATTACAAACACTTTATTTGACATCGAAGATTCAGGACATCATCCCCAATACAACCGTTATTTCATACACATTTATATTGATACAAACTGATCAGAAAGTTTCAAAATTAGTTCCTAATCATATTGTCTTGCAACAGAATCGAGCCCTTCAATTCGACAACGAATGATTTGGTTGAAAACGTCCCTCACTTGCCTCTCCGATGGATTCAATGCATTCTTTAATGTATCATGAATGTTTTTCAATTCCTCAAACCTTTTCTTGGCTTCTTCTTCATGTTCTTTTCTCAATGGACACTGAACCGAATCGATAAATTTGTTCATATAACCCGCATACATTTCAATCATATGAATCTCCTTCAGCAATCCACAAGACTGTCTTCTACCCCTCTTCTTATATTCCTCAAAGATTCTTTCTTGGAGCGAATTCATCGGGATCCACCAAGCGAAATTCTTGTGAGTGTTGTTGAATTGTGATTGTAACCCACGAACTTGAGAAGTGCTTGATACCACCAAGGTCCACATCACGAAATATAACACATAAGTCATTGTGTAACTAGCCAAAACAAGTCCATTGGTAGCTATGACATCACTACATTTCGGTACAACAATGTTGTTCCCGATTGCTTGGAGTTGTTTTGAAGCCGACCAAGATCTTGAAACACACGCAGATAACGATCTTGACATCTTAGTGCATTTGCTTTCTTGATTCTTCAAATCTTTAAGATCAAAAGATTGGCTTTTTTGAGAAAAAAATGATCTTGATTCTTTCTCATCGACGAGATTAATCTCTAAATGGCTCAATGCCCTTTTCGCCCTTCGAAATTGGGAATCACAAAGAAGTGTTTGATTCCCTAAAACACTTAAAACAATCTCTAACTGCTTTTCCCATTGCCTCATTTGTTCAATCCCATCTCTAACCACATTACAAATGTCCAAACCCTTAACACTCCTTTCAAAATAGTCAGAAACCGATTTCACCATAGGTTGTTTGCTCAAGTAAGATCTATTGTTTGATAACAACAATCTAAATTGTTCTTGACAACATAGGAAAGCATCTAAAAGCTTGGAAATCCATGAAACTGATAGAAGTTCATGGGATTCCACATATGATAACATATAAAACTTTTGTGTTACCATTTTCAGAAAAGCTTCAACTTCATGCTCTTGAGCTGTGACTTCGTGGGTGTGACTATCAATCGAATGGACAGCCGAATCTCGTTTCATACTAAGTATTGAACGGCCGAAACGAGTGATTGATGGAGATGATGATCCACGGTAATGTGTTAGCATTTTGAAATTAAAGAAAACAAGAAGGGCCACAAAAGATCAACACACAAAGGTTGGATGATTTAGTGAAATGATGATGAAAAACTACACAAACTTGATATGGGTATTAATAAGTTATTAAAATCAAGCTTTAAGGGACTAGATTCTTGAAATTACGCAATGTTTTTGTTGTGATAGAAGAGAGTGATGAAGAATGTTTGAAATTCTAAGAGGGTTTATATAGAGAGATGGGATATGGACCGGGTATTTGCCGGTGTGTTTGAATAATAATAATAATGCCAAGTCTAGGTAAATATATACAAGTATGTTCAACGATAGATATATTAAGTTATATGCCGTTCAAAAAAAAGATATATTAAGTTATATATACTTATTGCTTCGAATCTAGTATTATTGTAGGGATGGCAATGGGTCGGGTTTGGGACGGGTTTAGGTAATCCCAACCCCATACCCGATTAGGTATGCTTGTCCCAAACCCGGCCCAAAACCCGTCGGGTTTGTGTCGGGTAATTACCCATCGGGTATCGGGTATACCCGCGGGTTTCGGGTAAACCCATTAATTTTTAAAACTTACTCATTGAGTATATCTGACTAAAAACCCGACTGACATCTATTGGGTAACTATTAACCAATTACATTTACCATTATTAAATATATATGTAAATGATTACAATGTATAAATATAAAATACTTGAATCATATAAAAACAATCAAAGACATAGATAACAAATAGTATACACTAACTTTTTGGTAATTTGAGCACAAGATGATAATGTAGATGGACAATTAGATATATTATGCATAAATATTTAAAAAAAATATATTAGAAATTATATTGGGTATCTAATCGGGTAAACGGGTATACTTTATCGGGTAATCGAGTCGGGTAAACGGGTATATCATCAAATCCCAAACCCGTCCCAAACCCGCGAAAAAAATAAAAACTAATCCCATACCCGGACCCATACCCGATTACCCGACCAAAACCCGTCCCAAATGTGTCGGGTTTCGGGTTTACCCATCGGGTTCGGGTTTGATTGCCATCCCTATATTATTGTATTTAATTCTTAGTAGACAGATTTCTTAATGAAGTAGTTGTATGCAAACGTGTCATTGATAAAAAAAATGTGAAATTAACTACCGTAGTTTAGACTAGAGTGTGTTATTCTAAGCTGATTTATTTTACTCGCACAGTCACTAGCAAATTAAGTTTTTCTTTTTAAATCACTCTTATGTGCTCACTAATAAACTATCTTGTCTTAAAATAATAATAATAATAATAATAATAGAAAATAAAAAAAATCAAATTAAATCTTTGTTTTGTAAAACATAAAACGTGGCTAGTATAGCTTTATAGTCACGGTAATGGCATAGAAAAGAAATCCTGACTTTTTATTAAATTTAGTATTTTAACGTTAAAACGAATATTATAGAAAAGACCAGGGGCGGATACAGGGGGTTTTAGGGGGTTCTCAGAAACTCACTCGGTCTGGAAAAAAATTGAAAAATTTAATGAAAAATAGTGAAAATCTACAAAAGAAACCCCCTGAAAATCCGTCCTGGATACGCCACTAGAAAAGACATGCTTTACCGTTCATACTTATAGAAGAAACAATGCTTTAATGTCTTATAAAATCAAGTTAATATATTAAATATTAATACGTATGAATTATGTGTTGAAGCCTCTGTTGAAGTCCTCTGTTGAAGAGATTGTGTTGAAGCCCATTAAAGAGTTTCTGGAACTGTTACCTTACCTGGATCCAAGTCTTTGTCTAATCGGATCCTTCTTTTAGCTGCTCTTGCTGAGGTATGGTTATTGTTATTTGATTTGTTCATAATTGTTTTTAATGATTATGTTTCTGCAAAGGGTCTTGTTCAAGATTTAATTTTGATAAGTTTTTGAGTGAATTTTGCATATTTGAAATTATTGTTTTGAATTGGGTTATAATATTGTATGATAAGTGTGATATTTGTGTTAACTTGGAAGATAAAGATGGAACCTTTATTATGTGAAAGAAAGATGGAAGATGCATTTGGTGTCTCTGTTTTACTTTGAGCATAAAGTTTTGATATTTTTGGATCATTTAGTAATTGGTATTGATTTACTTGTTGATATAACAAAAAAGGTTTGTGTTCAACAAGGGGTTGTTGACTTTTATACTATTGACCTTTTCAGTCAGTCAGACAAACCATAGATCTTGTGAAAATATGTAAAACAAAAGTATATTATGTCATGATCAAGAATTTAGGACAGGAAGTGCTTTAGTCAATGCTTTTTTTTTCTTTGTTGCAATTTCTTAAGATTGATGTTGGTCCAAAATCGATTCTCGTTCCTTAGGTTAGTGATGACAGAACAAAACAGACTTCATCACACTAAAATATATCCAGAGTTTACATATTCACCTGGTGCTATTATCATCAGAGAGTGTTACTTAATAGGCATCTATACTGGTTTTGCATTTTACATAGCACTAAGTCACTAACATATGAGGAAAAGATTGCTATACATCACTTATTTGGTACAAACTTAGTTTTTCATAGTTGTTTCGACTTTCGTCTATGGAAATCATGAAAGCTTAAATCGATTTAAACCATTCACGGTTCGACTCCATATTGTATGTCTGCTTATGTATTAACTGAATGCATGTGTTTTCATGATATGAATTTTTTATTCAATCATTGATTTCAATTAATGTTTTTATCATGAGCATATAGAGTTTGACCGTTTGTTATAGTGTGAACTTGTCAAACTATAAATTCATCTGCACCACTTCAGCAAACTATTTCGTTGACATTTTTTAGCCTTCAGTTTATATTTAATAAATCTAAGGGAATTGATATTTGCAGGGGCTTTGAGAGCTCTAGGGTTAAATGTTGAAGAAAATGGTGAGATCAAAAGAGCAACTGTGGAAGGGTGTGGTGGTGTGTTTCCGGTGGGTAAAGAAGCTTATGTGTGTCTATAAAGAAGCTGTAACTAGCTTGGCTGTTCATTTTGTCATCTTAGAAAACTGGCCCGATAACATTTGCTCTTGAGTCTTGATATTCATTTCATTGGACTTGACAAAGAATGAGTATTGGTCACCAGTTTTATATTTCCGATGCTAATTGGTTACAAAAAAATAAAATAAAAGTTGGTTCCATTCTAAATGGTATGGTGGTATGGTGTCCTCTTGGTCTAGTGGTATGGTGTCCTCCCTTATAAATGTGAGGTTGTTGGTTCAAATCCTTGCAAATGCAAGGTGAGGTGAAAGTAAGGTGTAAAAATTTGCCGTTCAAAAAAAAAAAAGTTGGTTCCATTCTGGTTGAAGTAATAGAAGAATGGTAAAAGTTAAGACTGAACATGGTGTATTTTATTTGTCTGTGAGCTACGACCCATCCAATTAAGGTAAGCATCATACCCTCAATTGATAAATTTTTCTAATCATAGTTGTATGTTTTGTACCCTCATTAAAAAACAGAGTATATTTGTTCACAGTTAACTATAAACTCCATAAACAAATACACAAAAATAAAAGTTTAAAATACTTGTTAATTTGTTATGCACTTTTGCATATGTATGATTCAATTTAATTTGCCCATTATCTCTATTTGCTATTTTTTATGACATTTATATATACGTTACCTCAATTCTTGTAAGATCGTGTGTCGTATTATGTTTAATGAGGAAGTTAGATGTTTATTCGTTGCAAAAATTATCGTTGCGAGTGTGTCATATTACTTCCAACATGTTTGTTACTTTCTCTTTCAGATCCGCCATGTGTGTTGGCATATCTCACGGAAACAAGAAAACTATAGCATGAACAAGAAAGGAAGAATCAATAGTAATATATATATAGAAGGGATAATTTAAAAACCATTTTGAGATAGAGAAAAAAAATATATTGAGATGAGAAAACTCGATGTAACAACATAACCGTAATGTTTTGTGATTATGGTATAATTATATTGTTGTTAACTAGGCTATTGAATCTTTAACAATGAACGGCATAGAGGGAATAACAAAAGTTAGCTTGAGACGTGAAATTGAACAACAGCTAAAGAGAGCTCCGCGTACCATCTAATGGCGCTGCTAGATGCTTTTTTACCAGGAAAAGAAATCATGAAGGTAGCTAAACAGAGGTTTTTTAAGGCCAACAGTGATCATAGAATTAGTTTTCTTTTGTGTTCATTTTAATTAGTTAACCTCCTTAAAGGCAAGGTTGCATTTTTCACCTCTGTTGTTAGCCAGTCTTGTCTTCCACAGCGCGCGGTCGCCAACAACAATACGAGACATCAAAACAGATACATCCGCAGCAACGCGCGGGCATTTTTACTAGTACTTATAGAAGAAACAATGCTTTAATGTCTTATAAAATCAAGTTAATATATTAAATATTAATACGTATGAATTATGTGATCAAAACTAAATAACATATGTGTCACCTTACAAGTAGTCTTTAGTTATAAACTAGTATTTACATCCGTGCGTTGCGATGAGACCGATACTCAATAACATTACCACAAACTCATATAACTGTAATGTCACCGATTACATCTTATAACCCGAAGTATATTCCTCGCCTTCTTGATGGTGGATGGGCATTAAGAAATGCACTGATGACCAATGTAGTGAGAGCGAGGCGTCGTGTGTGTGCTTGCAAGCATGTTCACGACAACATGCAGAAGTGGATGCATCAGCTGACAAGTAATAGAAATTAGTACTGTACATAAAATTAAGACTGAATTACAACTTTGTCCTTTATGTTTATACGTGATTACAAAGCACGCCCTTTATATTCAAAATTGATTGGTTATATACTTTATGTTTCAAAATCTACACGTTTTGTCCTTTGATGTTAACTTAGTTAATTTTTTTCGTTAAATTGTGTCATGTGCAAGTCACATGAAGCTAGTATTATAATTTTACCCTCATACTCTTTCTCATCTCTCCCACTTACCACCATCACTACCACCACTACACCACCATCCACACCAAACCAGCTACTACCACCGCCTACCGCCGCCTTCCACCACCGGCCTACCGCCGCCTTCCACCACCTTCCTACTTTCGATAAAGTCAATTACATATTAACATAACATATTAATGTAAACAACAACCTACAATTTTCATATCTTTATTTATGTTTTTTAAGAGAAAATTGCAATTTTCGTCTATGTGGTTTGCCTAAACTAACAGGTTCAGCCCAGGCTTAACACCCTGAGTACCTGAGGTTCGGTTTCCTAACACTTTACGTCCCTCCTTCTAACGGACGTCACATCTGCCGTTAGCTTACCCACGTGCACCTCATGTGAGGGTTATTTTGGTCATTTCAACTCGTAAATGAAAGGCAAATTGGTCATTTCAACTCCAATTATAACGTTATAATTTGAAGAAGCAGATGTCTTATTCTTCCCCAATTCCATTTGAAAACCCTAATGTGAAATCCAATGTTTTCCTCCAATTCGAGATCAACAATGTCCAATTGGAGCTCAAATTATCGTCTACGAAATGAAAGATGGACTGATGTTCCTCCAATTTGCAGATTTAGGACTGAAACATAGGAAACACAGGCTCGAACATCATGGTCATGAACTGAAACTGTTGTCATTCAACATTGCAATAAATTTGATTTTGCGTTCTTTGTGTTGTACTTTGTTCATATTTGGTTAATGTAGGTGTATGCATTCAACATTGTAATAAATTTGATTTTGTTTTCTTTGTGTTGTACTTTGTTCTTATTTGGTTAATGTAGGTGTATGCATTCAACATTGTAATAAATTTGAATTGGAAAGAAATGAAAATGATGCTGTTACTTAAACATTGCATACATTTTATTCATAGCAACTTGTTAGATCAGCAGCATGTTTTGGTTGTTCATCACTTCCATTTGTTACATGTTTCACTTCCAGTGACGATCATCATCAGAGAATGAATCAGACCGACGCTCATCTTCATACGGGTCATGGTACCAGTCATCATCAGAGTCTGCATAATCCTAGGCTTTTTTCAAAACCTCAGGATCATAATCGTTGTATGGATTAGCTTCTTCCTGTTCCTTTTCTGTCTTTCCTTGATGATCATGTTCATCATCAGCAACATCATGTTGATTGTGAATCAGTGGATCAGCAAACTGATTCAACTGCACATGTTAATCATCAGCAGCATGTTTTGGTTGTTCATCAATTATTGGATCATCTTCATCATCAGGAGCATGTTGTGGTTGTGGATCTTGTGGTTGTTGATGTTGATCATGAACAACATCTTGTTCCTTTGGATCTTCATCATCAGCAGCATGGTCATGTTTAGTGTGTTTGGTTTTTTGTCTTTTGTTTTTTGTGATTTTTTGATCCATCTTACTAAATGGATTGTGCGATTATTTGTTGTTTTTTTGTTCTCTATTTATAGTAAATATGGTCATTATACAGGGCAAAATGACCGTTAGAAAGGACATTCAATTCATCAATTTGCTTACTTGACCCACTTTGCTTACTTGACCCATTTGACTTAAATAAGTCAAACCATTCATGAAACAAACCTATTCTTTGGATGACCCATTTGATTGAACAAACTGAAGTGACCAAAATGACTACACAACTGAAGTGTCCAAAATACCTTCAATAGTCTACACACACTGAAGTGAGCCATACTATGACTGCACAAACTGAAGTGACCAAAATTCCCTCAATAGTCTACACACACTAAACTGACCCATACTACACAAACCATTAACACTGCACAAACCATTATCAACCTTCATAAACTGACCCATTCAAGCTGTTAATATGACTGTTATACATACTGCATAATGGTTAACAATACCCTCAATGACCCATTTGCATTATGGTTAACAATACCCCCAATGACCCATTTGCATTATGGTTAACCTTTACCCTCAATGACCCATTAACAAAGTGCATTATTTGACCCATTAACAAACTTCATTATTTGACCACAAACTGCACAATGACTGAATGAATCATATCTAGACAGTGAAGTAACAGCTGCAGCCGGCCATTTATCCATAAAGTTATGACATACCAAAAACCGATCCAGCTTACTTAACTTCTGACCGTTGTCTGACATATAAGTAAAGCGGTGTCCACCCATATTATACTCCCGAAGGTCAGCCGCCCTGATAAAATCGTTAAAAACCTAGCATTTGAAGTGACGAACTCCGTATTCAACCTTTCCGCCGGACATCTGACATCATTAAAGTCCCCAAGGAACACCCAAAAACCCATCCTCGTAGACTTATATGTAACAGATCTAACCACACACTCCGTCTCACAACCGCGTCATTAGGAACATATACATTAACTATATTT
This sequence comes from Ambrosia artemisiifolia, assembly GCA_032199755.1. Taxonomy (NCBI): domain Eukaryota; kingdom Viridiplantae; phylum Streptophyta; class Magnoliopsida; order Asterales; family Asteraceae; genus Ambrosia; species Ambrosia artemisiifolia. The sequence continues at coordinate 1,873,307 of CM063522.1, forward strand.
AACGAGTCACCCGATGCCACCAAAACCCCTGTAGTAAGAAGATAGTACTTGTTCTTGACCACTGATACAACCTAAAAGACTGTCGGATCCCATAGACTAATGATCCCACCAGATCTCCCTTCTGAGGCCACCATTTCGGATAAAAATCTGGTCTTCCCCCAGAAACAGGACAATTGAAACTTTGACCCCAGCCCCAACTTGGACTCTTGAATACCTCTAAACTGACAACCATGCGATGTTTTTAACCCCCTTATCCAAGACGCTTTCCTGTCATTCCTGACCCCCTAAGATTTATACTAAAAAAAATTCATTTCAAACCACTAGCATCACCTTCACCCTCGACCATAGCCTTATCCTGGTCTCCAAATCCGTTTAAATCAATCCCAATTAATGACGCAACGGTTGTAAGATCAACCTCCTTTGCAATCGTTTCTGAATCACCGACTCCAGGACCTACATTCGCTCCTGTATCACTGGGACCATTACCCATCCCCTGCGGTTGTAAAATTGGAGGATGCGGTGTCGAACCAACACCATCGAAGTTTCCCATATCCCCACCGGAAGCTCCCGAGTCACGAAGAAAATCATCCTCCACTACTGCGTTATTACTCCCATTTTGATTGTTAAGATAAGAGCTACCCCCTGTTTCACTAATAGATCCCACCCAAGACCAGAAGATATGGGAACTGGGTCTGAAAATAGGGATTAGCCCACCAGGCCTATGTCTTAAGGTCTACCACCATTTTGGTCTAAGCTGAATTCTGGGCTCCTGAGACATTTAAGCCTCTTCCTTGACTTTTGGCCCATCCCAGTATTAGAGGACACCTCATCCCCCACCACAAATTATTAAGCGATATATCATTTTTTTTGTCTGCACGTGAGGAATACCCATAAGACCCAATCATAGGAGAGATACATGCATTAAATGATTCCCCATTCCCACCATGCAACAGTTGATTTCCCCCATGCCTAACCCTACCCCCATGCAACGATTGACCTTCCAACTGCTCACCACCGGTCACCGGCGGTTCACCGGCCGGCACTTCCACGTTCCTCCTAAACTCCCCTTCCGCCAAGTCTTCTTCCTCGCCTGCGGCAGACCCCACTGACTTAACCGGAGACACCATGAAGGAAGGAGGCATCTCTGCAAGCACTGACTGAGTCATCGAGTCATCTGCCTCCATTACCCAAATCGAAACCATCATTTCCACCTACTAGACCTTGACCTCTTCCTGTATCCGATACATAACCTCCGTAGTAACCCACACCTTTCCGTGATCATTGTCCTGGGACAGCCATGAAAAACCATTACTCTTCACCACCCTTCCAAACAACTTCCCAACCTTGTCAAAAACAGGCCCATCTCTGAGCTGTAACGGTGAACCCCTCATCTTTAAGCACACAACTCTTTCACAGAGAATTTCTTCCCCAACCCAAAGAGTTGCTAATAACAATACCTTCCCTCAGAGGTCGTCCTTCCTATTAACAAAACCCACAACCGTCTGTTTATTTCTAAAAACCGATAGGACCTTCATACCTCCGACGTAACTGACCGGACTCTCTTCATAACCACCCGACTTCATCATGGGAGCTATCCGTTTGAAAGCCTCAATGTCAACCACTTCACCAATAACTGAACGCATGGTACAATGATGAGGATACAATAAGGTCTATTGTACAGAACTAGACGTTTAGTCAAAGGTAAAGTAGAGTTGGTCTCTCCTGTTACCGCTTGTTTTAATGGTCTGTTCTCAACCCCACTCGTCGGAGCCACCTTGACCGGCTGGAAAACCGGCTGTTTGTTCAGTTGAAATTGTCCCCTATCAGTATGTGGTGTTGCTTGTTATTTAGCAAGAACAATCTTACAAGTATTCCTTAGTTATAAATTATTTTGCTAGAACAAATTTACGAGTATGACTATTTAATATCATCAAAATGAACAAAGACACATTTCATCTATATCTATATCTGTATATATATTAATATTCCAAAGCATGAAATCTTACATGGCACTTAAAGAGGCCATCCTTCCCCCTTGTGTGTGTCATGTGACATCCTCTTTATTTTCATCCTAAAGTCTCTTTCTCTCTCATGTTTCCCCCACAATTATAAAACGTTAATAAATTTTATATACAAGGTTTTTTTTTTAAAAAACACACCAAATTAACGAACGTTTTATTATCTTCTCAACGAGTACCATAGTGCTATTCAAAAAACAATAAAAAGAACGATCTTTTTGTCGGTTTTTGTTCATATAGGAAAAAACACAATGTGTTCAGGTAATTCATTAATCATGTCTAGAAAAGTCACTAATCATGTTCAAACTACGAATTCTATTTTCATCAAGAGCATAATAGGTTAAAACCACTATTTTCCAAGAAAAAGTCACACCTTCAAGACCACCGCCTCAATCACGCCCTGCAATGGCTGTTTGTAGCTCTGCTCCTCATCCAAACATACATCTTCTTTTTAATATACATTTTCATTCTTATTCACATGACTAAAATTATTGTTTTTTCATACTATAGTACATTAATTTCTATTTTACATCATAACACATATTTTAATCATATTAGATTTATCAATATGGAAAAACTTCCAGGATATAATCTGGTATATAAAATAAACGAAATATGCAACACTTATCATAGTAATGATTATTACATGTCATTAGCCATATAAAACATACACGTGTATAAATATTAATTAGAGCAAGCGTAGTGGTGGAGCAAATTTTGCGCCCCTAACCACTTGGATATATTATATTGGTGGAGCAAAAAGTAGGGGGATTTCACGCCATTTACCGTGTGAAAAATTTCACGCCCAAACCTATTTTAGAGCAAAAACGCCCCTGAGGGCAGTATGGGGCGCGAATGAGGGCATTTAACGCCCTTTCACTTCTCTACTACGGGTGGTCTTAGCATAAAGGAAAAACACACTTTTACCTTTACATTTTATAACTCTATTATACATTATCCTTACTAATTAGCCTGAATTCAATTTGTAGTTTCACTACATTTTATAACTCTATTATAAATTATCCTTACATTTTAATAGAAAAACGATTTGAACAGTGTATTTTTGTGTATGCATCTAATTAGCCTGAATTCAATGTGTAGTTTCACTACTTTTTTTTTCCAAACAGATTTTCATTTCAAGACTGGGAAAATTACATCAAGATAGCGGGCAACAAGCTACGCCACCACCATTTTCTAATCGTTCACAATGATGAGCTCACACTAACCAGGCTGGAAAGTTATCGTGCTAGAAAAGGTGGCAAACCACCGAACAAGAGATTGGTCTGTCACTTAGCAAAGTCTAATTATGTGCCTCCCGCTGATGATAAATGGAGACATAATAATAGTGATCCTGATGTTGAAGATATAACAGTTGTAGAAGTAGAAAGAAGAGATGATGATGATGAAGGAGGAGGACATGGATGAGCTGATGTGGCGGTTTAGTGCTACAAGAACTTTAGTGCCTATTTCTCAATATATTCCCATGCCAGAACAACAACAAAACCCTGAACCAAACCCAAACAAACACATATTATAGTTACAGGGATGTTCATGAGTCGAGCCGACCTTTGCTCGTGCTTGGCTTGTTTACAAACCGAACCGAACCGAACCGAGCAACTCGTTTACAACCGAGCCGCAAACCGAGCAAGCATTTTTCAAGTGTGAATTTTTCTGAGCGAGCATCGAGCGAGAAACGAGCGAAGAGTAATTTGGACAACCATAAAATTGAGATGTTTCCTTAGGTGTTTTCGTTGCCGGGTGGCAACTGAGATCAAACTGTCCGATGATAACACTAATATTGAGGTCCGAGTGTCCAAGGATGATGCTTCGATTGAGGTTGGTGAGGTGATGAGCATACTGCATAGAACAATTATCGCATTGTGGCGTAGGGTGATATCAAACGACGATTAGCGATGGACGATAATAAAATAAAGAAGTCAAGACTGTTACTTCACGACTTAGGGTTTTACTATTAAATTTATAATTGGGCTAATTATATTTTATTTGTATATGTTGGGCCAAACCCAATAGAATGTTATGTATAAAGATATAAATATAACTGTAATTTGTGTGTGTATATATAATTATATATAAAAAAAAATTTATTCGAGTCGAACCGAATCGAGCGGACCTTTGCTTATGTTTGGTTCGTTTACAAACCAAACCGAGCCGATCGGCTCGTTTATAACCGAGCGGAAGATCAAACGAGCATTTTTCAAACGAGCGACGAGTAATTTTAACAGCCATAATTAAGATACCATTGGTTTAATTCTTTTCATTTATTTATCTTTATGAATTAAGTGGTTAATAGACTTACACTAAATAGAACAAACATTGACACTATTGAGCATCATTAGAGTATATCTACTAGTGTGGGCGACCCCAATCATTGGACGCCTTAAACTCAGATGATGGCCACTAATCACTATCATGTTTATTACACAATCTGGCCGACAGATTTGACAAGCTTAGTCTTGTGTTTTAATGGATTCCAACGTGATCTCCACCTCAGGTTTTTCTTCAGTGATCGTACCCTTCATTTCTTTGCTCTTTCCCCATAGAACACAATACAATCCTCCAGCTAGTAACACAGCCCCACAAACACTGAAACAAGACACCAAGAGTGTGTTAGCTTAAATTCTTTTTCATTGATTTAAAAAACTTTCTTTAAATAATCACGTGTAAATTAGGATAAAGTTTTCAAACACCAATCTTTTTGTATAGATAAAAAAGATTGTTATGGTTTTATAAATGTTTACGGTTTTGAAAAAAGCGACATTGGATTTTTTAGGCTACTATATACCCAAATAGTGTTTTAGGACCACTTTTGATATAGGAACCAATTAAATTGCATAGAATTTTGCATTTTATACTGTATCTGATTTGCTAATTCATATGAAAAGATGTTTCATATCCAAATACCCATAGCTCAAGGAAAAAAAAAGTCTTTTGGGATTTCAAGCTAATACCCACGAGAATCTCAATCCTAAACATTATGGACTTGGTCTTAGAAAAGTTACATGAGATATTTAGAAATGGCCCATATGTGTGTGTGTTAGAATTTCTTTCTCAAGGTCGTATATTTTCCATGGTTACTTTCCAACTCATCAATATAGTGTTTCTATAGTGCCTAAAACGAATTTGATATATTTTCTTTCCTATGTGACCCCAATTGAAAGAAGCTCTTGTCCCATCATGCGCGTAAATTGCAATTTTCTTGATGGACTTACAAGTGACGTTTCTCATGTTTTTATGTACAAAATGTTAGGGTTTATTACCGTCTAGTTTGAAGATATTTACGATAGTATTTCAATTCCCGTCTCTTCTATCTAGCATCTTGTTAGGTTGGTCAATGAATTTTAACTTCTAATGTGCGTAATCGAACATTCCTCTTTATGAGGTAGGTTTTCTATAATACCATGTAACATCTAAATTTAAAAAAAAAATCTAAATAAACATATCAATTTTTTTGTTGTTTTTTTATGTAAATTCAATTAAAACCACGTTTTATGTTTTAGTATTCCAAAAAATGTAGATTAAAGCCAACTAAGGACGAACCTTCCAACATAAAGGGGTTCCTTCCACACGAACATTGAGACGATTGCGGTGATGATGAGGGCCAAAGGAGTGAACATGGAGGTGAATACCGGCCCTCTCTTCTCTATCGACCATAGTTGCAACCAATATGTCAATGCTGTCACGATTACTCCCTGTTATATAAAAAATATTAATCCAAAATATAAACAAAAAAAAGTAATGCTTTAATTTTTGAACGAATAGGGTGGTGGCATTCTGCATGCATGACATAAACTTTTGTGTGTATACATGACCCCTTCTTTATCTTTTGTTATACCTCCAAATTAAAGCCTAAAGTAATGGACAATGTGTCTGGTCCGGTCTATCATCATATAATAAGTGGGAAACCTTTTTATTCGTCAATTCATGTGATGGTGGTCTCATGTATAATCCATTTACGATTATGGGCACACAATTTAAAAGTTACAAACCCTGTTCACATAGGATCAATGAGATATATGTTCCGTACTTTAGATATTAGGAACAAACATATCTCAATAACCGAAGAAACAAATGATATGATATTAGTAACTTCAAAAAGTATAAACGTTAGCAAAAATCTTACATATAGGATATATGTAACTTTAAGAAATGATATTACTAAACTAATACCTTTTACCCATGTTTTAAAAAAGAGTACAGAAAAAGGGATGGCTTTTATTGTTCTTTTAGAAATGCTTAGTATGATTATCTCTAATTAGTAAATGAGACTTTTCTTGTTAAGTATTTCTGTTAGCTAGGGTTAGGATTCGTTTAAAAGATTATTAAGACATTCCCTTAGTTAATTAAGAATAGTGTCACCTTTAATTAACACTACTTGATATAAATATAATTGATGTCTAATACATGCTTCTCATCATTAGTACTTGACACTAAGGATAGTGATCAAGTTCATAGCTAGTGGGATTTAAGTTAATAGTTTGGATAAAAGTAAAACCAATATCATTTGTACACATAACTCATTAACATTTAGAATCTATAAAAGTTTTAGAGTTTTATATAAATTAACTTGTTATAAAGTTAAGCAGGTCGAAATTTGACGAGTTGATGTTCTATGTTTATAATTCTTTTAATAATACATCATGATATGAGTTTTTTTTAAAACAATCAATTTTTTACCAGACACAAATATTTCATGTTAACAAAAAAAAAAATCTAACTTAAAACAAGTTCAAGAGCTATCATATATTAATTAAGGTTGATGCATTCTCTATACATAAAGTAAGATTATTTATGTATATTTACCTAGAAATTAAAGAGAAAAACATGATGATAAGGTGTAAATTACAACATGAATGGATCATTAAAGACAAATTAATTAATGCTTTTAGTGTGCCCTCCAACATGAAAAATAAATTGAATCTAAACCTAATTAAGCTAATCAAGTGTCATGCATATGATAGATGAATAGAAGAGAATATTGCTTACACAATAAGCCACAGACAGGAGATTAACATCCCATCCAAGCTTCCATGCAGATAGGTTTCTTTCCATGGCTATGGCTGCAACTGTTGCTTGTGTTAAGCTAAAAAAACATTGAAGAGTAATTAAGGATAGTTTTGCTGGGTATTCCTTCATAATAGGTGCCTGCAAGATCAACACAAATAAGCTATATATATTAAGAAACTTTAAATTACCACTCAAACACATATGAATTAATGAATTAGGAAAGACAGTAAAAATTTTAACCTGTATAATTCCCCAACAAGACCAAAGAACATTTGCGCAAAGAATCATAAACGGGCCTTTTATAAACTCCCCTTTCGAGCTAAATTGATTCGTGGTTGATCCAACTTCAGTGCTTGGTGTGTACCAAGTCATGAAGTTTAAAGTTGGTCCTTTAACAAAAGCAAACACAAGTGCCCCAGACACTGAAACTATCGATCCAATCAATTTAGCCCAGCCATGCAATTCTCTTATGTACATTCTCTCAATCCTGCAATTATTCATTCGAACAATGGATTCAGATTCATAAACAATGTTTTTATTATTAGTTCTTTAAATAAGTTCGCTAGGAGCAGTCACGCTGTCCTAGGGATAGAGGAAAGGTTTGTCCTCGTCCTACCCTACCAATAATAGATCTTGCTATTAGTGGAATTGTACTGTGTAGGTTTTTTGCTTAGTCTTTAATTGGGTTTTATTTCAGAAATATAAAGAGCTTAGCTATGTGAAGCTTGATCATATATACCTTAGAGCAAGAGCGATCACGAAGGTTATAGCAGGGATCAGGTTAGTCGTGGCAGCAGCGAAAGTTGCAGATGTATGACCCAGAGCATGATAGTACATATTCATACAAATAGTTATCCTGAAGAAATTTAAATACAGATTTGAGTGACAAGTAACGAATCATATGCAAAAGATTGAACACAATTAGCCTTTTGTAAGTACCCTATCAAAGAACTGAAGAATATCTTCCATGTCAAAGTATAGGATAAGTGAGCTACATTCTTCCTGCACATAGTTGAAAAACCTTAAGTTTTCGATCCAAAGTTACTTACGGAATCAATAGATGGATGAAATTTAGTACCTTTCAAAGAAGTATGCGAATGGGGCTAGTGAGAGAAACGCGAAAGCTTGACGATAAACAACAAAAATGAAAGGATTCATTCCTGAAGAAATAGATGCTTTGGATAACAAAGCCATGCCTGCATATATTGCTTGAACAATAAACATGGCTATGTATGGTTTATTGTTCTCATAAGCCATTACAAGTTTTGGTGAGTTCATCATGGTTTTGTTTGAATTTTGGTGGGTTCTTTTCTCCACAAGGTTTGAAGTCTTTTTTTTTTTTTTGAAAGGACAAGGTTTGATGTGTTGTGGACTTGTGTAGGTCAGTTATTTATAGAGAAACTTAGCACACAAACCAAATTTGCTTTTGTCGTACTTTAAAGATATACCAATTAGATAATGAAGCAATTAATTAACTCATATATACGTGTAGACTGAATGCTTTCTGATATTTATAGAGACACTTAGCACACAAACCAAAGCTGCTTTTTCTTTCTTAATATAACACATTTCAAATATGACCTGAAGATATTTAACAAATTAATACTTATTCGACTTTTAATCAAAAGAGCAAACAATAAATATGACCGGAAGACGTTTAAAAGCACTTAAGACGGTATAAAAATGTTGCATACAAATTGTTTGCATGTAATTACTTAAATCTTTACCCTAAGTTTAAATTGCCGAACTTTATAATAATGGAACAAAAATGGCCACACTACCATAACTTTTTATTGTTTATCGTTCTTTGTATACATAATATATCACCATGAATATGTGACGATAGCTTATTACACACTACCATAACTTTTTTTTTGTTAGTTGTATACCAATATGCTTACTAATCATGTTAAGATAATATATATGCTTTTAAACCTACTATTACATATACAGAACTCGCTAACTACATATATATATATATATATATATATATAGGGACAGGTTCAAATACAAAGTAAGGAAAACGTGCGAAGTGTGCGAAGGCTCACTTGCACATGATAATTACGTAATGCCTTCATGAATATACAAAAACATTACGTAATTATCATTACGTAATTATCATGTACAAAGTGCATGATAATTACGTAATGATAATAACGTAATGTTTTTGTATGTTCATGAAGGTATTACGTAATTATCATTACGTAATTGTCATGTACAAAGTGCATGATAATTACGTAATGCTTTCATGAACATACAAAGACATTACGTAATTATCATTACGTAATTATCATGTACAAAGTGACACTTCGCACACTTCGCGCGTTTCCATTACTTTGTACAATAACCGTCTATAAAGAACTCGCTAACTATATATATATATATATATATATATATATATATATATATATATATATATATATATATATTCGCAGATGTAGTCAGTTTGGTAAGAATCTATTTTTTTTTTGTATTTTGATTGGTGTTGCGAGGAACATTGATTACAAAGGTTGCTAAACCATTTGTATGTAGCGTAGGATTTTATGACACCAGGAAAATCTCTAGCTGATGAGTGATAATTAACCACCCCACCATGCACGCCTCTTAAATCAATCATTATCATGGCATATCATTTTATACCAATTTGGTTGTTTTTTTTCAGGTTCACATCGCAGCTTTAGAATGTCTTGAGGAAGTGACAAAGTTGTATAGAGACTTTACTCGAGTAAGATTTGCAGACGTAGATATAGAAGTAGGTTTTATGAGTTATTGAGTATTGATCATTTCAAAAAAAAAAATTCCTGAAAAACGACATATTCCTTTTACGATACACACGTTTTGTCACTTCATATTATATTTTTACGGTACACATATTTTGTCACTTCATATTATATTTTTCTATCTCGAGAAGCATATGAAGATAAACTATTAACAGATATATGTCATCATGATCTCATGCTTTGGAACCCAAGGAATAAAATAGTTTTATTTTGGTTTATGAAAAGGCCATGATCTTGCATTCCATTTTAGAGATCAAAAAGATTTGAGCCGATAAATTCGGTGCCATATTATAATTATAAAAGAATAATAAAAAAACCTAGAGCAACTTGACATTTATTCTTAACTAACATTGTATGGATTATGTTATTACTTATTATCATGCCCATAGCCTAGTATAGTTGTATAAACGTTATTTATTTGTTTGTTATTTAGCTCGTTTAATACCTTAGGGGCATTTTAGTAATTTGATTAGGGCGGATAAGTATCCTTCACATGAATGGGTGACCCGTTGGTATATTTTGTAAGGGTGAATAGGTATTGCTATAAACCTATTCGCCCCCAAGCTATTCATGTGAACTGTGACCCATTCGTGTAAACTTATTACACGAATGATAACAGATATAAATACCTATTTCACTCATGCCTTAATTAGTTCTTGGAGTTTATTTGGTCTGAACCTGTATTGAACCTTTGTTGGAGTGTTTATTGAATAAAAAAACCATTTTTTAACAGCAAGGAACGACGTTCAACCATCATGACACCGGGTGCTGCGGCCAAGATTGACTACTCGACTGCCGCTAGCCCCTTGGCTCTCCCAGATGCACGAAAACCGGACCTCCACCCGTCCGAAAGCACGGCAGTGGAATAATCGATAAAACCTCGCCTCCCATCGAAGTCGAATCGGCGCCACCCATATATTGTTTTTTAACAGTATTTCCCGCTAGGATATATGGCCGAACAATTAATAGTTATTTTATGTAAACAAATAGAAAAACTTATTTAGATAAATAAAACCATGATGTGATGAATCCAATTTGTTTTTATGGTTTTCTAATTGATGTAAAACACGTGTCAACATTCTTTTGGGTATGTCTCATTTGATTGCTACACTAATAGGGGTGAGCAGAAATCAAGTTGACCCGAAAAAACCCGAGACTCGGACCGAAAATTACTCGAAACCGAACCGATGGCATGTAAATTGGTTGGTATTCGGCTCATATATTCCCCAACGTTCGGGTTAGGGTCGGGCCTCGGGTATGGGCCCATGATAACCGAATCCTCCAAAATCGGATCAAATGAGATTATTCAACGATCCTATGTTATATATATATATAGAGAGAGAGAGAGAGAGAGAAAATTGCAGTTTTCGTCCCTGTGGTTTGCCTAAACTAACAGGTTCAACCAAGGCTTAACACCCTGAGTACCTGTGGTTTCTTTTTCTAACACTTTACATCCCTGAGACTAACGGCCGTTAGTTGTTCCGTTAGATTGTGGTGAAATGACTATTATACCCTTAATTTTTTGAGTGCAATGACTTTTATACCCCCCCACCTTCTTCTCCAACCCACCCACCCACCACCACCATGACCACCACCTGCAACACCACCACCACCACCATCTCCACCACCATCTCCACCGCCACCCTCCCTCTCCTCCACCATCTCCTCTCTCCTACACCATCTCCACTCCACCTGCAACACCCAATCCATTGAATAAAACTGTCAATCACGAATCGTATGGAACTGTCAATCACGAATCGTATGAAACTGAGTAAAGAAAAAGATTAAATAAAACCTGAAAATGGGTTGGAGCAGACCCGAAGACTCGTTAACCCAAAGCAGAGGATCTTTAGACACTGAACCGCTACTGCTTGAACTGCTAGTAGGGTTTTCTGTCGATTCGGAGCACAACAGATCAGCCGCTGTCGTCTTCCCCTGTCATCGGAGTAGCAGGGGCCGGCCAGAGGCCAAGGCCAACAATCCCTCATCTTTGTTCCATTCTGCTCCTCTCTCTCTCTCTCTCTCTATCTCTCTGCTCTCTCTCTGCTTCTGTTACTCTTTCTCTCTCTCTGGTTCTGCTCCCTTTAGATTAGATGAGTGTGGGTGTTTAAGAGTTGGGGATGATTGTTATAGTTGGTGTCGCCGGAAAGGTGGCCGGAGCTCCGCCATGTGCCACCGCCGGACCTCTTTCCCTCTCTAAGACCTGAGTGTGTGTGTGTGTTGTTCTGATTTTTACAAATGATGTGTGTGTTTATATGAATGGGGTGGGGTGTCAAATACACGATTTAAAGGTGTTTGCGAGTTGCAGGTGGTGGTGGTGGTGATGGTGGTGGTGGGTGGGTGGGTGGGTTGGTTGGAGAAGAAGGAAGAGAGGGCATAAGAGTCATTTCACCCAAAAAATTAAAGGTATATTACTCATTTCACCACAAACTAACGGAACAACTAACGGCCGTTAGTCTCAGGGACGTAAAGTGTTAGAAAAAGAAACCACAGGTACTCAGGGTGTTAAGCCTTGGTTGAACCTGTTAGTTTAGGCAAACCACAGGGACGAAAACTGCAATTTTCTCTCTCTCTCTCTCTCTCTCTCTATATATATATATATATATATATATATAGGGTTAGGATAATTTGAAAACCCATCCTTATTCGGTAAACTCTAGAAACTCTGACTTCCCAATATTTTTTTTTTGAAAAAAATAGGGCAAGTAATATACATGATTTTAAGCATTTTGGGCCAAAAAAAAAATAAAAAAGCGCCGAGTATTTTTTTTTTTAAAAAATAAAATAAAATTTTGACTAACACATGTTAAGCGCTAATAACAGGTGTTAGCCATGTGTTAACTATATGTAAACAGTAGGCGTTTTTTATTTTTAAAAAAAAACCGTTCAGCGCTTTTTCGATTTTTTTGGCTCAAAATGCTTAAAAAAATGTATATTACATACCCTAAAATTTTCATAAAAAAAAGTCGGGAAGTTAGAGTTTCCAGAGTTTACCATATAACAAGGGTTTTCTCTATATACTTCCACTATATATAAATATATATATATATATATAGGGTGGGGTTAACATACAATAGGTGTGTTTTGTAAGAAGGGTGAGAAATAAAAATAGTCATTGGATCAACTTGATGGATGGGTGAGATTAAATAATGGCATTTTTGTAAATTATGTTATAAGGTATTTAATAAAATTGGTCTTTGAGAGGGTATAATTGTCCAAAACATAATAAATAAATTAAATACCTCCATAATTTAATCAAACCCTTTCTCTCTCCCCATTATGTACGATTCTTTCTCTCTCTCTCTCTCTCATCCTCTCTCTCTTTCTTTCTTTCTCTCTCTCTCTCTTTTCATTGCAGGTCACTTTTGATTTGGGGCAAAATTATAGCTTTTTCACAATATTATGTCCAGGGTTTGCAATTCATTTCAAAAATTGAATTCCAGATCCATTTCATATTTGATTGATTCACGGAAAAATGTTATTATTTCAATTTCTCAACTTCTATGGTGAAGTCGATAGGGTTCTAAACCATACGGCTATGGAGGTTTTTGATCTAGACGACGGCGAAAGCGAAGGTGAATGTCACGCCAGTGCGGAGAGAAGTTAACCTGGATTCGAGGGTGTGGGGATGGGTGTTTTTCCAACTACAGCAAGAGAATAACCTTTTTTGTTTCAAAGATTCCGGTTTGAAGAATGTGTTTTGGAGTTTATGGTTTCGTTAGTGACATGTATATTGCTGCAAAAAAAAGGATTGTTCCAGGTCTAACTTCGTTTTTGTGTGTTTCTCAGATGCTGCAGATGTGAATCGGTTTGTTTTGGACCTCAAAGACGCAAACTTGGCATATTAAACACACTGTACTATGATAGCTGTGTGTTTTATATGTAACACATAACAAAGAACATTTTTAGGTGTGTGTTTTATGTTTAAAAGTTTGTATTTTTAGTGAAGAAGTCTGATTGTTTTTGTTTATGTGTTTTATGTGTAAACGTTAGTGTATAATGTTTTTGCTTGTGTGTTTTATGTTAAAAACTAACAGTTTGTTTTATTAAATGATAATAAACACAAAGTTGATCTGATGCTGTTTTTTGTTTATCATATTGTGTTAAAACACAAAGTTGATATAACACACTGGATTGTTGAGGAGATGGTGATAAAACACACTGAAATGAACACACTACTGTATGTTGGTACCAGAACCCCTTTTGTACAATATCAACCTTTCAAAAGTTAATATCCCTATAATTGCTCCTAAATTAAAAAAAAAAGACTTAAATTTAATAAGATAATTATTTGTGTATAATTACTTTTTTATCCTTTAACTTGGTGCCACGTGTCACTATGAGATTCTTTCTTACCCTTCTCACAATATCAACCTTTTGTACCGGAACCCTTATCTATATATATATATATATATATATATATATATATATATATATATATATATATATATAGGGTGGGGTTAACATAATAAACTTTAAATGCATTGGGAAGATAAACCAGTACAAACCGTAGACATTAACTTAGGAAGGTAAATATCGATGTATTGTCAATTTTATCTAAGATCGTTGGTTATAGTTCAAGATGAGCACAAATATTATTCTATCATTTTACGATACTGGGATGCTGACATGATAATGGATAAAGTTTGAGCTCACTCACTTGAACCTGTTGTGGCTCATGGTGAGTAATGACTTTATCCATTTATTTATTTTAATAATGTTGGATTAAATATAATAATAAACATTATATTAAATAAAATAAAAAAAAACATTACATTAAATAAAATAAAAAACATAACATTAGATAAAAATAAAAACAATACAATAAATAAAAAAACATCACATAGAAATTAAATAACTAGAAAATATAAAACCTAACGTAATGTTGGATGTAACATTTGTCAAACATGTGTAAAATCGTGGTCGGTCTCAGAAACATACTCGACGTGAGTGAATGTTATGACCACATCTTCTTTTTCGTTGGGGAGTTCGTTTTGGACTTTTATATAAAATCGTTCGAATTTTTGACACTTCGATTTGAGGTCCCCGTACTTGTGGGTGATTGAATCACAACTGCGTTGTGTTCCCCTGACAAGTTGACCAAACTCGACTAAAACTTTAGCCCCTTGTGGAGACTGACTTCGACTACTCCGACTAGTCGAAGTGCCATCGCAGTGCACGTCGTTGTATGCAATAATTAACGCAAGTTTTTCCTTTTCCGTCCATTGCACCATCGTTTTGATTGAGTTGGAGAAGAACAAACTGAAGTTTTGAATGTGGTTGTAAAAGAAAATGAAGGTTGAATGTTGTAGAAGAAGATGAAAAATGGTTAAAATGAAGGATAAATGTGTGTGTGTATATATATTAAAAGATATTTGATTTTTTTTAAAAATTCAAATGGTCATAAAGCCGTTAGCGGAGGCAACCGTGCTAGCGTTTGTTCGCTTGCGTGTGCCTTCACCTGTGGTAGTTGTCGTGTTTGCGAGCCACGTGGCTCGTGAGCTGGCTCGAGGTCGTTCGCTTGCGTGCCACAACCTATAGCCTAAAAGAACTAGAGTATTGCAATCTATTGCATTTATTTTCCTTCATCTTTATCGTCTTCCACATTTTTCTTCTCTGAAAAAAAATTTGTTGCAACTGCTTAGAAATCCAACTAAAAAACGTGGTTTACATTTCAGTGTCGGTCTTATACCGTAACTGAGGAAACCGAAACCTACTGAGACCGAAACCCGAAAAGCTAAAATAGGTTCGATCGTCGGTTATGTATTTCATGCTTCTATCGGTTTCAGGTTGGTTCAGGTTGTACCCGGTTTGTTCCGGTCTCACAGCATTGCTCACCTCAATACACTAAGTACCAGTTTTGTACCGATATTGTAACAACCGACCCGTTGGGAAGCACAAGAAGTCCCACTAGTTTGACCTAATTAGATCTTGAATGTACATTTACATATACACATACAAGCCATTAAACTATGTGATTATATCATATTATAGTGTTGTTTCATTAACGCTTAAGCCAAATTAGTATAATCATTCGAATTAAAAATAATAATAATAAAGAGGATTGAGTAGGGCTTGTTTGGTTGAGAATGTGCACGTTAGAAGCACTTAATACGAGATGCAATAATGTTGACATGTCATACAACTTAATTACAATAAAAAATATTAAATTTTTTACTTTTTTTTATCATTTTTATTTGATCCATTTAAAAGACAATAATAGAAAATGAAAGTCTTATATATTACCAGCCAGCCACACTCAAAACAGTTCTAATACCATGAACCCAACCGCCTAACCCCAAATCCCCGCCTGACCAGCGAATCCGATTTTCAAAACATTGCTTATTTTTTATCCAAAAGAGGTTGAACAGTTTACTAAAAAGATAAAAAAATGTATATTGATAAATAAAGGCTGATATTATTTGGACATCCCCCTATACGACTCGTCATACCTATACGACCCGTATAGGTACGACGAATATGAGGTAATCAATGATCAGACTGAACTACGGGATGTTCA
Source organism: Ambrosia artemisiifolia (assembly GCA_032199755.1). Lineage (NCBI taxonomy): Eukaryota > Viridiplantae > Streptophyta > Magnoliopsida > Asterales > Asteraceae > Ambrosia > Ambrosia artemisiifolia. The sequence goes on from CM063522.1 coordinate 1,889,650, forward strand.
GAATGAAAAGCAAACCTTTTGAGTTGTTAGATCAATACAACTTATATATGCCCTACGACACATATCAAAGCATCTACGAGTCATATTGGGCTATACGATTCATATTGATTCTTTTTAATGCAACGTTTTTTTAGCTGTTAGATTAATACGACTCACAAGCGGACATATCGACCTATATGTGTCGTGGAGTGGGCCTCATCTACGACTCATATAGATCAATATGAGACGTAGTGGCTTCAAATACGAGGCATATGATCCTCTACGACCTATGTTAATTCTTTCATTTTAAAGTGTTGTTTACAATTATTAAGCATATTATTAGGTTTTTTTATATTTTTTTTTCATTTCTTACTCTAAATAAAAAATAACATAAAGAACAAATTTTTTTCACTTAATAATTCAATATACGTGTCAAACAAAGTTACAGCGAGATCCTAAAACAAGTTAAAGTACTCTTTTTGGAATGTTTTATTACCACACACTAACGTCTTTACTTACTCTAGACGATCTTTTATAGCATCTCCCATCCCATTGCTGGGTCATATCGCCAAGTACTCCACATTCTTACGCACTAAAGTATGTGAGACGCTATATAAAGATCATCTAGAACTTGGACAAACGTTAGAGGATGGACCGGATAAAAGACGCTATTTGTTGGGTGATTGATTGTCAGCTTTAGATAAGTGCGGCGGAGGGTTTGACGCGTATGCGTATTCCCTTGCGACTAGGCGGGATGCAGGCACACAGCCCGAACCGTCCGGTACATCGCATTATGACATGGATGAGTAGTACTTGTACGGTTCAATTTGTTTTTTTTTATATATTTTTTTTGTTGTTGTATGAAATTTCCAAATTATCCGTTATTTATTTATATTTGTCTAGTTTGTTTGGTTTGTTTATGTAATCGTTTATGTTAACGCTTACACTTTTATTGAGACGACAAGGGTAACAAAAAAAAACATCTTATAAAAACAACAAAATTCTATAATCAAAATCCAAAAAATGTATAATAAATGTTGTTTATAAAACCGTTTGTGTTTACGCTTACACGTTATCGAGACGACAACGGTAACAAAAAAATAACAATATAAAAACAACAAAATTTGATAATCTTTATATAAAAAATGCAATATAACAACATATTTAGTAAAAAAAAAATCCCGGATTCGAGTCCCACAACAAGCATAATTTTCGCCACTTGGGTCTTGGCTCAGTGGTAGTAGCAATTTGCTGCTTATGGGAGAACCCATGTTTTAATCCTGGGGTATGTAAATATTTACTGTTAAAGGAGTGTAAGCTTGGCTGTTAAAAAAACATAAATTTAAAATTATAGTTATTGCAGAAACAACATTTAAAAAACTATTTATAAAAAACAACATTTTATATAAACAACAAACAAAATTTTATAAAAAACAACATTTTATAATAGTTGGTATAAAACAACATTTTATATAATAACATTTCAACCACCCACTCTATCCCATCCCACACAATTTGAAGCTAAAAATAATGTGAAGGATTATTTGACTCGTATAGAGTTATATGACTCGTATTTGCCCTAACCAATCATTGACAATTATTGGTATTCATTGTTAATGATTGGAATGACAATTAATGCATCATATAAGACACGTGTATATGGCTATATGAGTCGTATTAGTATTAATACGACTCATATAGGATGTTCAAATAACCCATAAAAATGTCCAAATATCCAAAGCCTAAAGAAAATTATATACATATAACTAAATTTGCACTAACTATACTTTGATTTATAGGACCCGGTAGCGAGTTTTTTAATTTTTTTTCCGTTTTTATACAATTGCACTAAAGAAAAGTGGAAGCAAGCACTCTAAAAGAATTTACGAGAAGTGCCTATCCAGGCACCTCATTCTACTCACGTGCTGGTACTGCTTGAAGGGATTATGACACAAAATACCTTTCATTATTATGTTTTGTATAAAAGTTAAAAAAAACTACCATTTTAGGTTCAAAGTGGGTCAGTATCCTACCGGAGCAGTGCAAGCACTTACCTATTTTGGCGTACGTGTCTACCACTTAAGTATGGGTAAAACAATAACATAAATTTATAAACATTGTCACTAACTTTTTACTTTGGTTAGGCTTTGGGTTATGAACAAACACTGGTTAACCACACTTAAATAAAAAATTAAGTAGCCTGGATGAATACAAAGAACTAGAGTAAATATGATTACAAGTATTTCAACTATAATCATTCTTGCTAAGTTTAGAGTATCTATCCTATGTTTTCGAATAAAGAAATGGGAGAAGGGTATTTATAGTGTTAGGAAGAGTCATTCGATTGGTTGTTTAGGAATGACAGCTGTTTTGCGTGCGTCCCACACGTTTTTTCAACCGTTAGGGAGTACATCGTTGTCGTTCTGCTATTGGCTACTGTTCTTTTCGAGTGTCCTTGTTGTCCTTTTGTATCTGCCAAGTGATTATGGAACAGAGAATTCTCTCCTCTGGTTAGCTTAACGTCCCTTTCCTTGTCTCTTTATTAGTTGGCACGTCCTAGGTTGCACGTGAGGCCTTCAAGAATGTTAGCAATGTGATTATTCCATTCTGACGTGTGATATGGGCCTGCGCGTGTACAGGTACATATCTCTTAAGGTTACGGTTTCAAAATTTTTCTCTGTCACAATAAAAAATAATCTCCACGTTACTACCATGTAGACATAAGCTCTTACTTATTTTTCCACTTTAATGCACAATGATTCCACTATCCACCGTCAACTCAAAAAATATTACGAGTAAATTTGAAAAATAATAAAGAATTAAAACACAACTCCTATACCTATTGGCCTGCCTCCCGACTCAACTTCTTTCATCTCGTGAGAGAGTCAGTTAGAAGGAAAGTGAAAGGTAAAGGGGGTGAAAACTTAAAAGTTTGAATTATTAGCATTTAATTTTAGTTTTAATGTGTAGAATATGGTTGTGGACTCTGGTGAACGTTTGTTTGGTCATTTACGTTTGTTAAATAAATCGTGTCGAATTGTTGGTTTTAATTATCATTTTCATCAATTGGTGTTTGTTTTCTGAAGAGTACGGTGGGCCAACAATTGGTATCAAAGTTGCTAGGCTCATACAACAGGGATTGACAACAAGCAAAGGGCTGATCGCAACCTTTTGTGAATGAATGCAACATGATACGAAAGAAAGAACGACAACAAGTTGACAAGCAAGATCAACAAGTTTAAAGAAAGAAAGTCATAATAAGCAAGATCAGAGAGCCCAAATCCACAAGTTAGGAGAAGTTCCAGCATGGTTAAGCACAATAAGCAAGAAAACTTGACAAAGAAAGCATATACCATCACGATCGTGCCACTCCATGAGCAACGGAACATGTCTCTTCAGTGTCCAACAATGACCGAAACAAACTACACCACGTTGGCTATTGTATTGAAGGAGATTCTATAGGCATGTGGATTTTGGGTGGCAATTGATGTAATATTGACATCAGTAATATTTTTAAAATAACCTTATTATTTGAATTTTAGGCAATAATCTTACTTTTGAATTCATAAATGTAGAAAAAAATGTGGCTAGGCGGCGTGGTGTTCTCTCTCAAGACCGCAAGGCCATGTAGACGCCACAAACCTTCGAGATGACCATATCAGTTGGTCTAAGAAGATGATTTAGCTTGGTCAAATACAAAGATGAAGAAAACCAGTTACATTAAGAATCAACAACTAAGTATGAAAGGACCATAGGTTTTATGTGCAAAGTAATTCCCCAGCTGCTAAGGGCCAATGTTTTATTTTCAATAGAGTAGGTTTTGCAATACAAAAAGGGGTAGCGGCGCAACTTGTGATCCGTTTACCTACGTATCACTTGTAATTGGTTGTCTTTGGTTTAATATAAAAGATCAATTTAATTCAAAAAATGTAAACTTGTCATGTGACATGACTTGCTTTAAGCATATAATGGGTGTAGAAGGAAGCAAATTTCATATATGCATAAATCACGTTTAGTACAGTATACTCCACCAACATACACGTACACATGTCTAAAGTGGGTTAAATATAGATATTTGCCAACCCCCCCCCCCCCCCCCCCCCCCCCCCCCCCCCCAAAAAAAAAGTAAATGAATGGTCTTGAAATTTTGTTAAAACCTTTAATGATAAAATCTGACGTTAAAAAAAAAAAACACATGGCTTAAATTTTGCTAGTCGATTTCTAATAAATCTCTGATGTTAACATTGGGAAAAATGTTAAATATGTGTTTTCTCAAGATTTGCATGAGGCAGGCCTGAAAGAATACATTATGAGGGGGAATCGCTTCACGTATCTAGCTGGGAAGGGAAGGGGTTTTAAACTGAGCAAAATTGACCGTTTTTTTGTTTTGGTGATAGCTTTTTTAACAGGTGGCCTTTAGCATGCCTAAGGGCGCTTCCTAGAGACCTTTCTGACATTATTACTCACTTTGGTCGACTCTAATTTTGAAGCTAAACCATTTAAATGGTTTAACTCCTGGTTGGATAGGCCGGAGTGCAAGGAGGTGGTGACCAAAGTTTTCTCCAACTGTGCTTTCAATAATGTTCTAGATTTGAGGATTTCTAAGAAGTTCAAGCTTTTGCGTGAAGCTCTTAAAAGTTGGTGGCGAAATGTGAAGGATAAAGAGGGGGAGGAGCTAACCGAGATGCAGGCGGAAGTTGTGAGATTGGAAAAAATTATGGAGGACCGTGATCTCGAAGATGATGAGGTTTGGATTTGGGAACAATGCAAAATGGGAATCGAGAACATAAATTTAAGCAAGACTAATTAAGGATTTAAAGCAAAAAGCTCGAATAAAATGGGCAAGGATTTAAAGCAAAAAGCTCGAACAAACAACAAGGAAACTATGATAAACAAAGAAAATAATCGACAAATATTTTTGGACAAAACGAATTTGTGGATTGAACGTTTTGGAACAATCTTGGTAACTAACAAATGAGGCCTATGAGTCCTATAAATACTATAAGAATCGTTGTGTCTTTTAACTGTTTTGTGACAGTTTTTCTTTCCTACCGGTTTGTATCTTTTAGGCGCCAAACATAACTGAATTAACCGTCAAGGGTATAATTGTCTTTTCATCCTTTTTGCAGCCTTGACCCTTGTCGAATATCTTTTGCTTTGCTGTTATATATTCTTCATTTAATCCGGTACCAGTTTGTCTTGTATGCAGCCTCCATTCAGACCCAACTTGACCCATTAGATATGTCCAGCCTCCTTGATCCATTTCGATCCATTTGTGTCACACCCTCAAAATCCACTTGCGGAGTTTTACCGCGAGGCGCATGACAAACCAGGATCCAAGTCAACGATCACAATAAACAAGTCTAAATGAACATATGCAATTTCAAAAAACAAAGTTTAAAATCCCCAATTACAGCGGAAGCTTATTCTCAAAACATAATCCAAAAGTAAACCAAATTATTCAATGTTCGAAAACCATGCAACCCTAACTAGACGCCGTGCAGACGCGTGCGCCCTAGTTCCATAGTGCTACCTTAGCGACCTGAGAAAACATGTAAGAGTTACGTCAGCACAAAAATGCTGGTGAGTTCACAGGTTTGTAATTAAAGTACCAAGTTCAACCTGTCCATACTATATCAAATTGTAAACCAAAGTACGCTAGCTAGGCGTATGTTTTGTTACTACTACGATTGGAAAACCATTACTAACTCGCAAACCAGATGTTGTGCCCGAATAGTAAACCTGTTCCTGTTTGAGACAATATGCACTCGCCCGGCCCTCCAAGCCGACGAGCGGGGTTGGTCACTCCCAATAGATCTATTCACATTTCCCCGTTGTGCTAACCCGCACATTCATGGTTTCCCCCGGGACTTCCAAAGATCGTATAGTAAACCATAGAAACCCATAGTATGACAGTTGTTACCAAAACATCAGTTTAACACATGTTTTCTCCCCCAAAAAGTGAAACCAGTTAAAAGTGGGGCCGTGAACTCACCTTAGGTTGCGTTACTTCGTAATACGAATAAGATCAGCAAGCTATGCTAGCCCCGTAAAGCGGCGACCTAACATATGACAGTTACAAGTACTTAGACTAATAACCCGTAGGTTAGTTAGTCCCTAGATGTCCAAACCATAACCAAGTTCGTTTGCAAACACTGTGACTGTTAAACTAACCCAATGTACAAGACTCGACATCCCATTGGTGACCCGAGACTCCCCGTGTTGTACTTGCACTCACAAACATACAATCATGCAATCACACTTAACATACGTTAAAGTCCAACAAGTTCTAGCACATAGTTCACGTATCACATAAATAAGTCCGAGCACATGTTACTAAGTTATTAGGTATGATACGGGGTTCCTAGCATGTTCCTAGGTGTCAAACCGGGTTCCGGAATACTAAAATACACTTACAGCAGCAGTATAGGCGATTAGGAAAAGTCAACTAGCAATTACGTTGGTCAACAGGCAATTAGGAAGGCTAATCGCCTATACTATAGGCAATTAGGGTCATGTGGTATGCAAATCAGGAGTTTATAGGCGATTAGGGTCATAAGACATGCATTTATAGGCGATTAGGGTCATAAGACATGCATTTCAGGACTTAACTAGCAATTAGGATCACAATTGCATGCAACGAAGGCAATTAGCCCCCAATCACCTATGCTATAGGCGATTAGGGTGTCCTAGCAGGCGATTAGCCTCCTAATCGCCTATAGCATAGGCGATTAGGGTTGCTAATCGCCTTCAACCCAGCTGTTCCGATTTTTCGCGCGTTTAACACTCCAAATCAAACCCAGAACGTGTGTAAACATCAAATATCAATCAAACAACCATATCGAACATATTTCAATCAAAATCCTTCGTTTAACCTCGTTCTATCAGCCCTGAATGCAACCATGTATCCTAACAACAATACACATAGCATGAAACATCACATTAACATGCATAACCGTAACCCTAATGAACAATTACTCAGATTTCATCAACATGCTATCATCATCAATCTGTAACTACCATAATATCATGTTAACAACCTTTCTTGAATCACAAAAACCCTATCTTTTAATTATAAACACACATATAACATGCATGATAGTTAGAATCCAATTAACAACGATTATTAACGAATTTCAGAAGACACATACGTTTATAAACAGGTCTGGACCATTAGGGATTGAAGAAAAACATTATCAAAAGTTGTATGAATGAAAACCACACCTTAGGTTTATGATAGATTGATGTAATAGGCTTGAAATCGTGTGTTTTGATCCAAAATCGTGTTCCAGAGGTTGTGTGTGTGTTGGGGCGAGTTGTGGGACGACTAGGGTTGTTATAATGAAGTTTAGGAGGTCAAGTATTGTATTTATAGTCGTTTTTAGTCGCCAGGTACGTTGCAGGCGATTATGCAGCTTTTGCAGGCGATTAGGGCTGCTAATCGCCTTCCCTATAGGCGATTAGCCTGCTAATCGCCTAAAACATTGCCCCAGTCGCCTACCATACTCAGCTAATCGCCACCCTATAGGCGATTAGCCCTCCCTAATCGCCTATAGGGGTTGGTTCTGCGTATTTTGCGCGTTAAACCCCGTTTTAACGTATGTTAACACATTTTCACATACCGACAAGTCACATAATGATTGTAAACACATAATACTTGTAAACAAACACATTCACACTCGATCACCAATTCCCGGGACTCGAGACTTGTATGTTCCCTATGCTTTGACGATTCTACGAATCGTCACCCCTTGTACACTTGGTTAAGGACTGACATCTAATGATTCTCTAGACTGACATCTAACGATCCTCTAGACTAAATTAACAGTTCCCGAACCATATCACGACTCAACTAACCCAGTTAAGTGTGACATACGCGTGACTCGCTAAGGTAGACTTTAATCTAGACAACGTTGTTAACCTGAATTTGCCGGGTGTCACAATTTGCATACTTGTTTTACTTAGAATAAATAACTATCTATCTAAATACCTATGACTAATGTTATTCTATATACATACATAATTCACACAAACTAATACAAGTATCTATAAGTTACATACATACAAATATGAACATAAGTTTTATTTACATAATCAACACACTGATCTCAGGTTTTATACAACTTTTACTACTCCATAAACATCCGAATCATTTCCAATGAAGCTTCTTTGAGTCGAATAAAATTTATTACGCTAACCAACGACGTATTCAATCTTCGCTAGGGGTATTGCCCTGTTGTAATCCCATGGCCTAGGGGTTTGTTTCTAAAAATCATTGAGGTTTCATGATCCTTGAAATTAGAATATTCTTCAAAGATATTCTACTCCACACCTCCAAATTTGAGTCAACATATTTTTCTTTCGAAAATCATTATTTTTTAGGAAATGTTAAATATTCTTAAATGAACATAAAGTAGATTTTTATTATTATTTTTTTCTTTTAAACTGGACTATAGTAAACATAATAGAGTTCAGTTGCTTTAAAAATATAATATAACAAAAAGTTTTTTCCTATCATTCTATTATTGCCATATGATTGTGTTATGTGATGTGTGCCATTCGCATACGCTGCTTGCTAACTGATTAAGTCCATTTCTTTTTAATGAATACTTTAGTCGAAAGCCTTACTTCACACATGTTTAACAACAACATCAAATGACAATGACTTGACTTTCTATCGAAATCAAGAGGGTTGTAAAGGAGGCTCAACAAATTAAGAAACTTGTCGTGATGAATTTGTAAGGAAGTGGATGAAACAAAACTAAAAGGTTCTTTTATTGTACTATTTTAGGATCTGTAAATTGTCTAGATAATAGTTTTAGGGTTGGTATAAAAAGTTCACAAGCATTTACTTATATTACTCAACAAAGTCTTGATATTTTAAATTTCATAAACCTTTTTTATAAACAAACACAATTAATTTTTTTAAAGAATTTCTTTTTTCCTTTTAAATGAAAATCAAACTTTTAATTATTGAAGTTGCAAGTGTTCAAAAATATTGATATTTTTTTAATACATAAGATGATATGCACTCATATTTAATACTACATAAGTCATAACTAGTGTATAATCTCATGCATAAGTCATAACTAGTGTATAATCTCGTGCATTACACGGATAGAATGATTGTTCCTTGTAGAGCACAATAAGACAACGATGTGTACATGACAATCATGCCAGAAGTTTACAAACTCATGTTAATACTTTTAACAAACACATAAGTCTATCTTAGCGAAATATTCATAAAACGAACTTAACTAGGTTGGTTAGGTAGGTAGGTCTACACACACTACTGTCATTGTTTTGGTGACTCGTGGAATCATCGGGAAGCACACATGAGTCTCGTATCCCATACGTTGGTGAAGTAACGAAATAAAATTTACTAGCTGTAAATCGAATGCCTTATGATTATTTATAACTTGCAAATATGTGTTTACGTGAATTAACATGATAATAAGTAATTTGTATAATAAGACATGTTACCGGGTTCGTAACCGACACTAGATATATCAGGTTCGAAAATTAAACATGAGAAACTTGGAAAATTTCTCATTCTTGTGAAAATTGGCAAGAATGAGTCACCAGATCTCTCATTCTTGTGAAAATTGGCAAGAATTAGTCACCAGATCTCTCATTCTTGTGAAAATTGGCAAGAATGAGTCACCAGGTCTCTCATTTGCCCTAAATGAATCTCATTCGCCCCAAATGAGTCTCATTCGCCAGAAATGAATCTCATTCGCCCCAACGCCCTAGCGAATGACAACAACCAAAAAATCATAGCCTTCACTCATTTTCCTCATTTTCAAAACCCTAAGTCGCCTCCAAGTGCTCTCTTACGAACCCCAACCTATAGAAATGAGTTTTTGCCCTCATTTCTCACATCATTGAGGCAAATCACGTTTGTTATGTAACACTAAATTTTGAAATCAGAAAAATGAGAAAATAAAAAGGAATTTAGGAATTTTTTTTTTGTTAGCACAATATTTTCATTTCAACAAAAAGGACAAATTACGTAAGAATAGCAGGTAGGCGGGCAACAAGCAATTAAATAATTAAAAAATCCATTATTCATGCACGCGTGTGTTTTTTTAAAGGCAATTAGAACTAAAACCACAACCTAGTAAAATTTAGAGATACAAGCTGTGAGGGTGTTTTTTTAGAAAGACGAATTTCCTTAGTTCTATCATTTGTAAATTTTGAATTCCAATTCTATAAACCTAAATGTTCTTAATGGACCACTAACCATATTGGTAATCATATTGAAATGTATTGTACATAATGTAGAGTCACATAAACAACCCATAAGCGGTTATATTAAACGTGTGATGTATTACACTCGTATTTTAAGTAAACATGTAAAAACGACATGGTCGATTTTTTGTTCGAATCCAAACACAAGAATTGATACTAGTGTAAAACCCGATTTAAAGGCGGAATCAATAAACCAGGTGTTTGATACTTGTAAGAATCAACCCGAGATACATGATACACACACAATGATTAAAACAAAATTTCGGCAACACTTCATCACATAAAAAATCATAGAACAAAATCATAGTTGTGTCCTATTTATAGGCTGTTGAAATACACCTGGGGTCTATCAAGCGTATGAACCACATACACATGAATACAATCATGTGTATGACATACACCTCATATCTTAAAATATCAAAATTACATCTAAACACTTCCAAAATGCTACCTAAACATCATAATTACTAACACATGACTACAGATCGAGCTAGGAACATACACATACTGTATTTACAAAAAGTATAATTTTAAGCTAGACCGTATTTAACTATTTATCTTTACATAATTTTGATAAATTTTATTTTAACCTAAATTTTAAAAAGTTATTATTTCCCACGTTTATGTATTTGCCAAAAATGCTTACTTATGGTGGTTTCTTAATTGGTTACTACTTTTGTAGCATGTGCACACGATAGCATGTCATGGCTTCTTTTTTTTTCTTGCCAACTTTTACTATATTTTGACTAATCATCTTCATATCCTTTAAAATTGGAACTCAAAAAATGAAGTTCATTCCCCTTTCCAAAATAAAACTGAAATGTAAACAAAAAAACGCGTAGAAAAAGAATATTATTTAACCTTTTTGCATTTGTGTGTATATATATCATGAGCAAACCACAAACAGAAGGAAAACAACTTTAGTTCATGGAGATTTAAAAGAGAACACTTTTTAAAAGTGATATGAATAACCTTTCGAAATATAATGGACCTCAAAAGCGATTTACTTGGTCGGTTAAGTATCAGGTTATATATATGTATAAAAACTATAATATAAATTGAGAATTCTAAGTTCTAATAAAGATTAAAAATATGTACTATGAACAAAATAGTCAAGCAATACACGCACGAGAGGCTCTTAGGGTGAACGGGGAGGACCCACGGCTAGGACCCGTTTTATTCGGGGGCATATTTTTTTATAAAATGTCTATCTATATATGTGTGCGCGCCCCTCTTTTTTTTTTTAATAGAAAACACATTTTAAACTTAATACATGTGACCATTAAAAACTAAGAAACTTAATAGGCAATATATAAGCCTAATATCCATTTAAAACTCAAAACTTAAGGTCTAAAGGATAAATTTTTTAATAGCTCGAATAGGACACCTAAATATTCAAGAACACCATTGAATACACGACACACTTAAAACACTTGAAGTCATGCATGCATGCATGCATACATACATACATACATATGCATATATACACAAAGTGTAGGTTAGTATAACTTTAACACAAAAATACTGCCAAAGCAAACATATACCGAAAATACAAACCAACCTAGACAATAACCAAAACAGTGGCAATCCTAAACTACTCCTAAAAGCAAACATATATACATGAAGTGATGCAAAGGTTCACTTGACATTGTTATTCCCATTTGACCTAGATTGTACCTATTCTTAATGTCCAGGCACTAATGATAGTATCTTGTACCTGAAGCGGTGGCTCACTTTTAGCCATCTCCCCCTTTGAAGACCTCAGAACTAGTACCATAATCAAAGATGAACCAAAAACTTAACATAAGTTATTTTAATGTTTAATAACGAAAAAAAATAGAAATGATTAACCTATATATATTTATAATTCATCTTCTTTTGTATTTCAGTTCTTTTCCTATATTTTATTTTATTCAAGTTATATGCAAAAGTGTCCTTCACGGGTAGCTCAGTTGGTGAATAGACCAGGGATCCCTCTTGGAGGTCCCGAGTTCGATTCCCACGAAAAACATAATGAGAAATGATGGATGACTCCTGGCCTATGGTAATGAGTTCGAGTCCTGATCTCACCCGGGTTTTACCAATTCTTCACCGTCGTGCCTACAGGCGGGTGAAGGTTAGGTTGTTTCCGGTTTCGGGAACTGCATGGGAGGGCCTGACTACGCAGCTGCCCGAGGTACGTATGGGCCCTCCATTGGGTTGGTCGTGGGGGTCTGTCCATAGTGTGGGGACTCCCCTAGGTAGTCGGACAGAAATGTTTGTTGGCCGTTAAAAAAAAAGTTATATGCAAAGGTACATTAGATTTTACTATTAAATAGTTTCAACATTAAAAAGTAGAGTCGTTGATGTAGATTCTATGAGACAACCGATCAATTTACATATGTATATGCAATTTTATGTGTGTGTGATTTGCTACAACATGCAGTGCTAAATTCACACGAAGTGAGCTTGTGCAAATTATTAGTCGAGTATATATGTATGTTTGTGTGATATAATTCATTTTGAGTGATTTGAAATGTGTAACTACCTGGACGAAGGTGAAATGCAAAAACATGACGATCATATATTATAACACATCAATACAAGAGAAATATCATTTTATTCAAAGTGTGTTACGACATGCATCTTACACAAGGGTCTATACATGCAAACAACCAAATACACATCAATGGAAAACACCTAAGCACAAGTTTTCAATGCAAAACTCTAAACCATTCCAAGTCTATAGCTAAATAATTTATTGTCTCCTAAGAGCATTCACATCCCATCCACCATTTTTTATCTTATAATTTAACTAAAAATCATACTTTTTAAAATTTATCTCTTACTTTAAAAAACTTCTCACATCCTATCCATCATTTTTATCTTTATCTTACTCACAAACATATATTTTATTATATTTCTTGTTTTTATACACTCACACAATTTTGGTGGAGGATGAATAGTAGTTTTTCATATATGAAAAGCTAAGATGACAAATTTTTATAATATAAAGATGGGGTATAAAATGGTGGATGGGTTGTAGCATGTTTTTAGTAAATTTTTTTAAATTTTAAAGATGAGGGAAGATTTGGTGGATGGGTTGTGAATGCTCTAAAAATCATGCTTGAAAAGGTCAACTATAAAGTTGGTGAGCACGCAATTTTGAGACTCGATACACAATTAAAGGTTTTAATCAATAAAGTTATGTTTGTTCTTGTATGCAACATCTATAATGCAATTAAATAGACAATTGTTATACAAGTTACAACCAAGCCTATTGACGTTCGGTTCAACCTCGTGTAATGTTTATCACAAACAAGAGGGTTTAGTTTTAAGTTCACGTTTTAGGTTGGAGATATTCACTTAAGTTTCATCTCTTGGCGTTCGTGTACTTTAGCTAGTAGTACCATGACAAAAGTGGGGTTGTTAGCTCGAATAGTGCAATTCAGTCATGCCATCGGCTTTATTCAAGAGTTAAATGATTATAAAGGTTTAGGTTTTCAAGATCATGTCAAATGCAAATCACATACACATAGCAAGTCAATAAATTTTAAACGGTTTAAGTATGATGTTTCTCCCGGATTTTAAAGATGAGAATTGTAAAATGGGTTGCGAAACTCACCTAGTATGTTGCTAAAAACCTACCCAATTAGTGTTTCTAGGTTTAAAGGGCCATCCTACGCAAAGACTACAATGCATAAAGTATAAGGACTAGATACGATAAACTGATAGGAGTTATGTTTTAGATCAATGATTAATGATGGTTCAGGTGGCATTTCATGAACTTTATGTTAGGATTTATAATTAATGTTAGCTAGTAGTTTTTAGAGCTTTTAACATTAATTATATGTTAAATAATAATTTTTTGGATCGGTTAAATGTGTACACCAAACAAATCAGCAAGTTACTTACGGATCAATTTTTAAGGTTAAGTTTAGGAATGAAAATTTTATGAAGTATTCCTACATGTGTTTAGCTTTCATATATATTTTACTAGATTATACCCCGGGAACGTCCCGGGGTTGAAAAATCTAATATGACATATTAATTTTACATATGAAATAAAATGATTCGCTTTACAGTTATATGCAATAAAGCTTCGGGTAGCAACTAACCTAAAACAATTAAAAATGTATCTCCAATGTTAACGCCTAATCTTAAACAATGTATAACTCTAATATTAATATCTAAACTAAAACAATGTATAACTCCAATGTTAACGCAGGTTGAAAATAAAATTCATATTTACTAATTTGAACATAATTAGTGACTTGCCTATGTATGATTAATGATTTACCTGAACACTTTGTGTTTTTTTTTCCTGTATGAACAAAACCCAACAAAAATAGTCGTTTTTTTCCTCCGTTTTTTATGTAGCACTATGGTACTCGTTGGAAAGATAATTAAACGCTTGTTAATTTGGTGTAATTTTTTTTCTTTAAAAAATCTCGTATATAAAACATATTAATGTTTAAAAATTTATGGGAGGAAACATAAAAGAGAAAAATTCAATTTTATTTTTAAATTTTTTTTCCTAAAATATCTCAATGCCACATGGGATGACACATGACACATGAGGAGAATGACTCTTTGAGTGTCATGTCATTAAAATGGTTTTGGTTGTATCTTCAATGTTAACGCCTAACCTTAAACAATGTATAACTCTAATTAATATCTAACCTTAAACAATGTATAACTCTAATTAATATCTAAACTAAAACAATGTATAACTCCAATGTTAACAGATGTTGAAAATAGAATTCATATTTACTAATTTGAACATAATTAGTGACTTCCCTATATATGATTAATGAATAACCTGAACACTTTGTGTTTTTTTCCTGTATGAACAAAACCCCACAAAAAATAGTCGTTTTTTTCTCCGTTTTTTATATAACACTATGGTACTCGTTGGAAAGATAATAAAACGCTCGTTAATTTGGTGTAATTTTTTCTTTAAAAAATCTCGTATATAAAAGATATTAACGTTTAAAAATTATGGGAGGAAACATAGGTGAGAAAAATCCAATTTGATTTTTAAAATATTTTTTCCTAAAATATTTCAATGCCACATGGGATGACACATGGCACACTCAAAGAGGAGAATGCCTCTTTAAGTGCCATGTCATTAAAATTGCTTTCTTTTATTATATATATATAGATTTATATTTTTCATATATTGCAGAAAAATTAGAAAATTTCCGAAACACTGAAAGGTAGTAATAACGTTTTTCCAGTGACAGTTTATGTTAGAAATAAGTTTCGACACACGTTTTAAAAATTCAAAAGGACTAACCTAGATTTAATGTAAGATTATGAGACATGAGTTCTGGAAACGAAATATCTTGAGTTATAATTTAGACTCAAGAATCCCTCTATTTGGCTTAATTTTCACCAAGTTATTATTATTTGAAATTGGATTTGAAATTAGGTTGTAAACTATTGTGACTGATTGTGTGCTAAATGGATTTTTAATCACTAACCTCGTATGCAATCAATATATAATGACCAAATATCATTAAATTCATGTTCTATCATCAGTGCTATAGTAAAGTTGGTATTTTTAGGGTTTGGATTGTGACCTTAAATTCAGGAATAAGAAAAATAAAAGAACAAGATCATATTGAAGGTTTCTTAATTGTTTTGATGATTTGATATAAGGCCAAACTCAGAAACCTCACCAATTAGCTTTTTTTTTTTTTTTTTTTGAAAGTTGAACTTCATTAAACCACGAAAAACCCGACAACTATCTCCAAGATAGAGAAAGAAGCCGAAAACCGAAGAAATCCAAACAATGCAAACACACTACGTTACATCAAAAGAACACCAACGTGACCAATCTACTACCCCACCCTTAAATCTGTTTTTATACCAAAGGAATCCCCACGACTTTATGTCCGCTACCATTTTCACCACATTCGTGTCCGAACCGTTGAAGATCTTCTCATTTCTAGCTCTCCAAATTCTCCAACACGTAATGATTATGATGCCATGTAAAACCTCCTTCTTGACACCCGAAACACCACTATGATCATGAAGCAAGACAATATCGGAATTTTACACCATAAAGCAATCTTGTCCCACACCCCACTCGCCATAGAACAACCCGTGAGAAGATGCTCGATCGACTCGTGATAGGAGTGACACCACACGCACAAAAGATTATCCCCCATAATTCCTCTACGAGCTAACGCCATTTTAGTAGGAAGACGGTCCAAAAACGCGCGCCACATAAAAATATTACATTTTGACGGCACCCAAGAACTCCACCTAAACTCGAACGTCGGACCGGTAACCTGCCCTTTGAGCCACCTTTTGACTGCAGCTACCTCGAAACCAGAGCTGCCCCCATCGGCCCAGAACCATGTATCATCTCTATCAACCAAAACAATAGTATGTAATAAAGTCTCAAGCAAAACTTTGCTCTCCACCTCGTCTGAAGAAGAAATAGCGCGAGACCAATCCCACTGAATCACCCAAGAGTCACCAGAAACCTTCAACCGATCGCATAAATGAATTCTTTTGGATTTTTCAGCAGCATACAACAGTGGGTAGGACTCTTTGAGCGGCTCATTTCCTAGCCAAGTGTCCAACCAAAACCGGATCTTCCTACCGTTTCCCGGATTGCAACGAATAATACGGTTTAACCCGACGCCATCAACCTTGTGTTTGTTCCAAAAGGCGACACAATTCTTCCACACACCTGTCAAAGAGTTATTACAAGGAGCGACACCCCAATATCTCGAAGAACCGTGAATAGAAAAAACCACCCTCCTCCATAGCGCGTTTGGTTCATTGAAAAATCTCCAAAGCCATTTAATCACCATAGCGTTGTTGTTGACTTCTAAAGGAGCGACCCCCAACCCCCCGTCTTTAACCCGCTTAGTTACGGTATCCCAAGCCACCCAACACATTTTGCGCTCATCATCCGACCCTCCCCATAAAAAACGCCTCATAAGCCCTTCCAAGTCACCTATAACCTTCTTGGGTGCCTTAAAAAGAGAGAAATAATACATGGGGAGGCTATCCAAAACCGATTTAACTAAAGTCAATCGACCGGCTATAGAAAGAGTGTTAGCTTTCCATTTTGAAAGCCGACTTTTGAACTTAGCTACCACCGGGTCCCAATTCGAAATTCGGTTCATGTTCGCCCCTACCTTTATGCCCAAGTACACAAACGGTAACGTACCTCTTTTACACCCAATCTCCTCGGCCATACACGCCACCTCGGCCTCCTCAACACCAACCCCATATAGGACCGATTTGTGCAAATTAATCTTGAGACCTGAGCATAAATAAAAAATACGAAGAACACGTCTCATATTATTAAAATTAAAAGACGACCACTCTCCCATTATCATAGCGTCGTCCGCGTAAAGAAGATGGGATAAAGAGGGGCCATCATTAGGGAGCTTAACCCCGTGAAACGCGCCAATGTCACTAGCCTGGTTCAACATTCCCGAAAAAGCCTCCATTAGAATAACAAACAAGAACGGAGACAAGGGATCTCCCTGACGAATCCCTTTTTGGCACCCAAACTCAAAAGTAGGCGACCCGTTTACAAGAACAGCCGCTCTAGAAGAGTACAAGATACCACGAACCCACTCACACCAGACCCCAGGAAATCCCATCTGAGACATAACCGAAAGTAAAAACTCCCAGTTGACGTTGTCATAAGCCTTTTCAAAATCGATCTTAAATAAGAAGATTTTCCTACCTCTCTTCTTTGCCCATGAAATAACCTCGCTAATCATTAGGGGACCGTCTAGAATATATCGACCAGACAGAAAAGCAGACTGAGTCTCGGACACAATGCGACCCAATACTAGCTTCAACCGGTTAGCCAGCACCTTAGAGACCACTTTTATAATACTCCCAATAAGACTGATAGGTCTAAAATCTCCCAGACTTGCAGGATCACCAGTCTTAGGAATTAATGTAATAAAAGAAGACCCCACTCCCGGACTGAACCGACACGCCTCATAAAAATGATCCAAAATTGACCTGAAATCATGCTCGAACAAACTCCAAAAGTGCCTAATGAATCTGAAATTAAACCCATCAGGCCCCGGAGCTTTATCTGCGCCACACTCGAAAACTGCACGTCTGATCTCCTGGTTCGAAAACTTATCAGCCAGAATATCAACCTCCGCCTCATTCACGGCCGTCAACCCGTAACATACTAGCTTCGGCCGAGTACCCATGCTCTCTTTAAACTTGTCCCGAAAAAACCCCATGACCTCCCTTTTGATAATTTCCGGATTAGTCACCCACCTACCATTTACCTCCAAGCCCGGAATATGATTAGACGCCTTACGTTTATTTATGAAGCCATGAAAATACCTGGAATTATCGTCTCCATGCGTTGCCCAATTGCACCTAGCCTTTTGTTTCAAATCACGTTGCTTATAATAGTCCAACTCCCCAATACGCTTCTTAATCTCTGTAAATGACCAAACCTCATCCTCGGATAAAACACGGTCCTCCACTGTTTGGTCTAAACTAAAGAGCTCAGCTTCCAACACACGCCTTTCCTCCATTTCATTCGCTTTAACCGTGATCGCCCATTTATTGATATTCTTTCGTAACAACTTGAACTTGGATAATAACTGAGCGTCCGGGTTCCCCGAGAAAACCACCTCCTGAACCGTATCTCTAACTACCGAGTCAAAGTCTTCGCGACCGAGCCAGGAATTATAGAACTTGAAAGGCTTAGGGCCGAAATTTCGCGATCCTGTCTTTAGAAGAAGCGGGCTATGATCAGATTTAACTCTTTCCAAAGCAATATATTCAGCGCATGGCCACTCCATAAAAACCTCCCAGCTGACAAAAATTCTGTCAATACGGCTTAATTTATCACCTGCAAGAAAAGTAAACCGTCTCCCTTTCAAGGAGTACTCATGTAAGTCCGCATCATTAATAAAATCATTAAATTCAGAAGCCTCCACCGCATTAAAAATCGAGTTCCGTCTTTCTTCCTCAAATCTAACTGAGTTAAAATCACCAGCCACTATCCACCTACCACCGCTCTCACCCATAAGCCGCTTGATATCCTCCCATAAAACCCGTTTGAAAACTAAATTCTGAGGGGCGTACACATTTAGCAAATGATAAACATGGCCACTACCCTTAAAACAACCGGACACAAGAATCCAGTTAGGATTTTTAACCACCCTTTCCATAATGAAAACTTTAGGATCCCAAAACGACACTAGACCACCCGACCTCCCCGATGAGGGAACCCATTCATGCCTGAACTCCCCAAAACCCCAAAAACTCCCCAAAGAAACCGTATCCAAAGAACGAAATTGAGTTTCCTGTAACATTAAAAAACTAACCTCGTTCGTAGCCCGAAGACTCCGAACCCAGTCTGCCTTCCCCACACGACCCATACCTCGAATATTCAATGAAATAACATTCATTGAGTAACCTCTTGATACCCTTCACAACGCAATGCTTCTTTAACAAACGGAACATAAGAGTCTAAATTTTCGACCCCCAAGGCACGGCTCAACAAGATGGTTTGATTAGCTTCGGTATCGATCGGGCTCAGACTAGTGGCAGCAGCGTCCGAACCAGACCCTCCAACAACCTCTGCGTCTTCTAACCTGGTGGCGTCTGGAACCGTAACATCGACTGGAACTCTACTATTCAAATCTGGTGTTAAGAAGACCTCCTCCACTTCGGCATTGACGTTAACATTACTAGACACCGTCTCTTCGTTATTGGAAAGTATTCCTATTAAGCGATCCAACCCAAACATATCATTGTTTTCCCGCGACCTCTTTTTTGGGCGTTCTAAAGAGCCGCTACTTTCATTCCTATTCTTGAACAACGACTTTCGTCGAAATTTCTTCCTACCCTTAGAAGCACATGACTGTGTATCACCAGACAATCTTTCCGAACCAACTACTTCTTCCACCCTATCATGAGTATCATCACGCTGATCAACAACTTCCAATTCTACCCGTTCTTCCACTTCTACCCGGTCTTCCACTTCTACATGTTCAGTATCCATCACCTCAAATTGTGGCAACTCCCCCTCCTCACGTTCAGCTTGTGTGTCAACAGCCTGTGGTTCAACTGTTTGCTGAATACTGCATTCATCCTCCTCTAGTTCAACAACACATTCGGGAACCCATTCGCCTACGTCTTCGTCAATCCAAACGTTAAACATACGGCCTCTCCATTTGACATCAACCCTATCCACAATCCTCTTACACTCCTTAGTCAACACACCAACGAGGGCATACGAAAGATTATTAACATCACCTGAAATAGACGCAGATTGAACAACTTTACCGAATCTACTAGCGATCACATCATACACCTGGTCCAACGTTAATTGCACTGGAATGCCATGCACCTGTAACCAAGCAATACGACCCTCCTCAACGTATCCACCATCGGCCCACGGTTGTAATACTTCGAACCAATCTGACCAAATATGCATATCACCAAGAAATCTCTCCGCATCACCACTATCATAAAACACCAATGCCACTGATAACCCTCCCATATACTTAATATCCAGTGCACACCACCCCTTTCCTTTGAGTAATTGTTTCAAAGACGTGAGTGTATGAAGATCCACTACTTTCCCATGAAGAGCACACCCTGACCAATGTGAAAACCGTTCCACCGAATCGTCAATACTAATCACGTCGACTTTGTTTCTGTTCAGCAAAGAATCTACGAATGAACGGCCTACACCCACGTTAGCCTGCATGGAACTACCCCCCTCTGAGCCCCCAGAACTAGGGTTAGGGTTTGCATGGGGAGCCGCTGTCGTAGCTTTCGTCGGCCTCTTCTGCACACTTTCTGGCCTAGAAACTTTCTGACCGTCCACGAACCGTGCTAGTGTAATGAACAGCTTATAGGTTCCCAACCAAACGTCCGACATCTCGTTCTCCAGACGTGAAAGATCGCTCACTCCAGAAAACGTAACGAAAGCAAAACGTTTACCCCATTTATCCAACTTCCTTGCAACATAAGACCCTTCAAAATTCCCATACCTAGACAACACCTCCTTTAAATCCTGCGAGGAGCACTTCGGGGGAAGATTCGAAACAAAAAACTTGGAGAAAACCTTGTTGTGCACCTCAGATGATCGATCATTCCTTCTACCTTGCCGATTTCGGGGATATTCCCAGCCGTCTGGATCGGTTCGCCCTGGATCGCCCGACATATTAGGAGCGGCTACCTCACCAATTAGCTCATCACAACAAAACATAATTCTTAAATCAGTAAGAAGATTTCTAGTGTGTGTGTGTGTGTGGGGGGGGGGGGGGGGGGTTGGTTCAATACAAAGTAACATAATTTTATTTGTGTTTATGTCCAATCCGATTATTTCATAAACCGATTGTGGTTCTGTTTTTTCAGTTCCAATCATTTTTAGTGGTACCAGATAGAATGGTATGAAAAAAGTAGGGGATGGATAGAATGAATTCGGAATTAAAATTCCAATTCCAATTCCAATTTAAATGTGAACCAAACAAATCAAGATTGGAATTGAAATTTCAATTCGCTTGAATTATGTGAACCAAACACCTTTAGAAGGAATTGAGTGTAATGAATGATTGTTACTTTTTTTGTTTTTTGTTTTTTCATTCCACAACAATAGATAGAGGGGGTAATCCTGACCCAAAGGCATTAGTATGGGTGATTTATAGGGGTGTAAACGAGCCGAGCCGAGCCCGAGCCTGACTGGGCTCGAGCTCGGCTCGTTATGGTTTTATGAAGCTCGAGCTCGGCTCGGTTCGAGCCTACAATCTTGAGCTCGAGCTCGAGATCGCAAAAGCTCGGCTCCCGAGTGTTATTAAATGGGCCTATGAAATAAGGACTTGGGCTTTGGACATGTGAACTATAAATTATAAGAGATATTATAAATAACTTATAATTATGTTTGGGCTCGTTTAGGCTCGCGAGCCCAATCGAGCTTTGTATCTAGAGCTCGAGCTCGGGCTCGATAACCAAACGAGCCATATCTCAGACTCGGGCCCGGGCTCGTTAAGGCTCGGCTCGTTCAAGCTTTTTACCGAGCCGATCCCGGGTAGCTCTCGAGCCGCTACGTGTCATTTACACCCCTAGTGATTTTGGGTTTTTGTTATGCTACTACACAATGGGTGGATTTAGGTAAAGGAATACAAGTCCAAGGGTCAATCGGGGTTAAGTTGAAAATAGAGGATATTAATCCAGGGTGAAGATGGGTTGGAAAAAAGAAAAGAAAACAACGGGTCATCCATCATCTAGGGTTTACATCAGGAGACAGGAATTCAGGGGCTCAATCATCTACAACGTCTCTCACTCCATCTCCCTGCCTCCTCTCCAAACGGACCAAACCCACCGGCCGCCGCCCTCTCTTCCCCACCGGCCGCCTCTCTTGTATCTTCTTTGCTTTCAGGTAATTTTCTTTCTTGTCTTTGCTTTTCATGTATTTTTTGTTTGTTTTATGAAAGTAAGTTGTTATATTAAATAATAATATTGTATGGTATCACAAATATTGTCAATTTGAAGAGTATATGTGTATGAACAACAGAACAAGTCAAATTGAGTTATTATTCAGATTGGCTGGCTATATCTAAACAATAATAAATGGGCAAACGGAGGCTCGAAGTTAATGGGTTAAATATGATTACAGAAACTTACATGATGGGATGTATTTTAACAGTTGGGAACACGGTGGTGTCTTATTGCTATAGGATACAATTATACAGTATTATACAACTTTCTGTTGCATTTTCTTACAAATCATGGTTCTTACGCATCACGTAGATAGGGTACCAACATATCGATTGTGCTCAAGTTTATGGCAAAGTTCTTGTTTTTCGTTGTTGCTAATTTGCAAAATGTTGATGCAAACAGATTGTTAAACAGCTATATAACTTCAGTTATATGTTTATATTTGATTCCCTCTGGCTTGGTTTAAAAAACGCGCGCCTGAGGGGCGAAGCGCTTTGAAAAACACATTAGGGGTCATGTCCCTCTTTTTCTCAAAAATAAAAAAAATAAACAATTTTAAAATCAATTTCTGACCCAATCGCTTGAACCGACCCGAATTTTTTATGTTTGATCATATGAAATTGGAACACCTAAAAAGGAAACCCAGTGAAAAAAATTCCTGCTGTTTATAAACAGTAGTCAAATAAGTTTTAAAACACACTATTAATTGCTTAACTTCATAATTTTGCTAATGACAGGTTTGGAATGATTGTTGATTTGTTATGCTCTTGAGTCTTGTGCTATCTGTTTGTGTTTTAAGCCTTTTTTTAAACCCAACCCAACCTGTTTGCCAGATATAACAATAGTCTATTTTTCTTATTCCAAACATACCAAACATTAACACTTTGAAACGGATTTGGGTTTGTATTCAAAACCTATACTTATCTGATGGCTCCGCAGGTATCCCTAGAATAAAAGCAAGCAGAGGCCTTGCCTGCCTGATTTACCAAGGAAGGATATTATTCGATTGTTGTTGTTTTTGAATTGAATCTGAATGGGGTCATCGAAGGCGCGAAAAGAGAAAGTAGTTCGTCCTCGCCCCACCAAGTATGCTCTCTTTTTGTTGTTGAATGAATCTCTTTGCTATTATTATTCGATTGTGTTTTATATGTATTTGGAAGTGATTGTGATTCTAATATCATCTACCTTCATTCATATTCATATTCATATTAATATTCATATTCATGTGCAGAGAGGAAAAGGTTGAAGAAGCTGAACAACCCAAATATCGAGATAGAGCCAAGGAGCGTAGAGAAGACCAGAATCCTGATTATGAACCTGAATTGGGGGGAGCTTTTCATGCAGTTGCTCCTCCTGGAAATGTTGATCTCTTGTATGTCCTCCCTCCTTCTCTTCACCCTACCTTACTAGTAGTTACTTATCTGTTTCTTATTCATTAACATTACTCTTGCAGGTCTGCTGAAGCCCATAGGATTTCCATTGAGAAGAGCAAGTATCTTGGAGGTGACGTCGAGCACACACATTTGGTTAAAGGCCTCGACTATGCTTTACTGCACAAAGTCAGAAGTGAAATTGACAAGAAACCCGACTCTGAAGACCCTACTGATGATGCCAAGCCTAGGTAACCCCCATCCATCATCTTACCACATGTCTGTCTGTCTGTCTATGCATTCACTCATATTCCTACCTCTTTTATTTTATTATTTTAATCAGACTATCTAAGGAAGACCATCCAGTATCCTTTCGCACTGCAA
Source organism: Ambrosia artemisiifolia (assembly GCA_032199755.1). NCBI lineage: Eukaryota > Viridiplantae > Streptophyta > Magnoliopsida > Asterales > Asteraceae > Ambrosia > Ambrosia artemisiifolia. The sequence goes on from CM063522.1 coordinate 1,914,078, forward strand.
ATGCAAAGGTAACTTCAACCTCTCTCTCTATCTACCCACCTCAAATAATATCTATTTTGCTCATACCACTTTTACTGTTGCAGGCTGTGTATCAGTGGATTGTCAAGCCTCAAACTGCTGTCAAGCCAAATGATATGTTCCTTCCTGGAAGAATGGCTTTCATTTTTGACATGGTAACTTTTTTTTTTTGTTTTCATTCAATTTTTTACTCTGCATATGCAAAATCAGACCTAACATGAATGCTGCATCACAGGAGAGTGGGTTTTCTCATGATATTCCAACCACTGTCCACAGAAGCAAAGCTGATTGCCCAGAGCCAGAGGTTGTTTGTAGTTCAATTCGGTGTTTTATGTACGTCATCCTTTAGTTTTTTCTTCAACTCCAGTGCTTTATGGTATTTATGCAGGAAATGGTTACTGTCAGTGTTGATGGCTCTGTGCTCGACCGGATTGGGAAAATTATGTCTTACCTCCGCCTTGGATCATCTGGGAAGATTCTTAAGAAGAAGAAGAAAGACAAGGATGGTAAAGGTGTATTGCTTTTCCCCCCTTTTTTCTTAAAACTGTTTCTGTTTTTTAACTTTTTTTAAAAGAGCATCATGTTTAGAGTTGAACTAACCATATATATGCTCCTACTTCTCAAATAGTTAAGATTGATTGACACAGTTTGTTAGGACTCTGCTGTATATGTGGATTGCATATGTTTAGTGAACATCAATGAACCATACAGATAGTAACGAGTTTTAATCTCTCCAAACCAAAACCAAACTCTTGAAAAATTGAAACCGAAACAAAGTAAACACTTGTTATGGTTTGGTTTTACCAGACTTGGGCTTGTTGAGCCAAAAGGTAACATTTGGCACATGTTGTGTTGTCTTGAACTTCTAGAACCATCTAACATTGTACCTTATTAATTGGCATGTATTGAGTTTGCCTGAAAAAAGCTACTTCAGTCAAGAGAATACTTCTACATAATTAAGGAGAAAACCTCTAGGAGTATGCATGTTATTGGACAACGTTTTGTTTCGGTTTGACACCAGATGGTTTCTAAGCCAATCCGCAAACCAACCGTTTAGTACTTTAGTTTAACGAAAAACTAAAGCCAGTTTGCCAAAGTTTAAAAAAGCCACTTCCATAACTACCAGCTGGTTGAGCGGTTTCACTAATTTGCATGTTGCCTAGGTGCAACAAAGGCTCACACCTGACCTAAAAAAGGGTACAAAACTTACAAACTTAGCGGAACAACTGTATCATGATGAGAAATGGTAAAATAGTTTAGCTTTTTTACAGTTCAATAGATTTTTGGTTTTATCACTTTAGAGAAACAAATGGTATAATCTATCATATATTAAAAAAAACCTAAGAAGACTGAATTGTATCAACTCCTTGTAGGCCAAAATTTAGTTATCCCAATATCAGGTCTCCTAGACAAGACACATGGAGATTGTTTCAAAGCTATACACAGGATTTTCGTTTCAAGATATCTTTGTATATGTTTCGACATTGGTACACTAGGTTGTTTTGTACTCAATTATGTATACGCATGCACTTTCTTAACATATTCTGTTGCATTTCATCATCTGCTATATTACATTATGTGTTTTTTTTTGTGTTGTTACAAATGTATTTATTAAAATTTTATTTCGATTACACAGGAAAGCTCTCAACTGTTTCTGGTGATTATGACGAGAAAAGTTCAAAACTTGATGCCACAAAATATCATGGCGAGAGAGAATCTCTGCCACCTCGTCCTCCACCTCCACCTCCACCTCCTAAAAGAAATGATTCTGATGCAAAGGTTGCTCGCGTTGAGGAAGATGATATTTTTGTAGGAGAAGGAACTGACTATGCCATCCCTAGCAAAGATATGAGCCACAGCCCTCTTTCAGAAGATATGGAAGAATCTCCACGAAGAAAGGAGGAGAGAGGTTCCTACATTGATGAACCTGCTTATGGTCCTGTTCCACCTTCTCATGACTGGGATCAAATCGTGAGTTTTTTTTTTTTTTTTTGGTTCTAAATATTATACATGGCGAGCTGGATCTTCCATAACGAAAACTTTCAAATTGTTCAGAATGGGTATGATGCTTCTATGCAAGTGGGTGCTGGTTATCAAGGGGAGTGGCAGGAATATCAATATGCAGAGCAAATGGGTTATCCTGAGCAATACCTCCAGCAGCAGCAAGACACTCAAACATATGAGATGGCAGCAGAAGACCCACAGTTTATAATGACCCAAGAAGAGAAAGATCGGGGTCTTGGCTCAGTGTTCAAGCGGGATGATGTGAGGCTCCAACAACTACGGGAGAAAGATGCTCGGGAGAAAGATCCCAACTTCATATCAGAGAGTTATTCGGAATGCTATCCAGGCTATCAAGAATATAATCGTGAGGTGGTGGATAGTGATGATGAAGATGATTTGTCCAAAATGGATATGGGTGGACGAGTAAGTTTTGTGTTTATTTCTATATAAGCGATGATGACTTAGAACCTAGTAAATTTTGAATGATAAGCGATGAACTCTGTACATACAGGCAAAGGGGCGGCTTCATAGGTGGGACTTTGAGACAGAAGAAGAGTGGGCAACATACAATGAGCAGAAGGAGGCAATGCCCAAGGCTGCATTTCAGTTTGGTGTGAAGATGCAAGATGGCCGCAAGACAAGAAAGCAGAATAAAGACCAAAAAATTACTAACGAGCTCCACAAGATCAACAAGATACTTGCCAAAAAGAATATGCAAAAAGACGATGGCAGTGGTGATGATGAATCTCATCCTGGAAAGAAGCTCAGGGTTTAAACGTATCCTATGCACTGCTTTTTACCTTATCTTATCTCATGCTAGTATTTTAGCATAAAACTGCTGTTTCTAAATGGTTTTAGTTACTAGCTAATAGCTTGTTGATATTTTGATATGAATAAATTCCTTGATCCTAAGTTATACCCGCCAACAAAGTGAAAGATTGATTTAGATCAATCTACTTCGAGTTTTACACTATTGTCCTTTAAACCTCGACTCATGGGAATGGATGCCATTTTACTCACCTTTGGTCCTCACTAACGATGTGTTAAATGGACAATTGCATTTCGGTTAACTTTTTCTAATCCTACTAATCTAAATCAATCTTTCACTTGGTACTTCAACTTTTAACTCATGTGTGTTTTAAAATTAACTTTAAACATTAGTTATTTATAATTATTCTTAAAGATTTATTTTTTTCAGCTCATGTTTTGATTCATGAAAATATATTTATTTTAACCCGTTTGAAGCATTAATCCTTGCACATTCCACTCGATCTCTATAAGTTACCAACTCGTTTCTGTATACATTTTATAAATTGGAAAGATTAATTGCAACTTTTAAACCAAATCGAAGTCCACATTTTGCATGTGCATGAAAATATCACTTTCTTTCAACTTTAACCACATTACCTGACAAACTTGCTCGACATTTGTTCCATTTTATATATGAATTTATGGTCCCAAATTTCTTAAAGACAACATTGTCATTCTGATAACTAAAAGTAAAATTCCAATTACTTCCGACCACCTTTTCTATTTTTGTTGTTTTTTTTTTTGAACGGCGAATTTCACAACAGACGGCAATATCGCATGCTACCAAGGTAGCACCCATCGCCCCACTCCCGCAACCAAGACTATGTTGTCTTAACCGGGCCCACGCTTGGTGCATTGGAGTTTGGCTTGGCGTCCCCTGAGAAAATTTCCAGCCCCCGGCCACTTGACCGGAGTTGCACCCTCCGCAAGAGCTGACACTCTCCGGAGTAAATGCACTGTACTAGAAAACTCGGGCGCTCCTCAGGTTCGAACCGGCGCCAATGGCCCCTGGTTCTATTTTTGTTGTTAAAAATATCACTCAGATTATAAACATATCTTGTATTTTTAAATATATAAAAAAAAAAAAAGAGACTCCCGATAACTGCATAAATAGTTATATGTAATGAAATTAAACTCTTTATCATGCAAAGGTGAAAGTATAGCTTTTTTAAAACATCTTTTAACCATTACAATTTACAAACTAAGAGGTGGCAATTGTGACGCTTTGGTAGGTTAAATTTGATGAATTTAGGACGTGACATATGTGTGAAAATTATATATGAGAACAAAAATTGTAGTCACTAGGCTTCGTTCAGTATCCTATGAATCTTTCTCTAGCGACGTATATATATGCAATATAATGAACACTAGATTTCATATTACCACAATGTTTGCTCTTTATTTGCGCTTGACTGTAGGTGTCTTGATCTTCTGAAGGTAAGTTTGGTTCATATGGTTTTTTTCTTCTCTATGAAATTTAATGAGTTTTGCAATTTATAAATAAAATACTTTAGAGAAGAGAAGATTTGAAAATAAGTTGTTCAATAATGTTTAAACTAGTTTTTATCCGCCCGCGTTGCGGGGCGCAATTCGAATTTATGTCGTCTAATAATAGCGTATTATATTCGGCCGACTCATTTTTTTTTTGAAAAGTTTACGTCGAAACGTAAGCCAATTTGAATTTCTACCAACCTGTACGTAAGACACACACACAAAAAAGAAGTTCCTAAAAATGGCCTACATATAAAGGAAAAAAAAACCATTAAAAAAAGTTTACGTCAATACGTAAGCCAATTTAAATTTCTACCGACATGTACGTAAGAGAAAAAAAACCATTTTCCTAAGTCTCTACCCAAAGTTAAGTACAAAGACAAAAAAAAAATAAAAAAAAATTCCTAAAAGTGACCTACATTTAAACACAAGAAAAAAAAACCACTGTACCTAAAGTCTAAAAAAATAAAAATAAAAAAAATTCATAAAAATGATCACATGTAAAGACAAAAAAAGCACCACTGTTTAACCTACCAAAAAAAACCAAAAAAAAAAAAAACACTGTAGCTAAGCAAAGCTACTGTAGCAATCAGTTGTATTTTAATATATATAGTAATTTGGAAATGGAGTACGTTCACTTTAGGCCTCCCAATAAAGGTTTTACAATCACTTTTCTTAAATTTGTGTTGGAACCAATTTGGCCTCTACATTTAAGGAATTTTAAAAAGAGGAGGTAAACTTGTAGTTTTCATAAAATTTGAAGTCATAGAGACCAAACACAAATCTTTATACTTTTTTTCACTTATATATCTTGAAAAAGATACGATACTCTTTAATCGTTGTCCGTAATATAAAAGTATAAAAGTTTGTGTGACTTCAACCTCACGTGGTCCAAATGTACACCATCATACTCCATTACAACTATTCATTGGCCAAAATGTTGGATTGAATTTTGCTTTACTTTGCCGATTATCTTCTTTAACCAAATCTAAAAAATACGAACGCCTACCGACCCTACCTAGGCCGGTTATGAACATGAACAATATGATTTTGTTATTGGTCCAAAACCCTAACTTGTTAGAAGTTTAATATTCCTAGCTATGGAAACCATTGATTAGAGATATGAAACCCTTATTTATTTAGGAGGCGTACCATTGTCTTAAATAGTAAGGATGCGGGGTGTGAAGTGGTGACCCCTATCACATCACACATTTTAGGGCATTAAATACCGCCCTAATTTCGTCAATGGAGGCGCTATCGTCACCTGCCCAATAACCGACGCTAAAGGTGTTCAGGTGGGCCTTCCTAAAAATACTAACCATTGCCAACGATTACATTTTTACCACACAATTTATTCTCTAAAAACTCTTTCACTCAACATTCAAATATTCAACCCTTGGCCGCCAATCAGATGATGACAAAACAAGCCGTATTTTATGAATCAAGATACGAACGAGGTCAATTATCGACCAGTAATGCAATCACTCTTTCCAAACCTCTACCATCATACCCTCAAGTTCCACAATTCTCCGGAACTCCACCACAATTCTCTCAAGTTCAAAAATTTTCTCAAAATCAACAATCCTCACAAAACCTACACATCTCACAAAGTGACGTGTGCGTAACTATACATATTTTACAATGGATTTTAACACACGTTTTTGCTTTAATATTTATAAAAATGGTTTCGACCTTCATATTAAAACACACACACTAGGGCAAGTATACCCTGTCATATATGTAGTAAGTACAGATAAGAACCAAGTATCGATCCATGGACGCGCGCGGAGCAATGGTACTAAAACTCTATCCCCGATTCACCAGTAAGTAAAAGATAAGTTGGAGTTTTGTTTAAGAATAAATTAATTCTAAAACATGTAAATAACACATATAAGACTCCAAATAGAAAATATTACTATAAACACAACCCTAGCATGTCATCTACAAATCATATAAAACACAGGCGTGTGATCAACGTTCCCATTTTCCAACAGTTAGTGTCCCTCTCAGGCATCCTAACATGACAACTATACAGAAAGCTAACACGAATACACACGCTAACCACTTCAAGTTGTTCATTAGCGAGCAGCTGATATAATCTCATGTGGATCTTTAAATAAAGGTTAGTATCACCTTTCGGGAGTCCTCAACCGCACTAGTTCAGGAAAGCAATATCGAATACACAATACGACCACCTAGACTAGCATAAAGTAGATCATTTCACAACCTATTCCATTTTACCAACTTTGAACACAAATCTACTGAGATCGCTATTTTTACCAAAATAACTAACAAATATATTTAACCGTGTCAAAGATTGGTAACAACACCATTAAGCTTTTAAAACTCTTTTACGTGCCGGTAAACATTCATAATCGTTATTCAAGCGACTTTAACCAAACCAATACCCGGTTACAGTTTCATGGTGTAAACTTTATCAACAAGTTAACTAGTTTACTACCGGACGATTAAACGGACGGTATCTTCAACAAGTAATCCGCCTAACACATTCGACAATCATCAAAGTCACTAAAACATAATCATAAATCCAACAACAATGAAACAAGGTTGCACTATGATCATCAAGATCCAGACATGAAAAACGCCAAATTCATACAAAACGCGATTTCATACAAACGATTGTTTTAACTACAAACGATTACTAGATATTATCCGTAGACTATATTACAATACATAAACGACACAAACAAGCCAAAATATTCAGATTTGAACAAACTTAGAGTTTATAGATCAAACCATAAATCTTGAATGTGAAGGATTGGATGATGTTAGATGATTAGGATGAGATCCCGAGCTTGTCAAACGCCTCACCGGCAGCTTGGATTGTCCAGAAAATCGCCCCAAATTTGTCTCCAAAACCCAATAAAATCTAACAGTGGGTAATGCTCTGTATTTATGCAGATTTCGAAGGTGTGCACGGTCAGGTGCACGGCCGTGCTCCTGGCCGTGCACTTTTACTTTCTTGAGTTGACGTGCAAGTGGGCTATTGGGCAAGTGGCTGGTGAATTCCTGAAAATATCTTGGTTTGGCACGGGCGTGCCATCAGGGTGCACGGCCGTGCTGATCCAAGTGTTGCCGAGTAATCAGGGTGTGCACTGCCTGTGCACCTGGGCGTGCAGGCCTTGTTCCCGAGCAGATGTGACCCGCACGGGGGTGCACAGATTTGGCACCCCCGTGCACAACTTCCAGACATGTTCAATTTTGTAGAAGTTGTCCGTCTTGTCCGTTTTTAGCCCGGTTTCTTCGACTTTGTCTTCGAGGCGCCGTTTAAGACCTGAAATAAATATATAAAGCGGTTAAGTACCAATTTCGTGCAATTAGGGTCGAAAACGCGTATTTTGGGAGTTTAATCGGGGATTTAAATATGTATATTTTAACATATATCACAAAGCTCACAAGTTTCACAAACCGTACCTGAAACCAACCAACAACAAACAAACAAATGTAGACACCGTCAAAAGGTAGCGGAAGAAGAACGGCAACCAAAGGTCGTAGAGAGGTGGTCACCGGCGAAAGAGTTTGCATTATCATGAACGTGACTTGATGTTTTCCGAAGATCCCATCGTCGATAATATATTTTTTCACAAAGTATAATTATTATTTTACCCGTATAATATTTTTTGTTAAATCTATTTATGTTTTCTAAATAGGTATCGACTAAGAATTAAAAACATTTTGGTGACGTATTCCTGAAAAACATTATGTATTATTTTTAGTATAAGTTATTTTATAGTTTCTATTAAATTTGCCTTGCAAATTTAATGAAATTACCATTTTACCCTTATAGAGTTACAGATGAATATCAAATGACATTTTTGTCTATCCAGAACCCATTATATAATTATATATATATATATATATAGATGAACATGAATTTAGCAACAATTTGAAATGTTTTATAAAGATCTCTAGCTTGACCAGTCCCTTCTTTGTTTGGTTACTGCGAACTTGGGTGTCTTTGTGCGTGTTTTGTGTATTCGAGTAACTAAGTCGAGGTGTTTCTCAACCCTATCAACGCATGTTTTGTCCTCATATAGTTTTCACTTGTGTATAGTTGGAGCTCAAATATCTACACAAATGAGTTACAACACTTTTAGTAGAACAAGACGAAAGATGTGGCAAAGTATGTTACATCCATTAAATGTTCTGATTAAGAAGTGAGACGATATTCCATGGACTTTGTGATGGGTTTACCAAGGATCTTTAAGAAAAATGACACAATGTGGATAGCAATATACAAAATTACAAATTCTTAAAGCGGGTAGCAATATACAAATTGTTAAAGTCGCCGCTTATTTGCACCAAGTAAATTAATAGAAGTATTCTTGCATGGTATAAACCGACTCCAAGGAGCTCAACTTATATGGATTGTTTTAGATAGCGTTTATTTACCTCAAGGTTTGTTAGACCACCCGTAGTGGGGGCGCTATTGGGCCTTTTTTTTTTAAAATAGCGCCCCACACCAAAACAGTGGGGCGCTATAGGCCAAAAAGGGGGGGGGGGGGCTTTATGTAGATAACGCCGGGTGCAAAAGAGAACATCCAATCGCCTCCTGCCACGTGGCACTTGGTCAAAAACATCCGGTCAACCTTTTTTTTTAATAATAATAATAATAATAATAAACATAACAATATTAATAATAATAAATTAAATAGAAAATTATTTAGATTTAATAAAATAATAATAAAAAAAATAAATTATATAAAAAATAATATTTATTAAAATTAATAAAAAAAATAGATTATATAAAAAAATTATATTCAAACATTTGAATTTTAAACGGTTACTGTTCAAACCGTTTGAAATTCAAATTTCCCCCCCAAACGTTTGAATTTCAAATTTTGAAATTCAAACGTTTTCCCCCCAAACGGTCATATTTCTCACCCTATAAATACAACACTTCATCTCAGTTCTCAGTCACACCTTTTCTCTCTTCCTCATCCTCAACAAAATGAATAACATGGGCGGTTTTCAACCAGGAGCTGCCGGACCATCTAATGTCCGGCAGTACACTCGCCGGGTCCGGGGACGGGGACGGCCCCGGACTCTACCATTCACCCCCTCTCCTCCTCCTCCTCCTCCACAACCTCCTCTTCCTCCTCCTCCTCCTCCACAACATTGGCTAAATCCCCCTCCTCCTCCTGCTGCGGCACCACCAACCTTTACCCCTCCTCCTCCTGCTGCAGCACCACCAACTCATCCTGAAGTCGATGATCCCTGGACGGATGAAGAATGGGCTTGGGCCATGGATTATACCATGGCTACTCATCAATTGGACCGACTGATGTTGTCGGCACCACCAACCTTCACCCCTCCTCCTCCTACCCCCTACCACCAACCTATCCCCACCAACCAGACTACCCCCTACCACCACCCTATCCCCACCACCCACCACCAACCTATCCCCACCCCCTACCACCAACCTACCCCCACCCCCCAGAATACCCCCACCCACCACCGCCAGACCACCCCACCTCGTGAATATGGGAACCCAACTCCTGAGGACTTGGAAGCCCTCAGGGAAATTGAGGAGCATGAGCGCCTCTGGAGCATGCCAACCCCTCCTCGTGAGTACTACTACTTCCCATAAGATGTGAGGTCCGATGGACGGGACAGCTCACGTTCCCTATCCCCCGAGTACTACACACTCGAGGACTGGGACAACTACTCTCCGTAGTGGGATGTTTAGGTTTTAATAAGTAATTTAGGATTATATTATGTGTTTAATTAAGTAATTTAGGAATATGTAATGTTTAAATAAGTAATTTAGGAGGTGTGTAATTTTTTTTAATATTATTTGTAACTTTTTTTTTAATATTAGTTGTGTGTTTTTTAAGATTATTTGTAATTTTTTTTAATTTTAGTTGTAACTTTTTTTTTAATATTAATTGTGTGTTTTTTAATATTATTTGTAATTTTTTAATATTTATTTACCTTTTATTTTATTTATTTTGAGTTAAAAGAATAAAAAAAATAAAATCCACGTGGACCAATCAGATTCAGGGGCTTTATATATAAAGCCCCACCACTACACCCCTTTTTCAGTTTCTCTCTCCATGCTGACTCAGCAGCCACGTGGACCAATCAGGAAGGGGGGCTCTATATATAAAGCCCCCCACTACACATGCTCTTAGCTTGATTTTTGCAATCCAGACTATAAAGGATATGCTCTGATCGCATGCACTTGAGTGGACACACATGTTGTACGAGTACTTGTGCCTTTCTAAGTTAGCCTACAACATTTGGCGAGCCCCTACTATACATATGGAAATTTAGAACGCCCTTATGTTGGAAATAGGTCAGTTCATAGTTGTCAAAAGCGCGCCTAGGCGTGCGCCTAGGCTCAAGGCGCAACCAGGCGCACCAAGTGCGCTGCGCCCTGTGAGGCGCACGCCTAGGCACTAAGGCGCACTATCAGGGCTGTTTTCAGGCTGATTTCCGGCCAAATTCAGGCTAAAAGTTGCCTAAACCTCTAAAACATCCTAAATGAGTTATGAACAAGTCCTAAACAACCCTAAAACATCCTAATGTAGCCCTAAACAAGCCTAAAACATCTATAAAATCCCTAAAAAATGTATTTTATACTATGCGCCTAATTATAAAAAGCCCTCGTTTTTTATGCGCCTTGCGCCTAGGCTCCAGGCTCGGCCTATGCGCCCTGAGTGCGCCTAGGCGCTTTGACAACTATGGGTCAGTTAAAAATTCACTAAAGGGCAGGAAACTAGGTAAGGTTATGAACGATAAGCTCAAAGTCTACGAAAAACAATCTTTTGCATGTGACTTGGGAATACTTGTCAACTGAAGAAAAGATGAAGGCCAACTTCATATATATTTCGTTAAGCGTTTATAAGAAATCCGGAATGAGAGTTAGGCAACCTGGAAGTGAAAGACATGTTCGTTCGCAGTACAAGGTTTATTTACAAAACTTAAAATTTTGCTGTTCCAATCGTTTGTAGTATGTAGCAGTGTGGCACAATGCTACTATGTTTAAAATTTGAGACAAATCTTTCATTATATGTTTACATCTTACTTATCGGGTACACGTTTTAGGCCAACTGTCAGCCCAGACTTCTGGCCCATTAGTTTTAATACTCGACAACCCAACTATTGCTTTAATAACCCAACCAACTATTGTTTAAATTATTAAATGAAACTGAGGGGCTGTTTGTTTAACCACTGAATGATTCAGTTCAGAGCCTACCTCTGAATCGGTCAGAGGCAGGTGTGTTTGGTTCAAGAAAACTCATCACTGAATGATTCAGTTCAGCACTGAATGGTACAGATTTGGCAAGATGCTGAATGAAAAAAAAAAGGACTGAGTATACCCTATGGAAATGTATCAGTAGAGATGGTCAAAAGTTGTGATATTCTCATTTCAATGACAATAATATATACAGGAAAGAGAAGCTACAATTTAGGAGTAATACAAGCTATCTTTACACCTACCATTGACTAGAGGATAATAGAGAATACATACCAAGAATAAATATATGTAACTTAAATACAATTAATTACAATGGCATAAATTATGTTATGCTAATACGCCCCCGCAAGATGGAGGATCCGTTGGATACTCCAATCTTGGAGCGAATGGATTGAAAGGACATCCGTGGTAGAGGTTTAGTGAGGACGTCCGCGAGTTGATCTTTGGTGCTGATGTGTAAGACTTGTAGTTTGCCCGCATTGACTTGTTCCCTCACAAAGTGATAGTCTAATGCCACATGTTTCATCCTAGAATGGTATACAGGATTCGCACAAAGGTAAGTGGCCCCGGTATTGTCGCAAAATAGTTGAGGGGTGCATGTTGATTGTGTGCCAAGTTCACTAAGAAGATTTTTTACCCATGCGATTTCGGCAGCTGCATTTGCCGCAGCCTTGTATTCGGCCTCGGTAGAAGAACGGGAGACTGTCTTTTGTCATGCGGAGCGCCAAGAGATGATGTTTGAGCCTAGGTATAGTATGTAAGCCGTAGTCGACCGCCCACCATCATGAACTCCTCCCCAGTCCGAGTCAGAGAATGCACGAAGTGTGAGAGGAGAATCACGATTTAAATAGAGCCCGTGATGAACCGTTCCTTTCAAATAACGTAGCACCCGTTTGAGGGCTTGCCAATGAGATTGTCTAGGTGAGTGCATGAATTGGGAAAGTTTATTAACAACAAAAGAGATGTCGAGGCGAGTGAAGGCTAGGTATTGTAAAGAGCCAACGAGTTTGCGATATGGAGTGGGATCAACGGTAGGAGTCGAGTCAACTGGTGAGAGTGGTTCGGATGTACTCATGGGTGTTTGAACATCCTTGGCACCATCCATTTTGAAGGTGGTAAGGATGTCATGAATATGGCGATGTTGAGACATGAAGAGACCTTTTGGTGTAGGGATGACTTCGATGCCTAGAAAATGGTGCAATGGACCGAGATCCTTGATTGAGAATTTGTGACTAAGGGAGTGGATGAAGTTTTCAAGGAATTTTGAGTCACTACCAGTGATGACAATGTCATCAACATAGACGAGTAGATAGCACGTGACTCCTTGGTGTTGGTAGACGAAGAGAGACGGGTCGGATAAAGATTTTTTGAAACCAAGGTAGAGGAGGAAGGATGTGAGTTCGTTGTACCAAGCTCAGGGTGCTTGTTTTAGACCGTATAGCGATTTTCGAAGTTTGCAAACATAGTTTGGAAACTCCGAATGAGCAAATCGCGGTGGTTGAGTCATGAATACATCCTCATGTAGAGTACCATGAAGGAATGCATTATTTACATCAAGTTGGCGTAAGGGCCAGTTTTTGGAAAGAGCAATGGAAAGAACGGTGCGAATTATAACGGGTTTGATTACCGGACTAAAAGTATCAAAATAGTCCTTGCCAAATTGTTGGTGGAAGCCTTTTGCGACAAGGCGTGCTTTGTATTTTTCGATGGTGCCATCGGGTTTCCGCTTGATTCGGAAAATCCATTTACAACCGATTATATTTTGGTTTGATCGAGGGACGAGTTCCCATGTTTGGTTATGAAGGAGAGCATTGAATTCAAGGTCCATAGCATGGCGCCATTGAGGGTCTTTCATGGCTTGAGTATGATTTGTTGGTTCTATTGTCGAAGGTAGAGGGTGTAAAGAGGTGGCATTAATAAAGTTAGAATTGAAGTACTTGCGGTTGGATTTGGGTAGACGCTTGGCAGGAGACGGTGTTGGGGCGGATGGTGTTTGGGATTCGGTAGGTGTGGTGGAGGTATGTTCGGTAGAAGGAGAGGGTGAGGAGGTGGTAGGTATAGTGGTAGTAGAGTCGGATTCTTGAGAAGGGTCGGTTTCGTGGGAAGGGGCAATGGTAGATGTTGAGTTAAGATGAGTAGAGGAGTAAGGTGTTTTGGGTGCTGTGTCAGGGGTTTCGGATTGGTGGGAGGGTGTAGATGTAGTTGGTGAGTGTTGGTTGGGATTAGATTGGTCAAGGGATGGTGAACTGTTGTTGGAATATTGGGTTTCATAGTTGGGTGAGGTGTTACTAATGGGAGGAGAGAGTAAAGGTGATGGAAAGAAAGAATTATTTTTTGGTGTGGGGTCAGAGGATGTAGTAGGAGTTTGATCACTGTGAGGAATTGGAAATGAGTAATGTTGTGGAGTGTTTGATGTGGGTGTATTATTTGGACGGGCAGGAAAGATATTGGGAACGAATTCAACGTGTCTCGAGTGGTAGAGCTTAGAAGTGGTGGGATCAAGACATTTAAAAGCCGATTTGGATGTTGAATATCCAAGGAAAATGCAAGCACGAGAGCGTTGTTGTAGTTTGGAAGTAGAGTACGGGCGTAGCCATGGAAAGCAAAGGCATCCAAATGGCTTTAGTTTCGTGTAATCGGGTGGTTTGTCAAATAGCATGTCATGTGGTGTTTTGTTGTTGAGAATGGGGGTGGGAAGGCGGTTGATGAGATAGATGGCCGTTTGGAAGGCATGAGACCAATAATTTTGGGGTAGGTTGGCATAGTGAAGTAAGGCAAGACCTGTTTCAACAACATGATGATGACGCATTTCGGCAACTCCGTTTTGTTCGGGTGTGTGGGGTGGTGTGGTGTAGTGGGAAATTCCATTTGAGCTTAGATAGTTTTTGAGACCAATGTATTCACCGCCATTGTCAGTGAATAGAGACACAAGAGGTGTCTTGAAGAAGCGTTCAACAAGAGCTTTGAACTGCGGGAAAAGTGTGGAGACATCAGATTTACGTTTCATGGGGTATAACCAGACATATTTGGAGAAAAAATCAACAAATATAACATAGTAAGTGAACCCGTCAATGGAGGATTGAACCGGTCCCCAAACATCCGAATAAATGAGTTCAAGAGGTTTGTTGACAACAAATGAATTTTTGCCAAAAGGTAGTTTATGACTTTTATTTAAAGAACAAGACGTACAATGAAATGACTCGGGTGACATTTTATTACATTTTATTCCTAATTGATTTGTTAAAGACTTAAGCACTTGATATGATGGGTGCTCAAGTATGTGATGCCACTCGAGTAGAGATCTTGTTCTGGTTGCATTAACTTGAGGAAGTGAAGGAAGTGGTCCATAGTAAACATCATTGACGTTCACTCCCCGCATGAGATGCGCCCCCGTGCGTAGGTCCTTAACCATGAAATAAGAAGGGAAAAATTCAACAGACACACGGTTAGTACGACAAACTTTGGCAACAGAAAGTAGATGATTACGTAAATGAGGAACAATAATAACATTTTCGAGTAGGAGAGGTCGAGAGTTAGTATGAATTTGAGTATTGCCAATGTGTGTAATAGGAAGAGATTTACCATCACCTAAAACAATTTCATCCGGGCCTCCGTATTCTGAAAGAACGGGTACCGAGTTCTGATTTGGAGCGGTGTGACTATTTGCTCCGGTGTCCCACATCCACGATGGTAGCGAACCTGCAGTAGAATAAGCAGAAGTATGGTTAACAGATGGCGCGGAACCCGTAGGGCCTTGAACCGGGTAGTTGTAGTCACGAAGAAAACATCCTAGTTTACGACAGTCTTTGGTTTCGTGCCCCGGTATGTTACAGAAGTGGCAGAATAAGTTGTTGCGGTTTGGTCAGTTTTGAGATGGACCTGTTCCCTTGTCGCGACTGTTCCAGTTGGGGCGGGCAGAACTGGTTTGGTTGTATTTTTGGTAACGGGAATCGGTAGGCTGTTTTGAGTAGGATCGGGATGCTTGGCGGTAAGTTTGGTTTACAGTGGTGATAGTGGGATTTGGTTGGGAGGCAAGTAAAGTGCGCTCATGATCGACAAGTTTGTCGAATAAGTCAGAGAAGGTTATGGGTGTGTCTCTAAACTTGACAGCGGCTGTAATGTGTTTGTAGTCTTCGCCCAGTTGAGTGATAATGTGTACAATGAGGTCGTCATCAGTAATCGGGTTCTGCGCAAATGCCAATTCATCGGCAATTGCTTTCATCTCGTGAAGGAACTGGGTCATTGGTTTGTCGCCTTTGGTATGTGTTGCGAGTTTGGCTTTTAAAGAGATGACACGAGACCTGGAGGCGCTCGCATAGGTTTCGGTTAAACGTTTGAAGAGTTGTTGTGATGTTGTAGCCGTTGACACCATAGGTTGAATGGTGTCGGAGCAGCTTCCAATTAGAGCACCAAGAAGAATTTGATCTTGACGATGCCAGGTACGATAAGCTGGGTTTGCTTTGCCTTCGAAGATTTTAGGTGGTGGTTCGGTGATGCCGTCGACGTATTGTTCGAGGTCGAGTCCGGTTAGAGTGGACAGAACTTGCTTGTGCCAAACTGGAAAATTGTGGGCTGTGAGTTTGACGGGAAAACGGGCATGTGTGGTGGTCTCGATAATAGTATTGCTGCTGGTGGCCATGGTGATCAGTGAAGAGTAAAGAAAACAAAACAATGATGATAATAGGGGAAGAGGAGGATCGTTGTACTCAGAGGAGCAATTTGTGCTCTGATACCATATGGAAATGTATCAGTAGAGATGGTCAAAAGTTGTGATATTCTCATTTCAATGACAATAATATATACAGGAAAGAGAAGCTACAATTTAGGAGTAATACAAGCTATCTTTACACCTACCATTGACTAGAGGATAATAGAGAATACATACCAAAAATAAATATATGTAACTTAAATACAATTAATTACAATGGCATAAATTATGTTATGCTAATATACCCTTCCTGCTCCTCCTCTCCTCCTTGTTGCTCCTCTCCTCCAACCTCCGACCTCCAACCGCCGCCGCCCCTCCTCCTCCAACCTCCAACTCTGCTCATCCTCCTCCTCCGACGGCGACGACCACCCGCCGCCCTCTTCTCCTTCTCTCCTCCCTCTTATGTGGTTATTATGTGCGTTAAAGAAAGAAAAAAGAAAGAGAGAGAGGGATAGATTGAAACGTTAGCATCTGGTGTGGGTTTAAGAAAGAAAGAAAGAATGAATGAATGAAAAACAAGAGGAGTGTGAGTGGGAATGGGTAGGTGGGATATTTGGGGTGATAATAATAATAAT
Source organism: Ambrosia artemisiifolia (assembly GCA_032199755.1). Classification (NCBI taxonomy): domain Eukaryota; kingdom Viridiplantae; phylum Streptophyta; class Magnoliopsida; order Asterales; family Asteraceae; genus Ambrosia; species Ambrosia artemisiifolia. The sequence continues at coordinate 1,930,909 of CM063522.1, forward strand.
AATAATAATAGGGATAAATAGTCATTTTACACACTCATTCAGACATACAACCAAACAACCATTACTGGTTCAGCACTTACTGGTTCAGAGCCTCTTACCCATTCAGACCTCTTACCCATTCAGCACTTACTGGTTCAGCACTTGCCAAACAGCCCCTGAGTATTATATAATGAATGCAATAGATTTTTCTTGGAGGTATTTATATAATTATACGAACGTGATTGAATCATTTATGTATTTGTTGAAACCCATATTACAGTATTTATAAGTTAGACAATAAATGTTATAATATAACACAACCAAATCTTTTTCATTATGTGTACATTGTTTTCTTTAACGACTAATGCTACGCAACTCCTATACTAAATTATCACTTTGTTTGGGAATGAATCCACGATCTCCCCACAAAAAGATAAAAGTCTTTAACAAATCAGCTACTGTTTGGGAGAATTTTTATTTATAAAAAGATAAAAGTCTTTAACAAGTGAGCTACTGTTTGGGAGAATTTTTATTTACAAAAAGATAAAAGTCTTTAACAAGTGAGCTACTGTTTAGGAGAATTTTTATTTACTATGGTAAAAAAAAGTAAAAACATTCCAATTAAACGAATGCAACTTTTGAAATTAAATTGAACACTGTTTTTTTTTTAAATTTTAAACATACCAATTAAATGGGATACGATTTCGCAGCTGAATGTTTCTTCATTTAGAGATAACAAATTTGTAAGACTAAAAAAATTTGACTTGAAATCATGAAATCAAATCTTGTACTGTACTAAAACTTATAACCACCTTAAATCCAATATACACAAATCGATATATATAATAATTCACGACACTAGTGATAAATAACTTTACCATTAGGTTGTCACGCACTCTTTAAGAAGTTGTTAAGTTGAATATACGCATTAAGGTACATATAGCTTGTCACTTACTTGATTAGTTCGATTTTTTTTTGTGTTTCTATCTATGATCTATCTATGTGTATATGAATCTCATATATTAAGAAATTAGAAATGATAAGTTGGACAAACATGTGAAGTGTATCTACTAAATAGAGTTAAAAGCAAAAAGTTTAGCTTCAAGCAGGGGCGGATTTACTAAGGGATGTACGGGTTCAGGTGAACCCATTGGGTTTTCGATTTTTAGTAGGAATATATAGGAAAAATGAGCAATGAACCCATAAAAATATTAGGCTATGAACCCATAGCAATATCATGAGAGTGTCTGAATGGTTAAGCCTCCCACCTTTCAACCTTTAGTTCCCTGGTTCGAGACATGTTATCACTACGTTTTTTTTTCCTTTTTTTTATGTAGATCGACCCAACCCTAAAATAGGGTTTTGTTATATTCTGCGGTGCCCCTTTCTTTCCTTAACCCATTCCCCAACTCCCAAATATACAGCAGCCTACTACAGATCTGTTCATACAATCATTCCGCCCTCTCTGCTCCGCCTGCCCCTCTGCTCGACTGCTCCGCTGCTGCCCCTCTGTTCCGCACTTCCGCCGCTGCCCAACAGCCTAAGGTTAGCTTTTTTCTTTTAAGTTTCAAGCCTTTTAATTTGTTAAACCTGACCGATTAGTTTATAGTTTTTGTTTGTTTGTTGGAATGATAGTTCGTTTGCCTAATTGCCTGTGGTTTGCGATGATTATATGCAGTATCAAATATCCATTCAATGTATAATATTAGTTTTGTTTGTTTGTTGGAACAGAATATGAAACTATGAAGATTCCATTCAACTTATAATATTATTTTTCAATTCAATGTATAATATTAGTTTTGTTTGTTTGTTAGATCGAAAGGGAGTTCTTTCAAGAAGTTTCGGTCGAAGATGCAATGCAATGTTTTCAAAAAATAAAAACTCGTAGGGAACAACTAAAGGTATTTCTTTTTAAATTTGCAAAGACTATCGTATTTATATTATGTGCTTTTTAAGTTCTAATGAAGTTGTTTTTTATTATTATGTCATATTTTTATTATGTGGTGAAGTATACGTCGATACCTGACCCGACCCGTTAAACCGACCCGACCCGTTAAACCGACCCGAATTTTTTTATGTCCGATCCATTGAGATTGGACCATCTAAAACAGTGAACCCATTCGAAAAAAATCCTGGATCCGCCACTGGCTTCAAGAAACATGTGAAATATATTTTTACCAAATAAGGTTAAAAGCTAAAAAGTTTAGCTTCAAGATAAACAATAATACAAGGGGGTCACGTGGCATGTCTTTCAAAGTTAAAGGACGTGTTATCAGATAAGGATTCCATAATACTTTTCTAAGTATTCAAACTCCTTTTAAATTTTATATTTAGTCAAAGACATAAATTATTGATAATAATTATTTATCTACTAGTTATTATATCTAATTAAATAGATTTTAAAATCTATCTACAAAATAATTTTATTTATATAATAATTAATTAATATTATATATCTATATCTATCTATACTACATTATAAAGAAGGAGAGATGGCTAGAATAGTCACTTCATGTCAATTTTAAGATGGCATATCAAGAGCCACAAGTCTAATCTCATAACTTTTATCCTATTTCTTCCTTTTATACCCTTGTGTACAAGATGTAAAGCATATTGTATTTATAAGTAATACACACTCTTTATCCCTCTCCATATGTAACCCCCTTCTTAAGTTTCATTATTAAAACACCATAATAGAGAAATAAAACCCATCATCAATTTCATTATAAAACACAATAATTGATAAATAAAACATATTTACTCTCCATTCAATTGAGTTCGTTCTTTTGAAATCTCTAACCGAATCTCTAACCGAATGTAATATTAGATCAGTGTCTTCTTTGAGCTGCCAATGAAACAAACAAAATGATTCTCCTTTGTTCCTAAACAAAATCACAGTTTGACTTTTGTGGTCAAATACCTTACATTCCAATTTCCAGAAACTAATGGTGATGGTACAGTTTAAAAACCTCAATATATATATTTATTAGTTAAACCATATTGTTCCCCAGTGTAAATACGTAAATTTTGGGAGTTAAGGGTGAATTTAATCTTATGTTCAATACTTGTAGATTCTTTGGTTTATACTCACTTACTCATGTGAATTGATATATTAAATTTCTTAGCGAATTGGATTTTGAATAAATTATGGGCATCTTGTTTGGATATAGGTAAAAAACAAATTATGTGAAACTCGTTGTGCAACGTGCGGCGATAAAACGTACGACCCGCGGCAACGCGCGGGCCTTCCCACTAGTATATATTTGGTTTTTAATAAGTAAATGGCTATGGTCCTTTTTTCTAAAATCTTAGACTTTTTTGGGTACGTCTGATATAGTATGAACATGACATTTGTTGAGAGTTTAAATGTTAAGAGTTCAAATGTTAAGAGTTCAAATGTTACAGGGTATAGATTAATTATTATAACGACTAGATTATACCCCGGGAACGTCCCGGGGTTGAGAAATCTATTATGATAGCTTTTATCCCGGGAGCATCCCGGGGTTGAAAAATATAACAATTCTAATAATACTAATAGTAATAATTATTACTCTTGTAATTAAATAAATAAATAAAATAACATTGGTATAAGGTGAAACCATCTGTTGCAGTGTTGCGCAATTCTTTCTCCTAGCTTCTCTTGATGAAGTATACCTATGTATCTTTAGAAAAGTAAAATTCCAATGATAGCGTGGCGATTGGGCTGAATTTCAACATCGTAAATAAGAACATGGTTTAAAAGAAAAAACATGATTAATGAATAACCTGAACACTTTGTGTTTTTTTTCCTGTATGAACGAAACCACACAAAAAATAGTCATTTTTTCTCCGTTTTTTATATAGCACTATGGTACTCGTTGGAAAGATAATAAAACGCTCGTTAATTTGGTGTAATTTTTTTCTTTAAAAAATCTCGTATATAAAAGATATTAACGTTTAAAAATTATAGGAGGAAACATAAGAGAGAAAAATTTAAATTTGTTTTTAGATTCTTTTTTCCTAAAATTATTCATTTTAATTTTAGTAGATTAGATTTTATATTATTATTTGTTTTTTTTAATTTGCCACATGGCATGACACATGGCACATTCAAGGGAGAGAATGCCTCCTAGAATGCCATGTCATTAAAATTGCTTTCTTTTATTATATATATAGATGATTTCATAACGCTGCTATAAGTGCAATATAACAAATCTACCTCTATTAATACTACTAAACATTCTAATATATATATTTTTCTTAGCATAAAAAGAAAAGCAATTTTAGAAAAATAATGTTTTGTATGCCAAAAGTGCCACAAGAAGAAGAAAAAAAAAGGAAGGTGAAACCATTTTTCTCTAGCAAATAAGACTAGGGGGAGTGGGACGGGAAAGGTGGGGCGGTGATGGAATCTCGGGCGGGAACACCGGCCCCTAGGGGCGGGAAAGGAGGGGCGGGGAGGGGGGCGGTGGGGGTTTGCCGGGAGGGAAGGGGGAGAGGGTTGTTGATGTGGCGAGTTTTGATTGGACCATTCCTTTATTACCGTTTGAATAAAAAAAAAATTTAAAACTTTAATATAACCGTTGAATGTAACGGTCAAAAAAAAAACTAATATATTAACCCCATTTTATTAAAAAACACCCACTACACTTCACCACAACCTTCAATCTTCTCAAATTTTATACCCTTCTTCACCAAATTTTATACATTTCTTCTCAAATTTTATACCCTTCTTCACAAAATTTTAAAAATATGAACCCATACAACAGAGGCTATGACCCGAACAACCCATTCAACTACGTCCCGAACCCGAATACGCCACCGGTTCGTCCCGTGCCAAACCGTCCACCCTATCCATCACTTTGTCCTGACTACGCGGGTTATATTAGTGGACAGATTTTTCCACAATTTCCCTTTAACGATTCCACCGTTCCTAATACTTCTTCACCACAACTCGAACACACAACGCCACCGGATACCATACCCGAAACACAACTAGAAAATGTTGGGGGTTCATCGTCCGGTAAAAAACAACCCGGTAAAAGAACTCACAAAAAGAAGACGCCGGCGGAGAAGGCGTTGAACGCCGCCAACCGCCAACATCAAAAGTGGACACCCCCCGAAGAGGTTGCCCTTACCCGAGCGTGGATAAGTGAGTCGGAAAACGCGGTTGAAGGTATTTGTAACATTTTTTTAAGACATTATTTTTTTTAGACATTATATTTTTTTTAGACATTATATTTTTTTTTTTAAATTACATATGATTAACGGTGTATGTATTTTCTTATTGTGTAGGAAATAATCGCCACAGAGAAAACTTTTGGGACGACATAAACAACGCGTTCCATAACTTGATGGGTCCAGAGACGTATCGATTTAACGAGAGTCTCTCGTCTAAGTGGACGGAGATAAACAAGGCGATGAACGCCTTCAAGGGTTTTTATTATCACGCTAGAAATTATCCAAGAAGCGGTGAAACGGGCGGCGACTACCTAACTAATGCCCTAAAAGCTTATCGTGATGACAAGGGCTTGGATTTCAAGTTTTTGCACTGTTGGGAGATCGCGAAGAACCATTCAAAATGGGCGGACGTTCCCTCTGCTTCAGAATCGTCCAAAAGGACAAAAACAAATTCATCTCATAACCGATCGGGTGCACGTGATGTCGACGACGCAGTTAACTTGGATGATGATGACGAATTCGACGAGGAGTTGAGTCGTCCACCCGGTCGAGACAAGTCTAAAAAGAGGGCGCATAAGTCCTCTGCTTCGGGTTCGGCATCGGGATCGGGTAAAGGTACTTACAGCGATGACTTGTCCGACATACATGACACACTCGTCCAATTCAACACGATTCAACTACAGAAGCTCGAGGAGAAAAAAACCATTCGCCAAGCCTTTGAAAAAAGGTTGACTATGAAAGAACAGCGCGAAAAGCGCGAAGATTTGAAATTTCTCGTGATGAACACTGACAATATGGACGGTCCAGAGTTAGAGGAAACGCTACAAATGAAGCGCGAGATCATGGAAAAATATAATATTAATTGATTTGTTATTTTCTAGGTTTTTATTTTTTTTTCGTTTTTTTTGTGTTTATTTTTTATGTTTTTTTAATTTTCTAGGTTTTAATCTTAATTATTATGAATTTTAATTTAGTTTTTAATTATAAAAGTTATTTTTATTACTTAAAAAAAACAATAAAAGAAATAAAGAAAATGCCACATGTCACTTCCCCCCCCCACTCTTCCCCCCCTTCCACTCCCCACAATTCCCCCCCCCCCCCACATGGACCCCACAAGTGCCACATGGCGCTTCCCCTCCCCCCCTCTCCCCCCCCCCCCCCCCCCCCCCCCCCCCCCCTAGTCTAAGCCAATTGTGATTGACAGATTCACAAAGGTGTGCAGAAAAAAGTGGATTGTAGGCCATCTATTTTATGTGTTGGGCTGGTTGAAGTTTGGGCTCAGCCCATGTCCAGACTTGTACTTTCCTTTATTTGATTGTTGTCACGATTTACCGTTCTGGAACTATAGATTACTAGAATTTGCATCTAAGGAAAGTATTTGAAGTATTTAGCATAAGGAAATTACAATAATTCCCTATGGCTTTATAAAAATTTGTTATAATCTAGTACTTGGTATATATAGATGTTGTCTAAACATATTATAAGAAAAATATTTATTGTTAGATATTCAGTTGATGAGAGGTTGGTTTTAAGTGGATTTACAAAAAACTTAATTAAAAATGAGTTTAATTGCTTTACTTTAATAATATAGATGCTTCTAGTTATTAAATACTCATTGTTTTGTTGATGTGTCAATTGGGTGTCACAGTAATGGTAAGGCAAATACCGGTGATTTATATTGATAGTAGAGTAAATTCCTTTTTGAGTCCCTGAGTTTTCTTGATTTTAACTACTTGAGTCCAACATTTTCATTTTTAACATTCTGAGTGCTAGTGTTTTAATTTTGTAACCCTTTGAGTCCAATTTTGTAACGACGTTAATCAAGTCTGCTAAGTATAGGGGTATTTCAGTCATTTAACACATAGGTACAACTTTCTAATGCGTAATGTATAAGGAACAAGTCTTTAATGCATAAGTTTTAATAATATATAAATAAATACACACACAAACACCTGCACACACACCTCTCTCTCTCTCTCTCTCTCACACACACACACACACACACACCTGCACATCATGACCACTCCACTCCGGCTGACCGCCTGACCACCGCCGCCTGACCACCACCGCATCTCCACCACCGTACAACAAACACACACATACGGAGATGAACAGAGGCAACCCCCTCGTAACCACCATCAATCTCCAGCCGGCAACCCCCCCTACACTTCCACCACCGCCTCACCCCCACCACCCACCACCCCTACATATCTGCACTAGAGATTTACAGATCCACAAAGAGAGAGGGAGAGAGAACAGACGAGCAGCAGCAGTGACCGGTCATTGTGTTCTGGATATTATTTTCACACACACACATATACATCAGTGGTGACCTTCCCCCTCCTTCTGTCTCTGTGTATCTCACGAAAACACACACTGATGTGTGTAAAGGAGAGCAGCAGCAGTGACCGGTCACCATCTCCGGTGACCGGATAATTCATCCCTTCCGGTAAGCCATCTCCGGTGAGCACCACAACCCTCTTTCCTCTGTTTCTTAACAAACTATCAATCGAACCCACCTTGTTTTCCTTCTGTTCCTGTTAAACGGACTGTCCAGTCACCGATTTGGGGGGTTTCCAGTGATGGTGGTGGTGGGTTTCTGTGGTTGAAGGCGATTGAGGTTAAGGTTGTACATGTATTTGGATTTTTTTTCTGTTTACTCTGTTCTGCATAGGAGGGGAGTGGAAGGGGATTGTACTTAGGCGATTGTACTTAGGCGATTGGGGTTAAGGTTGTACAGGTGGTGGCGGTGATATAGGGTTCCGGCACTGGTTAAGGCTGTACAGGTGGTGGTGGATTTGGTACTTAGAGAGAGAGAGAAGTGAGAGAGAGAGAGAGAGAGGTGAGAGCTGTGTGTGTTCAAATGTAGTGTGTGTATATATTATAATATAATAAAGTATAATATTTAATAATTATTTATTTTTAATGGTAGGGGTATTTTGGTCATTTCATAAATATTAACAGAAAAAATCTAACAGAGTTAGAAAATTGGACTCAAACCATAACAAACTTAAAACACTAGCACTCAGAATGTTAAAAATGAAAATGTTGGACTCAAGTAGTTAAAATCAAGAAAACTCAGGGACTCAAAAAGGAATTTACTCTTGATAGTATATACAATATAGGAACATGTTGCCACGATCATAATATAATAAGTCCCATTAATAATACTTGATATAAGGAATTTATCTGTCATAGGTTCGAGTTTAGGCAGCGCAAGTTTCAGATTAATGGTGACCTCGTCCGATTTGAGGGAAACATGAGCATAGCCATTTGACAGGTTGGTTTAGGTGACATGGTCTGGATTTAGGTTATAGCACAGAAAGGAAAGCATGCATGAATTTTTCTTGAAATGGTATAAAGTGTCATGCATATATTGTATGTATCGTTTTAAACATTGGCATGTCACATAGTCACATATAAAGTTATAAACTATTTGCACAACTTCGGTTTTCGTGCTATCATCCTTCATTGCACTTCGTGTGAAGGTTATGTGTAATGTGGCATTGTGGTGTATACCAGCTTGCTCTAATGTTTTTCATGTTGTTTTTGGAATTGTAGAGAACGTGACTACCGATAGGCACTAAGGTTGAGTTCAAAACTTAGTTAGGATGATGAAACATTTAACAACTATTTTGGACGTATTATTTGTTGGATATTTTAGTGTAATTGGATTGACGGTTTGACCAATATCTTCATAATAATAGATCATATAGGTATGGTGGTGTGGCGTGCACGCCTATTTGAATTTATTATGAACTTAGGGGCGAAGCCCCTAAGGAACATGGACGGGGGTCCGGAGGTAGCGCCCCTGGGAGCAGGGTCCAAGGGGCAGAGCCCCTGGCTGGGGTCGAGCTAAATTAATTTTCAAAAATAAAGGGACTAAATTTGGCAATTTGAAACCTTGGTGATAACTGCCTAGAAGGCAGTTAATGGCCCCAATTTTCATTACGAATTTCAATATCTTGGTCAAAACTCTCTCTGGTTCTTCTCTCAATCATAACATATTGATTGTATCCGATTGAATATTCGATTGAACCGTCGAATTGATTCAATCTGAAAACGATTACGTGCCTTCAGAGATTTCTATTATTCGGTTGTTCGTTTGTTTTACTGTAAATCCCCAACATTATTGTGTATATCTGAAGGATGGCAACCATAAAGAAAGAAAAATTGTGTGTTACTCATGAATATGATTTTTTTAGATTTGATCTGCATATGTTTTTATTGTTATTAGACCGAATGTCTATGTTGTAATGGATTATATATTTCAATATATCTTAATTGGGATTTCTCATAGACGCCTGAACGGAAAGCTGACTTTTCAGATATATTTGTTAACTAGATTTGACTTGGGTGTCCGGGTGTCGAGACGTGTTGGTTCTCTAGACAGGCAACTTCATGTTTGGTAACTTTCTTAGATTCTGCTTTCAAGAGTGCTTACCATGGCACAAACCCAGAATCCTGAAGTCCCACCAACAGAGAAACCTCTGTGAGATCAACGCACGTATGTTTGCCATGTGCCCACCCGGACACGAGGACATATGGTGGCCTTAGGGTGGACCGCCCTTCAAGTGGGTCTATAAATATTTAACCGGGGCTTCTTTCCTAGCCGAAATCCCTACCTTGTGCAAGACATCCCATAAAACATCCCTTACTAGATCATTTCTGTATTTAAAGCCCAACAGCTCTTTACAGTGAAGTGCATGTTCCCTAAATTTATCTAAACATGTTTTTTTATAAACCGGGCATGACTCATCAACTGAAAACATGTGAATCATGAGTCTGTATTTAAGGATAGCCCAGTATTCAACGACTGACATGTGTTGCCCAAGCCCACCAATAGAAAGGACAGTCAAGAAGTCTTGGGTATGCACTACTTTAAGGCATTCAAACACTACTTTCTGGCGTGGAGACATGGCAAACTTCTCTCCCATAGTGTGAAGGGTTTTACAGTTAAACGCACTCGAAAAAATTCTTTGAGGTTTGTTGGGGGCAGTGTCCTTATCCATAAAACCGCCCAAATATAAATCGGGAATAGAGCCGCGAACGTTTTCCAAGGCAAGCTTATAATCCAGGTCCATCACCACTATCCCGCTGATCCTTAAAATGTGGTCTTGCAGTTTCTAGGACTGCACTCTAGAGGCCACAAAAGCATAGGCAGACATGTCCTTCGCCTAACAAAGGCCAAGCCCTCCCAACCATATCGGCAGAGATGCCACCTCCATTAAAAACCCCCAAAGAACGCCCTCTTGCAAACCACAATATCTTCGACCGCTTCACAAAGGCCTTTGTCAAAAATGGATACGACCTCAGCAACAAAGCCAGGTTAACATGTCCAAAGGCCAACAACAGTTTAGCAACCCCCATACATGAACGAAGCAACAGAAGTTCACTTTGGGGTCCCCCAATTTTTGCAGAGAAACCATCAGATCCACTGCCTGCTGAGCCCTTTTGACACCCATAGGCCATAGAGCTAATCTAAGAAGTTAATGCAGAAAAATATCGGTTATCGGTCAAGGACCGGTATTTGATATATCGGTTTTCGCGGTGAGATATCGATGCGATATCGGTAGTTTTATAATATGTGTATATATATATATATGTGTGTGTGTGTGTATATATATATAATGTAAAACACTAAAACCTATATAGTAATAATAATAGATATCAATAGTTAAGAGGCTCAAAATTTAAAAGTGTCCAACATTTGTTATTTGAAACAAGATAACATAAACTAATCGTAAGTCATGTAATTGTCCTCCGAGTCCACATCAACCAAGCCATCCAATTATTCATCAAGACCTCCCACTTCAGCGGTAGTATAATCATAATCTCTATAGCGCTCTCTTTTGCTCCTTGTACCTGTCCCAACTTGTTCTTTTCCTCCCATTGCTTTGCGCACAACCGACCAAATAAGACCACCATTTGTACCATCAACAAACTCTTGAAACTCATCTTCTGTTGGTGTAATTCAATCACCATTTTCCTCTACTTCTCTCAACAAAATAGTTGAGAATCCGGTTTGAAACCGAATTCACGGATCGATTAAGCGAATTCAGCTCGGTTTCAGACGGGAGATTCGAGACGAGACAGAAATTAACGATAACAACGTTATCACAGATTTGTATTACTACAGAAACGGTTACAGACACTGTCATCAGTAGGATAAACATCTATCTCGGGGCCGGGGGAGGTCGGGCATGACCTCCCCCTTGAGAGCATTCGAAGCACAAACTCAAATCTACCAAATGAAAACCAACACATGAGATTGCTATTTATAGTCCAACACATATGTCCACTTTCGCCCCTTCTATAAGGTCGAATCTAGACTTTGTGTATTGGCCTATATTTACAAATGCGTCAGATCCATAAAATGCCCTTATGGATCACCACAATCTCATGTAACACCATACAAGACTCAACCCTAGTCTATTCGATAGTGACGTCCACAGAAAGTGCATCAACAATCTCCCCCTTGGACGTTGCTAGCGAATCCTAAACACAACTTGCATCTTCAGTCAGTTATTGTTGAAGTATCAGACACATTGTTACATCAACAATCTCCCCCTTGACTGATGCTTCACCAAGTTTCTCTGAGATCCCGTGTGATAAATCAATCATGTTCTTGAGTAACTTCATCTGTTCGACAGAATACAAGCCGTAGACGAGTGGATCAAGCAATCAGAAGTTTTCAGCGGGAACTACCAATACTATTGAGGACTTGAAATGCTTCAGAAACTGAAGTTTTCAACAGGGCCAACAATATCTACCAATAGCTCTTGAAATTCTTCAGGACTGTGATCTTGAAACTTTCGTTGAACCAACGTGCCACATGACTCCTACTAGGATCTCTCATTACTTCCAGAACATTGAAATCTCAAACTTGATTTCCTTCTTCATAACAACTCTTTTTGAACAAGTTCCTTCAAACACACTGGAACTGGGTTGCCTGTTCACATCTTGCGGAATAAAAATATATCTGTTCTGGCCCATAATAGTCATTTGAATCTGATTATCATACTGTTGATTCACATGACTATCCCACAATAAAACGTTTCATCATCATCAATTCTTCAACAATTTGGGTAAACATAATCACCATTCTCCCGAAAATCTTCAAAAATTGCCATCGAAATTTTTTTACCCCTTAAAATACCAATTTTTCATCACATATATCGAAGGTACGAATGTGGAAAGGAAGTTAAATTCGACCCCTGTGTAAGGTCGAATGTACCAAGATTGCCACTAAGAAGGTACGAATGTAGAAAATTTTCACTTTCGCCCTAAAAGTTCTACATTCGTCCATTTACACTCCACGTTCGTCCTTTAAAACCTACTTTCGCCCTCCCGTTTTTCTGCAAGGGTCGAATATGCAGAAAAACGTGTTCTTCTTCAAAATTTTCTTCAAATAAGTCCATAATCACTCCAATTCTTCGAATTTGATGATGAAACTTGTACAGAAAGGTGCGGAAATGAAAACCTCACCCTCGAATTAACAAAAACATGGTGAAATCACATGATTTCGGTTTCAATTAAGAATCCAGGGTTTCTAGGGTTTCAACCTTTCATTCAAAATCTGATTTTAACGTCTGAAAACATGAATTCAAGCTGTGATTGATTCAAACGATTGTTAGATCGTTCAAATCGGTACCACGGCTCTGATACCAGTTGAGAATCCGGTTAGAAACCGAATTCACGGATCGATTAAGCGAATTCAGCTCGGTTTCAGACGGGAGATTCGAGACGAGACAGAAATTAACGATAACAACGTCATCACAGATTTGTATTACTACAGAAACGGTTACAGACACTGTCATCAGTAGGATAAACATCTATCTCGGGGCCTGGGGAGGTCGGGCATGACCTCCCCCTTGAGAGCATTCAAAGCACAAACTCAAATCTACCAAATGAAAACCAACACATGAGATTGCTATTTATAGTCCAACACATATGTCCACTTTCGCCCCTATGAGGAGGTCGAATGTGGAAGTTTTCCACATTCGCCCCTTCTATAAGGTCGAATCTAGACTTTGTGTATTGGCCTATATTTACAAATGCGCCAGATCCATAAAATGCCCTTATGGATCACCACAATCTCATGTAACACCATACAAGACTCAACCCTAGTCTATTCGACAGTGACGTCCACAGAAAGTGCATCAACAAATAGGATCCAAAGATCCATTTCCTTTTAATGACTTGGAGAGCCTTTGAAACCTTGTGTTGTATTGGATGAATACAAGGTCATTGAGTTTTTGTTGCAAAAGACAATTTCTTTTCTTTGAATGTAACTGAACATGAAAAATAAAAAATTACTTAATGAAGCAAATAAGTTAAATACTTAAATGTATATGACTCATAAAAATATATGTTAGAAAGAACTTACATTGTCAAATGTACTCCAATTGCGTTCACAAGATGAAGCACTACAAGTTTGACTAAGGACACTAATAGCAAATGTTTGGAGCAAAGGTGTGTCGATCCCATAAGTACGCCACCATATATCTACATTTTTTTTAAATTAATATTCATATTTGTTAAAACAAAATACGAAAGTTACATCATAATAGAAGGTAGACGGGCAACAAGCTACGCCGCCACCCCTTTTATAAATAACTTGATTGATTCAATCTAAAATTAAGCAATAAAAACATGAGAATATGTTTATAATGTTTTGCACTTTTACTTATATGGTGCAACTTTCTTTCTACCCCTTATAGCAGCTGAAGTTCCAAATTGCCCCATTGAATTAATGTATAGATTCAAGTCTTCTCTCACTTTATCATTCTCATCTTCATCGGGCACTAGACGGTCAATAGCAAGATAAAGTCTGGTCAAAATGCCTTTGTTCTTCTTTATGTCAGCCGGATTTTCCCCATGTAAAATGGCAGGGTTTAGGAAATATCCAGCTACACATTCAATAGAGAGTTAAAATTAAAACTAAATATTTATTTTAATTTAATTATAAACTAATAAATATAAGGTTGCATAACTTGCATGTAACGGGTGATGAAGTTGGTCGGACCATCTTTTTTGGATCATACCCCAAACTTTAGTGACAAGTCTTTCATCAGTTACATATTTCTTAATTTGTTCCTTCACTTTTGCCATGGCATCATAGATGTAACCCATACTTGGATTCACTTTCGTATCAACCAATCTGACCACACCCACCAAAGGAGCTAGCACTTGACAAGCTAGGAGTATGTTGTCCCAAAATTCCGTTTTTCCAATAATTCGTTCGATTCTTTTTCCGGCCAGATTACTTGAAAATTCACTTTTTCTCCATTCTTCAGAAACAAACAATACTTGAATATGATGTCGATTCTCATGGACACTCTGAATGGTATAAAACTGTATTGCAAACCTAGTAACACAAGACCTGTATAGCTCATTGCCATTCATAAACTTCCTCATCAGATTAAGAATCCTTCCGTGGTTGTAGATGTAAAGCACAACTGCTCTTGCATCAACTAAGGTACTCTTTATCTATCTTTGTTATTTTCTCACCGATATCTCGAATCTTTCTGGGTGTTTTTCTTCTAAAATCTTTTTGGCTGCTTTAAAGTTTGACCCGTTATCTGTATTGAACTATAAGAAATAATAAAGAATTTAATAATATAACGAATACAAAGTAAACAACTAAACTTAACAAATTATAGTTTATTCGCACAATATTCGCCTCTCCAACATATTTTATCACCTCATTTATCATCTCTACGGTGAGACCCTATCCGCCGCCGCTAGGGCCGTAGGTCAAAAACGACACCATCACAACCATGGAGGCTCAGATGAGGCCAACCTCATCATCATAACCATTATCAACCAGATGCAGAGTCAGATCATCACTGTAGTCAGATTCTGACTATCGTCGAGCCAAAGCAAAAGGTTCAAAGCGAGAAATATAGAAAAAAGAGGGCACCACACAAAAGTCTGTCGTCGCTATAGACAGCCGAAGCTGCCGGCATCGACGGGGTAACACTCATCTTTCTATGTTGCCGAAACACATAAATATAGAAGCAAACATATCAACAACATATAACCACAACACATAAACTGAACTACAAATTGCTGCCATCATTGACGGCAACACCCATCACCCTGTTTCTCTCTCTATAAACACCCACCTCCCTCTTGATGTTCCTCTCTCTAGACAGACAACCACATATCCGACGTCGCATGGAACGATTGGTGGTTGAAAGCTGCTGTAAAAAGGAGTGGATAGAAGATAGACAACTTAGAGAGAGAAACCTTTAACTTGAGAGAGGTTGGAGATGAGAAAAATGAACATGCATCGAAGGATATGGCTACTAACAACACGTGGAAGCACTAAAACGACAAAAGAAAGTATGCAAAGATGGTTGTACGTTTATAAAAAGGCAAGCTACTCCCTGTTGTACTATTTGCCATAGTTAAATTACCGTCACATGCCACATTTGCTAAATATAGCATGAATAATAAGTTATAATCAAATATCAATAAATCTTCGTCACTTACGGCATTGAAAGGTAAACCAACTGAGTAAGCCCAAGTTGCAAATTTATCCCAAGCTTCTAACTTTAACTTTTCCTTTATTGGATTATTTCTATCCAATGTAGTTTGCTTTGTTTTTCCATGGTCGGTCTTTAACATGGTATCAATAGAACCGTGCATGTTGCTAGAACCCACAAATTTCCTTTTCTTTGAAGCATTTCTCATTCTACCAACTTCTTGTACATCATCTTGACCTTCTTCATCGTCATCAAGATCAACCGTGTTTGATATTAACTGCTTAAGAACTAATACATCCCCCATCCCGACTAACAGCCTCTCCCAGGAGCTTCACGCCTCCCTCTGGTCTCCCGATCTCGTTAGGAAATAAACCAGGCTTCACTTTCACTCCATTGCACGTTGGCAAAAAAAATTCACATTTCTTAATATTAAACATAAGGCCCAAATTCGGCCTCTCAGCTTGGATAACATCAAAAGCCTTAGCCACTTCCCCGGCCTCTCCCATAATACTGCCATCATCGAGGTACCAAACATGAAATGGGACGGAACAACACTCTTCAAGCCGACAGAGCGAAAAGAAGTGGACATAATGGGTCCCCCTGCTAGACCCCAGTGGAGGCCTCAATACAAGTATCCCCCACATAAAGCCTTGCGGGTTGGGCATATGGGAACTGGGGCATTAGATGCTCACTTCCCGCAGGAGAATCGTCCTATCAACCAGGTTGAAGGCATTCAAAAAGTCAATCATGAGCATGGCCATGGATTCGTTATCATGGAACGCTTTCAAAAACCTATTCGCGCTATGGAGAATGGCCTCTGCCCGATTGGGGACCCCCACCCCAAATTGATAATAACATAAGTAAGCCGCCATCTCCTTCCCAACATTACGCTTCGCGACTTTAGAGACTAACCTTCTCCAAATGGCCCCAAAAGTGACAGGCCTAATTCCGTTATCAGGCTTGTGCAGCGGAGTTAGGGGCATATGCGATAAACCTTGCAAGAACCTTTGGGCAAGGGCAAAGCCCCCTTAACCAAATGTTAACCACCTCAGTGATCGCCAACAGCAGATCAGAGGGCGGCGAGGACCCTTGCCCACAAAGGGCATCTAAAATATTTTGAGCTCTGAGGCTATCCCTCCCACACGAAGTTCCTTTAGGGAAGGATTTAATACTCCCCAACACACAATCATCAACCTGAAGAGCACCCACGGAGGGTAAGACATACGCAGTGTCGGGGGGTCGGGGATGGGATGTGTTTCAATCAGGGCCTTCAAGGTAGAATCCCCAACTGGAGCAACCTGGAGGAACATAAAACCTTAACTGCGGCCGTGAAATGGCCATCAATAACCTTCCGCAAACACTGCTTGATATTGGCCCTTTTATCTGAGTCAGGATGGGCGTCGGGACCGCTCACTAAACCTTCCTCAGATGGGGTTAGAAATGGGAGGACGAGCTCCTCTATCCCAGCCCCGTCTTTCCAAATAGTTAAAGCCCGCATGATACTATAACACTACAATGACTTGCGGTTCCCAGACCGCCGCTCCTGCCTAGAGGACGGTTGTATAAAACGTAGGGTGCAATGAGGCAACAACAACAACTAAACCCATGCCTCAACAGATCCAGGGGCAGCCACAACCCTACGCAAGGTCAGCGTTAACTCTTGGGCAAACGCCATCCGATAAGAAGACGGAATGCTTTTGACAGTCGTCGTTAACATGATTTATACGCACAATGAAAGATAATATTAATGAAATGATGCATGTTGTAGAGCAGGTATCTCCGGAGTTGGAAGTATTCTCACGTAGTACTTGGCTGTGAACCTCACACCTGATGAGCAATTATAGGCGGGTACCTCCAGAACTACAATTATAAGCAGTTACCTCTAGGGTAGAATAAGTTAAAATCAGTCGTTTTTAAAAACGCTACACCTTAAAAACCACCGCCTCATTGGTGCTCTACAATGGTTGCTTTTGGCTCTGTTGCTCATCGAAACATACATTCTCCTTTTAATATATATTTTTATTCTTATTTGTTTTCTCGTATTATAGTACATTAATTTCTATGCTACATCGTGTCGCACATTTTGTCACTTGATATTAGATTTGTCTATCTTCAGAAGCTCCCGAGATATATTCTAGTATGTGTGTATATATATACACACACATTGTTTATCCACTATGTGTAGAGTAATGGTATTTATGAGTTAGATGAGGTTTAGAGTGGTAGGAAGTCAATGGTTTAATTTCTGTGGTATGCAAGTTTAACTGTTAAAAAATATATTGTCTTTTTCAACTAATTGTTTTGGATATCTTTACATACATATTTCATGATTCGTAATGTTATATATTTTGTTATTGTATTTGTTTTTCAGATTGCTTTTTTAAAACCTTGTATCATGTTACATTTTAAAATGTTTGAAATAAAATCTAGTTGTTTGTTTGTCGATATGGGGTAGCACACTTGGTAGAATTTTATGTCTCTTAGTGGTAGGGTTTTAGGTTTAAATCTAGGTAGAGTACGTATTTACCGTAAATATAATGAGGGTGACATTAGCTGTTAAAAAAATCTAGTTGTTTGTTTGGAACCGGATTTGTATCGGCTCGGTTATAAAATCAGGTTAAGTGATGTCATTTAGTTTTTCTACTAGTAATTTAGATGACTTTTAGTAGTTTTATTAACTTATTTGTAATAATGAAAATGTAGTAAATGTGTAATATCCAACATATTCATACATTAGGATGACTGGATAAGCTTTTTTATATAAACTTTGTACTTTCTCATTAAAAAGAGACACTAAAGAATTTTGATTTTTTTAGCTGTATTGACATAGTTGTATTTATTTTAATACAAACTAGTTTTTTTATTCAAATGAAAAACTCATAAATAAAGCAAAAACAGTTCCGTAAAAGTATTTGTTTTTACTTTTCCAGCTACCACTTCTGAAAATGACCATATTAGATAACCATAACGACTTTGAGGTATACATCACTATAAGCTTATTACATGAAATAAAACTAAATAAAAAAAAGAGCTTTTAAAATTTTAATTTCTAAGAGGGATTGGGGTGTTACTAGTAAACTTTTTTAGTTTTACAGAAATGCACTGTCACATCATTTTACTAATTTACTTTACTGAAACACTTTTTGAAGGCAACGCTCCACTGATTTTTTTATTTATTTTCATTTAAAACCCAATTTTTTTTTACATTTTTACACGGTTTTAACATTTAATTCTTACTATTACAACCGTCCCACCAAACGGTTAGCGAAATTAAATTGTAAATCTTGAAAACCGTCGATTGAATTGAATTAATCTCACCTAAACGGCCAGTGAAATTTATTTTAGCAGTGTCACCGTCGATTGTATATAACTTGATCAAACCGTGGGGTTAAAAGCCACACTTTACCACGGTTTAAAAAAAACAAACACACAAAAAATGAACCCATAGACCGACGAGGAAGAGATGGCACTTGTGGTTTGCCACAAAGATGCCTCAAATGACCCCAGATTCAACAACTCCCGAGGGACGAAGGGTCGGCCTTCCCCCGGAGGGGTTTTGGGCTCGGGTGTTTAGCGACTTCATCGAACACGTTGGCACCAACACCACCAAGACCCTGCGAGACCTCCAGTTCAAGTGGGTTGATCTCAATATCAAGTGTGAGAGGTGGACCACCCTATACGAGCACACGGTAAGGGACGATCCGGAGCTTGATGAGGAGTTGGCTATCGACTTCACTCACTATGAATATGAGGCTCGACACGACAACGATTTCGACCATGTCGAAGCATGGCGATTGTTGCGCCAACTTTAAGTTTTTTTTCTTTGTTTTAATGTATTTTTTTATGTTTAATATTATTATGTTTAATATTTATATTTTAATTTTATGTTTTAATTTTATGTTTTAATGAAATGTTTTAATGAAATGTTTTTTTATTTAATTTTAGATTTTAAAACAAAGAAAATAATTAAAAAAAATTCATAAAACAAACGGTAAAAATAAAACAACACTAAACCACATGGTTAAAACAAAAAAAAATTGCATTTTATAAAACTCAAAAATAAAATAAACAACCGGTACTAGCCCGTTAGATAGAACCAGCAAAACGGTTCACGGGACCACTACCAGCGTGAGTGGCGGCGGTGTTACCGTGCTGGTAGTGAGTACCCGTGGACAATTCCGGTGGCGTCCCGTCCCACTAAACAAACACATCATGTCAGTTAGAATGTTTGACCCGATGAGTCACGAAAGGTTGTTAATTCTTTTAGGAATTTACACTTTTTATATGCGAATTTTCACGACTAGTTTTTTTATTACTTTTTCTTTCTCTAAAAAGATCAATTATTGTATATGATAAGACATCATAAATTCTACCGATGCATGATGAATACCGACCTTGTTACATAGATAGGCAGATAGCTAAATCGACCCATCTTTGAATATGTTATAGTTTTTATATCATTCGTAACAACGAGGTGATGAAAATAAAAATAAAAATAAGCTAGGGTTTGATTTGTAGATTTTTTTTTTTTTTTTTTTTTTTTGAGGAATAAAATCTAAGCCTAACTTTGCCGACTTTGTTAGGACCCACAAAACATGAGTTGTCTAGGTCAATATTGTTATTTCACATGGTAAAATAGTATATAACGACATGCAATTAAGGCCTTTGTTGCCATCAAGCAATTGTACTTATCCTTATGTTCCTTAAGGACCACATTAACCAAACGTACCATATATCAAGATGGTGTGTGTGTGTGTGTGTTTTAGAACAATTTAGTAGATTGATTAAAGATCAAACTTAATTTTGGTCTTGTGAAAAAAAAAAAAAAAAAAAAAAATTTGGTCTTGTGAAGTATCAGTTTAATTATGTTCTTTTTAATTAAATGTTATGTTATATACATTTTATGGCAAGTAGAACTTCGGCGGCATACATTTTGTTACAATCATATACCGGCCGTTGATTGTCTGTTATTATATATATGTTAACTGAAAATGTATATCATACACTCAGGTTGAACTATAAAACATGTTTAATTGCATATTCTTACTTATATTCTTTAGGAATTCAAATAAGTATATATAGATATAAAAGATGCAAAGTTTATATATATAAAAAAGCCCCTCGTTCTAAGCAGTTTGTTTATTTTGTGTATAAATAAATTGGAAATGATAATTATTACATTTATAATGTAAAAATAAAAGAAAGCGTCATTCACAGGTAGCTCAGTTGGTGAATGATCAGGGATCTCTCTTGGAGGTCCTGAGTTCGATTCCCACGAAGGATATAATGAGAAATGATGGATGACTCCTGGCCTATGGTCATGAGTTCGAGTTCTGATATCGCCCGGGTTTTACTAATCTTTCACCGTCGTGCTTACGGGCGGGTGAGGGGTTGGGTTTTCCCCGATTTCGGGAACTGCATGGGCGGGCCTAACAACGACAGCCGCCCGAGGTACGTATGGGCTCTCCATTGGGTTGGTCGTGGGGGTCTGTCCATAGTGTGGGGACTCTCTTGAATAGTCGGGCAGAAATGTTAATTTGTTGGCCTTAAAAAAAAGCAAAAAGAGAACTGTTAGATGAATGAATATTTTAGTGCAAGATACATAATTTGGTTTACGGAATTACATTTAAATTAAAATCCATATTTTACTACATGATGACTCATGACATAAACGTCGTTTTACAACGCGTAAATAAAAAGTTTGACTTTGAACGTGAAATAATAGCGCAACAAAGCGTGTCACGCCGCATATTAATTTCTTTGATGGAGTTTGCATTTGCAGTTTTGTACAAATCGACATCCGAGTACCACTTGTATGTTACAAACCGAATCTCATTTTTTTTTAAATCTTCTCATCCTCATAAATGGAGATGTATGTATGTATGTATGTATGTATGTATGTATGTATGTATGTATGTATGTATGTATGTATGTATGTATGTATGTATGTATGTATGTATGTATGTATGTGTGTGTGTCCTGATTATTGTCCTCGGTTAGGTCCAGACAAACGTGTTTCCTTATAGCCCAGCCAAACACAAGAACAATATTCGCTGGACTGATAGTAGACCTCCCTTCATGGTGTATGCAGGAAGTTCACGGGGGCTTTTTTTGGGCGAAGATCTCTATCCGCTCAAGCACGTCTCACAGGACATCCCTGACCAAGTCATGTCAGTATTTAAAGCCCGACAACTTCAGGCAATGAACTTCATGCTCCCCAAACTTATCCAAATAAGCGTTACGATAACTTGGCAAGGCTCATCGACTGAAAACAAATGGATCATTAAATGGTATTTGATCCCGTCAATTGGGAGAACAGTCATAAATCTTGGGCATGAGGCCCTTGTAAGCATTCCAAGACCGCTGTCTGGCGTAGGGATAGTTCAAACTTCTATCCCAAACTTTAGAGGATTCTACTGTAAAGAGGACTCACCTAGGTATTTTGGGCGTTTATGTGGTGTGCCATTGTTAGT
Organism: Ambrosia artemisiifolia; assembly: GCA_032199755.1. NCBI lineage: Eukaryota > Viridiplantae > Streptophyta > Magnoliopsida > Asterales > Asteraceae > Ambrosia > Ambrosia artemisiifolia. The sequence goes on from CM063522.1 coordinate 1,953,014, forward strand.
GAAATCTCCAAGTTTAAAAGCGGTAAGGGAGTTATGCAAGCTGCCAAACGCACACTCCTAACCTAAGTCGAGCCTCACAACACCTCTGACTCACAAGACGTGGTCCAATAATTTCCAAGACTGAACCTTCAAGCTACCAAAGCATATACTGATACATCTCCTGCCGAATATAAGCCTAGACCCCAAAATGGATCAATAGGGATGCCAACCTCCATTGAAAATCTACAAAATATGGACCCCCACACACCACAATGTCTTTGATCGCACCACAAAGACCTTTGTCAAGTACAGACACAACGTCCTAACCAAAAAATGGGTTTATAGGTCCGTAGGCCAAACAACGACTTAGTCACCCTTATAATCCATGTAAACCTTCCATAAGGTCCATCACGCATAAGGTCTCTTTCATAGCCAAACTGCTAATATAAGGCGTCCTGGCTACACCCCCCTCCACAAAGAAGGTTCACAACCCTCTCCGGCCTCCCAATCTTACTGAGAAATAAGCCCTGGTTCACCTTCATCCCATTAGATGACAATCAGAGTAAGTTCCAGCTCCAACCATGGCCCTCAGACCAGATGAGGGCCTTGACCCAAATCAAGTTTCCGAAACTAGTTTGGCAATATCCAAGTTAATCATTTGATTTAGGGCCTTGACCCAAATCAACCTATTAAGTAATATACGTTTCTAGCTCATTCTACCGTCATTATCATAACCCAAATCGACCCGTTATGTGTCATTACCAAATATATTCCAATATCTACTTCATTCATCTGGTTGGGCTCTCGACCCAAACCGACCCATTATGAAATATTGCACATTCTGGTAAAAATTTCCATATAAGGCTCAACATTTAAACTCAACTCCGATCTTCCTATAAGGCTACGGATACCCATTTACTTGGGCATCCTAGATTGATATTGGTCATTCCGACCCGTTTTAAGACTTTAGGCTTAAGAGCTCAAGTCCCCAATCCTTTCATTATGTTTTACTTCTACAAGTAGCCATTTTAACTTACGATTATACTAATCACTCATAAAGCAGGTTTTTTCCCTTTTTCCTAGCTCAAGGCCTTTCACTAAGTCATAGTTCTTACTTGATAGCATGACCTATTACCAATACGTTGTGGGATCAATCGTTGACCAGTTTCCATTACCTTGCGACCCATTTATGAGTTCTTCGCATAACATGTCATTATTACAATGCTCATCGTAGATATCATACCAACAAGTATCAACATTAATTTACAAAGTTCAAATGGTTATAACATCACCATTTGACCCGAATGACCCGTTAGTCCAAAATGCCCAATTTTCTCCCTTATTCCCCTATCAATTAGGCTTAATCAACTCATATCCGAACTAACCCGTATACAACTTCTAATTGAAGTAGCTAGGTTTTTTTATTTAACTATAAAGGGTTACCCAATCGGTTTCCCCCCAGTTCACCCGCTTAGTAACTGTTGGATCAGTGGCTGTTTATATGAACACTTATGTGTTTATCAGATTTATCTAAGAGTTATTGAGCAGCGGAAATATAAGTGTTCAAAGGTCTAAAAGATCACTTTGATGAGGAGTTATTACTCCCCCTTGACTGAATAATAAATGAGAAACAATAAATGATCTAAGTATAAAGCAGTAATAGCAGTTTATGTTTCTCAGATGTGAAGTGGAAATTATAAGTTTAAAGCCCGAAGGATTTCAATATAAGTTTAAAGATATTACGAAATCACATGTATGAAATAGATGAACAAACTCATCTATTTATAGACTAATGTACTAAACTGTAGTCTGAAGTAATCTAAGATATTTAACAAAGATATTATGCAAAGATAAGGTTACTACAGTCTGTACATTGAAACTTGAAATCAAGACTTTAACAAAACAATATAATACTCAAACTGCTGATCTTTAGTCGGTTAGAAGCTTCTGAGTGAAAGTGCTGATGAGTGACAAACTGCTGATGAGCAGTTTGTCTTCAGTAGTTCTTCAGTGAAATGTCTGGTTAGACTTCAGAACTTCTGATGAGTTTACTCTTCAGTACTTTCTGTTTGTTCTTCAGTACTTCTTCATTTTGTTCTTCAGCAGTTCTATACTTAGGCAGATATGGAAAAGACTAAGGTTATCAAAAGGTGGTTTCTTCAATCCTCTTCGTCCCAACAATCTCCCCCTGGATTGATGAAGCCAAAACCTTATCTATCCTTTATTGTTGTCCTTTTCTCTCTTCTAGCATCCTCCAGATCTCTGCTGTCATCCGGGTGGTAAGAGTACATCTTTGTTGCTCAGTGAGAGGACCAAGTTCAGGTGTTAAATGTTGAATGGTGAGAAGGTCTTTGGACGATAAAACACTCAACTCCTTTGAGTTTCTATAGACCTTACTTGAACGGTCTCTCCTGGTCACAAGTACTGAGTTGGATTCAGTAAATGACCATTTTACAATGTTTACCTTTGACCTGTCAAAGTCAGAGGCATAGGAAACCAAGCCTGTTTCCTTAGGTTGACCTGATTGAGGAATGTCTTCTATTTCAGTGACTCTCAGGTGAGACTCTTGACTTCCTTGTAATTCAGCAGCACCTTGGATTGGCATGTTGGGCAGGTGATGCTCTGTAACAACCCTTGTATGTGTTTCTTCTTGAATGGATTGTTGTAACTGATAAGCATAGGTAGCCTTGTCTCTGAATTGGGTCAAGATGGGTTTCTCTTCAACATCAAAATCACCATGTACCAACTGATCTCCTTCTAACAGAATCATTTTGAAGTCAGTCTTGACAATGGGATCTCCATCTGCCTTTCTTTTGGTGGCTGGCCTTCTTAATGTACCAGATGGTCTTTTGACAATAGAAGTTGTTTGGACTTCTTGGCTTTCAAATCTTTCTGGTTCAGCAGCTTTCTTTGCTTTGAATTTCTTGTAAGCCTCATACAAAGTTTGTTCTTTCCATTTGCTGATTGAGGCTTTTGAACCATAGCCATTTGCCACTAATTCTTCAATTACTTCAGCTCTTTTGGCTTTTCTCTCATTTTCAGTTGCTATTCTGTCAGATAGCATCTGTGCTCTTCTTGTCAGTTCTTGTGTTGAGAGTTTCTTGAGGGCCACTTGCTTGGATTTGGAGTTCTTTGTGATGAATGCTATTAGCTGTGCTCTTTTGTCTTCTTCAGCAGCAGCTTCAAGTGCTCTCTCTTCAGCCTCAAGCTCATCAAGCTTTTCTTGGTACTTGATCAGTTTTTCTTCAAAGCTCAAGTCTTCTCTAGTTTCTAGGCTGTTCCATACTCTGTCTTCTTTTGCCTTTTTGGCAGCTTCTTTCAAACTCTTCTCTAATAAGTCTTTTGACATGCTGATGGGAGTAGGGTTTAAAACAGCTGTGGAAGTTGTTGTAGGCAAAGAAATGTGAGCAGGGTCTTTTTCAGTTGCCTTAGGAACTTCTGATGATGGTTTAGGAGGTAGAACTGCTGATGTGGTAGGTTTGGTCACAACTGCTGAAGGATTGTCTTCAGTAGTTTGAGAAATGTGATCAGTAGTTCCCTCTGAAGCCTTAGATAACTTGAACTCTGGTGCTACTTCTTTTCCTGGTCTTTGTATTGGTCTATCAGCTTCTTGATCAGGATTTTGTCTTTGTGTAGCATCTGTTGGTTCCTTAATCATCTCCCCCTTTTTGGCTTCATCCACTTCTGGAAGCCGAATAGAATGAGATGTTGCAGCAGACAACCTTGCCAGTTGATCTTGAGTTTCATCCATTTTCTTGTTCAACTCTGCAAGTCTCGAGTTGATCAACCCAAACTGATTGTTAGCTTTTAACTCCCAAGCAGTTGTGAAGGGTTTGAGTTGATCAGTTATAATTTGTTTGAGTGCCTGATACAGGGGACCATCTGGGCTGCATAGTTGGTTCAAATCTATGCTTGTGAGCCCAGTGAATTGGGTAGGTTGTTTTGGTGAAGGGGTGCTTTTTGGGTGATCTTCAGAATGCTCTGAAGATGCCAGTTGTGGGGATTTTTGGGCTAACTGGTCTTTAACCTGATCTTTGGTGACCAGCTTCTTGAGCTTGGAGACCTTAGATGCAGGACCTTCAATGTCAACCGTCAATTCAGTTTGTGGAATTTGTGATTCATCAACCAACTTAATGGAATCATCTGAATCCCTGATAGTGTCCTCAGAGAGGGCAGGATCAGTTATATCATGAGCTGGACCCAAACCAGTAGTCTCATGAACCTCTTTGTCTTGGTTCTGAGGTTTTCCTACCTCTGGCCTTAGGCCTTCATCAGTAGTTGTCAGATTTGAGGTCTTAGCTATGTTACTACTGTCCTCAGGTTCACCACTGGGTGATAAGTGAGTAGTAGCAGCCTCAAAAATATCAAAAGTTTGCAAGTTTGGGCTTACAAACCCTTGTTCATCCTCATCTCTCTGTGTTGGGCTAAAGAGATCCACATTCATGTCAACTTCTGAAGGCATCTCCCCAATTTGATGTGTTGTAAGGGGAGTGACATGTGGTGAATGGGTTCCTTTAAGTCCTGAGAGAAGTTGGGCAATTTCTATGGTTGTATGTGAGGGTTCAGGTTCAGTAGTTGTAATGGGTTGTTGTTCAGGAGTTTGGGTGGGAATGGTTTCAGCAGTTTCAAAAGCAGGGTCAACAGTTATTTGTTTCTTAAATCTTTTTCTTTTAAATATAACTGTGACAGGTTTTCTTTTGGGTGGTGGAGAAGGAGTGTGCTGAGAGGATGTTTCAGCCACTTCCTTTTCAAGTGCAGATTGCACATCAGTAGTTTCAGGTTTCTCCACTTCCTGAACTTTCTTTTTCAGTGACTTGGTTGTTTTTGGTTTTTGTTGTTTAGGCTTTTTAGTTATCTTTTTGGGTTTGGAAGATGTGGGTTCCTTGGGGATGGGTTGTTCTTCCCCTTGGTCATCTTCAAGCAAAAGTGCTGGTTTGTTGTGCCTAGAGAATACTTGAGCAGTTAAAGGATTTAAAGTTGTTGTTTTTCCCTCAAGTACTCCCTCTCCAAGTTCTTTTATTATGCACTGCATAACAAACCTTGGATACAACAAAAATTTCTTTTTATCATTTTCATGATGTAAAACCAGTTCATTGAAAAACAGTTTTGATGCCTTGAAAGAAGTTTCATTTATGATGGAATGAAAAATAGGTTGAAAGGTTGAAGGCATCTGATCTATTGACCCAGTTTTTGGACTAAGACACATAATAATATAATGAAATAACAGTTTATATTGTGGGTCAAAATATTTTTTGTAAACTGTTGCTTGTGCCAAAGTACCTTGATAGCCACACTCTGTCATGGTCAGATGAATATCTGAGGTTGGAATATGCTCAGGTGCCTCAGAATCCTTCAAACCAAGCCTGATGCTTAGTGTTTCTGGTGAGATAGCCATCAGTTTCCCTTTTATAGAAGATTTGAGGGAGATCACTTCATTATTCACCTTCACCGTTTCTGAATTTGCCCAGAACTCATTAAGAGTTTCTTCATGAATGGGTGGATCAATGGTGAAAGCATCATAATATTGGGATTTCATGATGAGATCAAGTATCTCATCATACTGGGACCAGGCTTCATCTTTAACAAAGTAGCCTCTTTGGTTGTGTCCCTGTTTTAACACGAGAGCCATGGATGTTTTTGATCGAACAGTGATTTTTAGGTTAGAGAAGGGGTTTTGCTTTGAATTTGAGAGAGAAAGAGGGAATTTTGCTTTTTGAATGGATAAGTGTTGGAACAGGGTATTTATCAGAAGTTTTTAACCGACTAGGTCAAACTTCTGACGAGTGAAAAGTCTGTTTTACCCTTTTAGTCAAACTGCTGAAGAAGAAAGGTTTCTTCATCAGTGGTTTTAGTTATCTCATCAGCAGTTTCAACTGCTGATGCAGATGACTTTTAAAACACTTTTCTAACTTCTGATTTTCATCAGTAGTTATATCCATTTTGAAAATATCCCATTTTGATGTTTATCAGTAATTTTCAAAATTTGTTCATCAGAACTTTCTCTTTTCTCAGATTTTTGGTCTTCAGAGGTTTGTGACAGATAAGTATGTAAGTGAAAAATAAAATATGTGCAGAATTAAAAAGTGAAACACTTACAGACTTTCTTCTAAGTTTAACATCCCAAGCATGGATACTAACCTCTGAAAAGTTGTTGAATCAAGGGGTTTGGTGAAAATGTCAGCTATTTGATTGGCTGTTGTGACATGCTTCACCTCAATCTTGCCTTTTTCATAGCAATCTCTTATGAAATGATACCTGATTTCAATGTGTTTAGTCTTTGAAAACTGAACAGGATTTTGAATGATGCTAATGGCAGATTTGCTGTCTACAAAAAGTGGGGTCTTGGTCTCTTTGATTCCATAATCAAGCAGTTGATATTGGAGCCATTGTATCTGTGAAGTACAGCTTGCAGCAGCTATGTATTCAGCTTCAGCTGTTGAAGTTGCCACAGATGTTTGTTTCTTTGATTGCCAGGACACCAGACAGTTTCCTAAGAATTGACAACCACCAGATGTTGATTTTCTTGACATTTTGCAGCCTGCATAGTCACTATCTGAAAAAGCAGTTAACTTGGTATTGCTTGAAGCAGGATACCAAATCCCTAGAGTAGGAGTTCCTTTCAGATATCTGAAGATTCTTTTGACTGCAATTAGATGAGATTCTCTTGGTGCAGATTGGTATCTAGCACAGACACAAGTTGAAAACATGATATCTGGTCTAGAAGCAGTTAGATATAAGAGAGAACCTATCATACATCTATACATGGTATAGATTGGTGTCATGGGAGTGGAACATATTTTACAGTCTTGTAAAGAAAATTTATTCAATAATTCTTTAACATATTTTGATTGATGTATAAATGTTCCATTTGACTGTTGCTTGATTTGCAGTCCCAAAAAGTACTGCAATTCTCCCATTGTATTCATTTCAAATTTTGATTGCATGAGTTTCTTAAATTCTTCACACAGTTTTGAATTTGTTGAACCAAAAATGATATCATCAACATATATTTGAACAAGTAAGACATGATTTCCAACATGTTTTATGAAAAGAGTTTTATCAATGGATCCCCTTGAGAAGTGATTCTTTAGTAAAAAGTTGGAAAGTGTTTCATACCAGGCTCTTGGAGCCTGTTTTAGCCCATAAAGAGCTTTGTCAAGTCTGTAAACCCAATCAGGATGAGAAGGATCCTCAAACCCTGGAGGTTGACAGACATATACTTCCTCTTTTATTTTTCCATACAAAAATGCACTTTTGACATCCATTTGATAAACTTTAATGTTGTTGGAAATTGCATAAGCTAAAAATAACCTGATAGCTTCAAGTCTTGCTACTGGTGCAAAGGTTTCATCATAATCAATTCCTTCCTCTTGGGAATAACCTTGTACCACTAGTCTTGCTTTGTTCTTGATGATCATACCAGCCTCATCTGATTTGTTTCTGAAGACCCATCTTGTTCCAATTGGTTGCTTGTTGTCAGGTAAGGGACAGATTTCCCAAACCTGTTGTTTCTTGAATTGAAGCAACTCTTCTTGCATTGCTTGCACCCAATTGTTATCTTTGAGGGCTTCTTGATACTTCTTTGGTTCCAACTGAGAGATGAATGCTGAGAATAAGCAAAAGTTGGAGAGCTGGTTTCTTGTAAGTACCCCTGATGCAATATCACCCATGATTTGTTCCAATGGATGATCCTTGTGTTCAATCAGTTGTTGTAAACCTGTACTGGATGATGGCTCTACAGGTTCTTCAAATAAACCACTGAGATTGATAATATCTGGTTCAGCTGTTATTTGAACTTCAGGAGTTTTAGGTTCAGCTGAATCAGTAGTTTCAAAATGTTCATCAGTAGTTCCTGAAGTAGAAGCTATTGAAACTTCTGAAGGTTTAATAGTTGATCTTCTGACTGTGTTTGGAGTCCATGGTGCAGGACTATCATCTTCAAATCCTTGAAAACCATTTTGAGGAGGTTTGGATGATTCAACAGTCTTTTCAGGTCCGAAATGAAAACTGTCAAGATCAAATAATTCAGCAGGATCTGCTGGAATAAGAATGTGTTTTGATTCATTGAACTTGACATTCAGTGTTTCTTCCACTATCCTGGTTCTTGAATTGAAAACTTTGTAAGCTTTTCTCAATGGAGAATAACCAAGAAAATAACCTGTGTCAACTTTTGCAGCAAACTTAGAGATAGAGTCTTTGATGTTGAGGATAAAACATTGACATCCAAAAGCCCTGAAGAAGGAGATAAGGGGCTTAATGCCATGAAGAATTTCATAGGCAGTCTTGGTATGTATCTTGTTGATAAGAACTCTATTCTGAACATAACATGCAGTGTTGACTGCTTCAGCCCAAAAATACAAAGGTAGGCCTGAATCAGCTAACATTGTTCTGGCTGCTTCAATTAATGTTCTGTTCTTTCTTTCTACCACACCATTTTGTTCAGGAGTTCTGGGAATGCTGAACTGTCTAACAATCCCTTTAGACAGACAGAATTCATCCAGAGTTTTGTTCCTGAACTCTGTCCCATTGTCACTCCTGATGACTTTGACAGATAGAGAGTATTGCTTCTCTACTTGTAGAATAAAGAACTTGATGATCTCAGCTGCCTCATCCTTGGAATATAAGAAGAAGACCCATGTGAATCTTGAGTAGTCATCAATGATGACTAAGCAGTACTTCTTCTTACCAAGGCTCATGATTTTGACTGGTCCAAATAAGTCCATATGGAGTAGTTGAAGACATGCAGTTGTTTTTGATTCTTCAATAGACTTATAAGAGGACTTATGCTGTTTACCTTTAAGACAGGAAACACAGTGTTCTTTGCACTGATATTCCTTCAAAGGTAGACCTCTGACCAAGCCCATTTTTGTGACTTTATTGATGGTTTTAAAGTTCACATGGCCAAGTCTCCTATGCCAGAGATCATTTTCTGAAGTTGATGCCTTTGAGAAGAAACAGGCAGTTTTGTTCAATACTTTGTCTTTTTCAATGTCCACTGCATAGACATTGCCACATCTTTTGGCAATCAGCAAAGTATGATCTTCAATGATCTTCTCTATCAACTTCTGGCCTTCTGGTGATATGATCTTGCATGCTGTCTTTGTGAAAAAGGAAGAATATCCTTTGTCACACATTTGAGAGACACTTAGCAAGTTGTACTCAAGGTTTTCAACCAGATTGACCTTGTCAAACTGCATTTTGCCTGAGGATACATTGCCATATCCTAGCACATATCCCTTGGCATTGTTCCCAAAGGACACAGATCCTTCTCTTTGACTGATAAAATTGTTTATCAGGTATCTGCATCCAGTCATGTGCATTGAGCCTCCACTATCCACATACCATATGCTATTCAAACCTCTGGAGACTCTCTGCACAAGATAGCAAATTAGTTAGTTTTGGCAACCCAAGCCAGTTTGGCTTTGGGTTTGCTCTTGAGAACAGGTGCAGCTTGTTGTGGACCAATTTTAGTAATCCATGTCTTTTTGGCAATGGATTTGTCATTAAGAACAATGGTGGGTTCTTTTTGGTTTCCACCATCAACTTTGGTCATCAGAAGTTTGACCAGGTTTATCAAATCTTTAACTTCAGCAGTTTGTGAATCTGCTGATGAGTTAGGTGAAACTTCTGAAATTGAACTTTGAGAAGATGACCTTTGTTGAGATAAAGGCTTCTTCTTAGAAAGGGTTTTGATTGATTGTTGTTTGTTGGGAAAAAAGGTATTTTGAAAATCTTGTTTTATCTGTTTTCCCACAATCAGTTGTTGTCTTTGTTTATTTAACTGATTTACCTTTCTAAATTTGCAAAGTTCAGTTATGTGGTTAAACAGACCACATATTTCACATGCTTTTGCCTTCTCTTTCCTTTTAGATAGATCAAGAGAGCTAGAAGGCAATTTACTGACAAAATCTGATTTTTGAAATAGGTCATCAGCAGTTTTCAGGGTCTCAACTCCTGATGTAGTTGAAACTGCTGATGGCTTATTGTCAGTAGATTTAACTTCTGCAGTACTTCCCTTTTTGAGGAAGTTCTGATGGTAGGATGTGCATTCCTCCATATCAGAAGTTTGAATCAATTTCTTCCCATCATTATCAGTTTTGTGGGTGAAATCTGTTGGTGATTCAGTGTGGGTATATCCAATGCCAAACTTAACATTGGCTGCAGTTTGTTTGTTAAGTAACATTTGATACCCTTTACAAGACTCAACCCATTTTTCACAATCAACCTTGGTGTCAGCAAGCTCTTGTCTGACTTTTCCTAGGCTGTCTATCATGGTTTTAATTTGTGCTTCTGTTTCAATGGATTTATCATTTAGTTTGGAAATTTCTTTGTTTTTCAACATGACTTTTCTTTCCAAATCACACTTCATTTGTGTGTATTTTCTTTCCATGTCATTGGATTTGCCTTGTAAATGCACATTGGTTTCTCTAATTAAAGCAAATGATTCTTTGCAAGATTTAGTGCAAAGCTTTAACAGAGATTGTTGTGATACCTGTGTGAGAGCAGAATTTGAAGAGTATCCTTCAAAGGCCATTAAGGCAAAATTCTTTCTGCCATTATCAGGTTCTCCCCAGTTAACATCATAGACCTTATTGTCTGAATCCTGACTGCATTCTGACGTGTCATAAGGAAGACTGCTCCAGTCAACATACCCTGAGGTAAATAAGCTTTGTTGCTGAGGGGGTTGTTGAGTTTGTGCAGGAAGTTGAGCAGTTGGAAATGGAGGCATGAGCTGCTGTTGTTGTTGAGCAGGCATCTGTACATATTGTACTTGTGGCACATATTGAACATTTGGAGCTTGTGCCTGTACGAAATGAGCACTCCCATTAGTTCCATTATTCCTATTGTATGAGGGGTTATATTGATTTCCAGGGGACATTGGTTGGTTATAGCTAGAGCTTCTACACTCTCTAGCAAAGTGTCCCAACTTCTGACACTTATGACATCTCAATTTAGATTTGTCAAAACCAACTTTTGTTGAATTGTTTAGTCCTGGAAATTTCCTTCCTGACCTTTTGTAAAATTTGTTAGTTTTTAAGCTTAACAAGGCCAGTTGGTGCAATATTTCCATTTCTTCTAAGTCATCACTGCTAAAGTATTTTAAATCATCCATGATGAAACACATGTTGTCAGCAGTTTGACTTAGTTCTTCATTGTCATAAGCTGGGAAAGATCCATCTGATGAGATCCCAGCTGTTATGTCAATGTGGTCAAAAGAACCAAAATTATTAGAACAGGATGGTGAGTCATGTCCTAATAAGGCTGTGCTACCCGGAGTATAGTCATCAGCAGTTTTACCAGATTCTTGAAGCTTTTTCTTTTGATTGATTTCTCTTTCAAAAGTTAATAATTTACCATGTAACCTAGTTAGGTTCAAGGTGTTAAAATCTGAACTGGTTCTGAGGACTATTGAGTAAGTTTCCCATTTTGAAGGTAAAGACCTTAAAAATCTATGTAACATAGACTCAGTTGTATAGGTCTGATTGTTTATTTTTAACTCAGAGATGAGTGAAGAAAATCTTTCAAATTGTTGAGTTAAAGTTTCACCCTCTATGTGAGTAAAAGTTTCATATTGTTGAGCCAAAATTTCTCTGATGTTGGCTATAACCTCAGCAGTTCCTGCAAACTGCTCTTTTAGGCAATCCCACAGCTCTTTGGCACTTTCACAGTGTAAAAGGCCAGCATAAATTTCGTTTGGGAGAGCCATAGCCAACATGGAGAAAGCTTTTGCATCAAGCTCAAACTTTAGGAAATCTTCCTCCGTGTATTCTTTTGGATCCTTTGGTCTTTCAGTCTTACCCTCTGGATCAGTAACAACTGGTTTGTGAGGTCCAAAAACTACAGACCTCCAACAGCCAGTGTTTGTTTGAGAAATAGTATGTGCCAACCTTTTAGACCATATGTTATATTCATTTCTGACTAACATAGGAGGTTTGTTGGCCGATCCAGTATTGTAGGGATCCATTTTTAAGAAGTTTGGATTTGTCAATACTTTCTTAAAGTGATGGATTTAAAAAGTGAGCCTTTTATCCTTTCTATTGAATATCAATATTGAGCCTGTGTCTGAATCTCAATTTGTTAGATTGATTTTGATCAGATTAACCAGAAGCTCTGATACCAATTGTTGGATCAGTGGCTGTTTATATGAACACTTATGTGTTTATCAGATTTATCTAAGAGTTATTGAGCAGCGGAAATATAAGTGTTCAAAGGTCTAAAAGATCACTTTGATGAGGAGTTATTACTCCCCCTTGACTGAATAATAAATGAGAAACAATAAATGATCTAAGTATAAAGCAGTAATAGCAGTTTATGTTTCTCAGATGTGAAGTGGAAATTATAAGTTTAAAGCCCGAAGGATTTCAATATAAGTTTAAAGATATTACGAAATCACATGTATGAAATAGATGAACAAACTCATCTATTTATAGACTAATGTACTAAACTGTAGTCTGAAGTAATCTAAGATATTTAACAAAGATATTATGCAAAGATAAGGTTACTACAGTCTGTACATTGAAACTTGAAATCAAGACTTTAACAAAACAATATAATACTCAAACTGCTGATCTTTAGTCGGTTAGAAGCTTCTGAGTGAAAGTGCTGATGAGTGACAAACTGCTGATGAGCAGTTTGTCTTCAGTAGTTCTTCAGTGAAATGTCTGGTTAGACTTCAGAACTTCTGATGAGTTTACTCTTCAGTACTTTCTGTTTGTTCTTCAGTACTTCTTCATTTTGTTCTTCAGCAGTTCTATACTTAGGCAGATATGGAAAAGACTAAGGTTATCAAAAGGTGGTTTCTTCAATCCTCTTCGTCCCAACAGTAACCTTGTATACATTCTTATCCTTTTTCACAGGTTTATTTAGATCAGGCATCTAGATTGTCGCTAGATTACCCGCATAATATATTACCTTTCTAAACGTCTCATACAAGGCTTACCATTTTCCCGCTATTAGGATTCCATCGCCAACCTTGGGTTAAATCTAAATTCCCATATTACCCTTCTATGGGTAATTACTATTCATGTACTATCAAATTAGTAATTAAACAATTCTCACTCGTCATACGGGTTTGCAAAACTATAAGTGAACTTATTAGTATAAGTCACTTACCTTGGCCTCATTTTAAGCACTCCTTGACCCGTTAGCTTGTTTGACCCGCTTCTTTCAAGCTTTCACCTAGATTGACCAGATGAAACTTTGCACAATACTCACAAGATTAGTTAAGTTAGCCATATATCAAATTTACTATAACATCTCATGAATTTATACACGCTAATTCATCCAAACTTTAATTTAGGTTTAAAAGTCAAACTGACCCGAAACATGTTCATGTGCACTATCTTAGGGCAGTTATCATCATAAAGAACTAGTCCCTCATTCATGTCACACCCTCAAATTTCACTTGCGAGGTTTTACCGTGAGGCGCGGGACATACCAGGATCCAAGTCAATGGTCACAACAAACGATAACTATATGAGGAAAATAACATAGTCCAAACCATGCTATTTAAAACGTAGTGGAAGCATAATTTAAGTTTTACAGACCAACACAAAGTTAAACAGTTCAAAGCAGTTTAACATCTCAAAATAGATAAAGTGGTAGTAGTGGATGTTGTGGACTCCCGTGCATTCTAGACCAATGCTACTACCTTAGCGACATGAGAAAACATGCTAAAATGTGTCAACATAACAATGCTGGTGAGTTCACAGGTTTTCAAAAGTAAGTATCATAAGTATGAAAGATCAAATTTGTATCACTATTTATTGAACGTTAGCTAGACGTTATGTATGTTACTACTACGATTGAAACCATTGTTGACTGTGTTGTTGCTCAATAATGTGTGTACCCTTTGGACTACCGTCATCCCCGATAGTCCCTGTGTGTTTGAGACAATATCCACTCCTCCAACCTCCAGTTGGCCCGGGTGGGGTTTCTCAAGCTCAATAGATCTACCCACATTTCCCCGTTATATACCCATATTAGTGGTTTCCTTAAGATTTAGATGTGTCGTATAGTAATCAAATGATAACAATAGTGATAAATGATCTTTAAGTAAACAAGTGTGTAGCATGTTTCTCGCCCATGAGAAAAATGTGTAAAAATGGGGCTGTGAAACTTACCTTAGGTTGTGTTCTTCTTAAACAAATAAATTAACCATGCGATGATAGTCCCTAATACCGGCGACCTATCATAAAATGCTTATAAGTGTGTTGACTAATAAACCGTAGGTTAACTAGCCTTGATTGTCCAGACCATGACTGTGTATGTTTGAAAACGTGTTTGAATGCTTGACACGACCACACAAGACTCGACATACCGTTGGTGACCCAATATACTAAAGTATCAGACCAATGCCCGTAAACAACCAATCATATGTAGATACGCACCTTACACACATAACAGTTCACAAAGTCTATCATATAGTTCATATAAAGCACATATAGGTCATAATGCGTGTTACGAAGTTCCAAGACATGCCACAGGGTTTACAATATGTTATTATGTGTCAAAACATGTTTCGGGGTTCCAAAACTTATTTCTGGCATCAAAACATACGACTATGATCAAATCAAACGAGTATGAAAGCTACTCGCCTGAAACCCACATGAGTTTGGGAGCTAGTCGTCCCAAACTAGGCGACTATGAAATCATAGATGTTTTTCTGCTGCTATGTTATGACATTTATTAACTTTATAGTTATAATATAATGCTTGTATCCAACTAGGAGGTCTCCCTAGTTTGGGGTCTTCCATGACGATATGCAAGTAGATTTGTGTACACAATTGTTTCAACATTGTGTTTTTTAACAACAATGTTTTTACTCTTGGATTCCACTAATTAACCGGCACTTGCACTAATATGAATTCACACCACATTATGATGGATGATCATCAATGTCACTAGACAACAAATCTATGGGCACTTCAACATCGAATGATCGGAATAAATACTAATATGCAATATAAATTGGATACGAGATAGTGCATTCATGTATCTCATGATTACTAGTGGGTAACCCGCGTGATGCGGTGGCGATAAAAAATGACATCGATTCATGTGCTCTTGCTGCTAATTCTTCTTTGTCATAATCTCCTGAAATTTTAATAAAAAAAAAATCACAAACTTTATGGTTTATAACACGTTCCTTATACAAATCATCATCATACTCATAAAGGCTTATAAAAGTATGTTCTTATCAAGGTTAATGAACACTATGATGGACAAATATGGTGATAATAAGGCTTAATTTGCTGCAAGATAAAGGCTCTCTGGGTGCTGAATTTTCATGTTTTATATTAATAGAACATCTTGTCAAATTTCTAAGTCAATTTAAAACACTTTTGTACATTTAGACTCTTAACTCTTTATAGACCATCTTCAATAACTTTGACACAAATCTTGCTGTTAATCTGTATTCTAACTTAGATAACAACTTCCATGTCATCTTTGACTTAACTTCAATCTCATCTATGAAACTTAATCAGTTGGTCCAAACGTTTAGAATAATACATGGGTCGAAAGGACTATAACATTGATTAATGATAGTCTATGACGCCATACATAGGAATAATAATAATGCTCAACCATGATTTATATTATTGTGTCAGAAGCGTAAATTATAATAGTTTGAAACCCGCATATTCAAACACCATAAAACAAGAGACGTAACTTAAGTATTTTATATTTTTCAGCAAACCTTAAAATATTGTGACAAGTAAACCTGTGATAATCCATTGGATGTGAATAATTTATCTTATACATTGTTAAACTTTTTATATGTTAACATAAATATATGTCCATCCACCATATGAGGCTAAGATTTGATTTTTGTGTTTTTCTATTGACCATATTATTTGTATCTTACTTTATTCACGAGTTCTAACCCTATATTATATATAAAAAAAGCATTATCAACATTGATCTCATTTTAACTCCCCACGATGGTATAGTTATCTATACATGATTTGATGATATAGTTAATCTACAACATCATCAAATCAGAATAAGGGAAGAAAAGGATGTCTTGTATCAACAAAAAGAAAAAAAAAATCATCTTTTTAAAACTAAATCCAAAAATACATATAAACATAACCAAAGTAGAGACAAAACATGCGACACTTGAGTATCTTGCTTGGCTGTTTTTCCTTTACATTCACCTTCTGTCTAACCATTCTTTTTTGTAAACAAATAAAATTAATTTATAAGAGTCTGTTGTCTTTTTAGTTTTTTCAAGTAATTACTAAAACATTTAATTTTATAAGAAGTTGCATCTCTTCACTTTCTTCTTTTTAATTATTATCATGTTACAAGAATATGATGAGATATTACTATTATATAATTTAAAGCAATTTAATTATATTTATCAATTTACCTAACAATTTGTTTATCAATTTAATGGTTATATAGAAAGACTATATTGCCCCTTACTAACTTCATTAAGTTATTGTACCACAAATATAAGCTGGTTGAGGATGTGAGGGTTTACTCCCTAAGGGAGGTTCCCGCACGGGGTCCCGAGTTCGAATCCCATTGGTGGCATAAATGCCCCATGTGGGTATGGCCTATGGATGTGTTATTCCAGCTCTGCTTCGGTGGGGTGCCGATTCGAACCCGGGTGGCTTGACTTCCGCAAAAAAGGGTTGAAGCAAGCTAATGGGTTTCCAACTGATCTACACCTTTCAAAAAAAAAAAAAAAAACTTAAATTTGCATGATATCCTTACTAGAAGCTTTATGATATAGTATAGATAGATATACATTTTTTCAAATATTGGTCTATATGTAAAACAAATCCGGAGAATGTCGCTTTCAAGATAAATAAATAAAGAGTGTACACATATATAATTTCATTTAGATTGTTCATCCTATAGTATTAATATGCAATTTTTTTGAAAAAAAAATAACAGACTGCTAGCCTAGCAGGTGCCTTCAACTATTCATTCGTCCAACTAGGCAGTGTGGTCTAAAGACTAGTTTATTTGTGCAAGGACTCAAGATCAACAGTTTTCTGATGCCTTACCACTGATTAGGACCAGTTCAATCATAATTGCTCAATTTATTTGTATTTGGTCCTTAGCAAGTAAAAATAGTTACAAACCGACGACACCTATGATTTCCAATTCAAGTGGTCGAACCAATTAGTCTGGTTAACTTATACACTTATATTTCTCCGTTATGTTTTATACGTAATAGATATACATTATCATTAAACATTGTGTTTCTTGTTTCTTGGTAAGCAAGGAGACTCAAACGACACCATAAAAGCCTTTAGTATCACACGGTATGCATGCCTAACTACAATAAAGAAGTAACAACATATTTTAAGATATCCTATCTTCTAAGCCAATATTTTTATATTCGTATTCTATATGTTAAGGTAACTACTAACTAGAGTAGTAGTTACCTGCACGTTTCCACGGGATGCGGCTTACATTCGTGCATTGTCGTGGAACGCGTTATCACTATACTGATACCGAACAGGTACTAGTACTAAAAGTACCAATCCCAAAAAACGGTAAAAATGGGAACCAGTAACTGTACTGAAGATGATTGTTATGGTACAGTATCGGTTCGTTACTGATATACAAAGGTAAACAAAAAATCTGGTACTGTACTGGAACCAGTACCGGTAGCGAAAGTACTATTATAAGTATGGTAAGGAAAAAAATCTTATTCAATACATGTATTCAAAGGTGAATCAACACAAAACTTGGTATCATACCTAACCGGTACCTATTATTACAACTATGGTAACCAAAGAAAAGAATAAAAAGCAAAGGTGTTGGTAAGAAAATAATAAATAAAAAAAGCAATTGGAGTGTTTGTTTTTTTAAAGATAAAATGTCTGCAGTCTGTGTATCACATCTGCAGAAGAAAAGGTGGACCAAAACCTCTGCAATCTGCAAAAAGAAGACTGTTTGTTTTTTAGCGTCTGTAGACTGCTAAAATAAACTGATAGTGGTGTACGAATGGTGGTGGTGGTGGACAATGGTGTTTAACCCTCTGCAGACCTTAGAAGATCTTATATAGTGTTTAATCGTCTTAAAAAAACACAAACAGTCTATAGATGATAATCTATGCGTGTGGTCTGCACGTAGGGATGGCAAAAAAACTCGAGCCCGGCGGGTATACCCAATACCCGACGGGTATGAGACGGGTTTGGTATTGATAAAAAAAATATTTTGCGGGAATGGTATTAGGTGATACCTGACCCGATTACTGGAAACTAAATACCCGTTTACCCGAAACATACACCCGAAGACTTTTAAATTTTATATATATCTTTTCTTAACTATCTTTTAGTAATGTTTCATTCTAATAGATTCGTTATTTGAAAAATAAATTTTGCGTCTAAAATATATGTTCTAATAACATTATTATTTATATTTATGCTATGAAATATAAAAATAGTTTTCAAAATTCATACTATAATATATATTTACTTTTTAAATGTTTCAAAGATTATTATGGTGATAATGATATATATGTTACTTATCACAATTTCATATATTCTAGATTTTTTATAACATAAGACTGTAAAAGAAAATAAAAAAATATATACATGCAAATAACAACGGGTCAACGGGTATACCTGATACCCGGGTGTATGCTCTAAACCCGATGGGTAATACTCGACAAATACCCGACGGGTAATGAGACGGGTATGGTATGAGATTTTATAACCGGGTATGGGTATGGTATTAGCCAAACCCCACCTGTTCCCATCCCTAATGCGCAATGTAAAGAGAAGAGCCTACACATAATTTCTTTTTTTTTTTTAGAAAAACAAACAACACCAAAGTGTGGTTCTTTAATATATAGAACTAGTGTTAATCACCGCGGGTTGCGGTGGCTCGGTTCTGAACATCGAAATGTAGATAGAAAAACATGTTACGATGGTATATTTGGAAATCACGAAAAAGCGTCGTTGTAAAAAGGAATGTTATAAAAAGTAAAAGCGAACTTTTAGAAATCATTCATGTAAAACCGTCGCCTACCCAGTAAGATACTTAAAAGCATTTATTAATATAATAATACTTTTTAAAACAAACTTTTAAACCATTTCTAAAAATGATATGAATAAAATTTGAAGGAAATAGATAACTAAATAATCAGATTGTAAAATACAAAAGAATCTAATAGGAAGTTCAAATTGTATCCCAAGTTATTATATAATTAATTTTAATCAAGTGTTTATGTCTATTTTTTTTAATTTTGTTAATATTTTTATTAACACATAATCGCGAAAAATTACATCAAGATAGCGGGCAGGCGGGCAACAAGCTGCGCCGCCACCCCTTTCTGGACGGCAAATCCTAGCCTACTAAAAACGAACCCCTGCCCCCCGAAGTCGAGACACTACTATGAATAACCTGTTGGACTATGGTCAAGAAACGGATGGCTTTCGGTGCCAATGAGCCAAAGGTATAAAATGCCAGGGGTACGAAAACGTGTTGGTTCACCTCACAAGCTTTAGCATGCTTCTTAACTTTCTTCGCCTCAGCTTTCCACAACGCTTTCCCTACTACAAAACCACTATCCCTCAAACCAACCAGGGGAGATACACTTGTTAGGTCGACACAAGCGTGTTTCCCCCGGCCCACCCAAAGACAAGCAGGTCTGCTGGACGTAGGGTGGATCTCCCTTCTGCGGGATCCGAGAGGAAATTCACTGGAGCCTCCTTCTTGGCTGAGATCCCAGCCCTTCTTAAAATGTCCCAAAGAACGTCGCGGACCCAGTCATGCCTATATTTGAAACTAGGCAGCTCCTTACAGTGGACCGCGTGTTCCCCGTATTTGTCCAAGCATGCCTTACGGCAAATTGGACAGACTTCATCTTCATGGTACATAGGGATCACCAAACGATATTTAAGAATTGCCCTGTATTCAACCCTAGACATGGTTTGGCCCAAACCTTCGATTGGGATAACATTCAGGAAATCTTAGGCATGAGGGCTTTGCAAGCATTCAATAACTGTCTTTTGGCAGAGGTAAAGATCAAAAGCTTCACCCAGGCTCTTGGCGATTTTACCAAAAAGGGCATTCATCTATTGAAAAAGAAATAAAAAATAATTTATTGTCCCAAGGATTGATCTGAGCGTGTGACTGGGATTAGTTTAAACCTATTTGTGTTTATCTACTTTGAAATAACGGGAATAACTCCACCTAAAAGGAGACATACATAGTAGTAAAGTAGATTAAAAAGGTTTAGTGTATATAGCAATTAAGTAGATAATAGTTCAATAGATAATTAGTACTGTTCATATTTTTAATTGTTAGTATATAGAATAATATTTTGCGAGGAAAATGTACCTATAAGTTACATAAGGTACTATGTTTATGCAATTTCCATTTCAAGTAAAATACACATATGAAGGTAATATTTTGTTAGGAAAATGTGCGTATAACTTACATTGTGTTTATGCAATTTCATTCTTAACTCAAATACATTTTTCAAATGAATGTTTAAGTTCACATTTTAGTATATCGTTTATTCGTTAGTGGTTGGGTCATCCCTATAAATGTGTTTTAAAAATTATTGACTCTAGAACCTTCATGTTGAAAGTATATCTTCAAAATGAAAATTAAATAATAGTTTATATTTCGTAATATAATTAAATAATATTTTTATTTTTATTTTATGTTATGTGTGTTCTAAAATAAATACAATAAATACAATGAATCATGAATAAGTATTTATGTTATATAAGTATTATAGAAAAAGTATACCTCGAATATATGAAAATACCAAAACTTATTGATTTATATGTCAGTATTATATTTTACTAAGTTCTTTTCATAGGTATTGTGTGACATGTGTCAACCAAGTAAATAATAGGGCATTATGAGGTTTGAAATTAAAAACGAGTGTAGCGGTATAATGCCCCTTGCGAACTTTACCCAATTATTTAGTTTTTTTTTTAAATTAAAACAAATAGTATTTATTAAAAATATTTCATTAAAGAAAAATAATAAAATTTACAATACCTCGCCTCTTGAATCGCGACGAACTTTTTGTTTTCGACTATTCTTTCTTGCATTGGGTCCAAACGCCTAGCTCCAAGGTCTCGTATATCTTGAAGTCGTCGGTTCATCTCTTTGAAGTCTTCTTTCTTTTCGACACCCGTCAAAGACGACTCCCCCTTCCCCCCTTTCGCGCACTTCTTCTATCGGGCAGTTGAGGCAACTCATCTTTCACTTCTGCGACATCCTTATTTAAATCGACGTTTCGAGCATCGAAAGTGGGTGTCTCTGGATCAACCGAATAGGCGGTTTTGGACCGTTTTGCTTTACGCCTACTAGTAGACGTCATAGCCTATTTAGGACTTTCTTTTAGAAGCTCCTAACACCTCATGTAGGCGAATGTCCCACATGATGCATTGTACTCCTCCAACGTTCTTTTTAATATACCCACATTGCTACAACCGCTACCCCACTTATCCTTCACAAGTTGGAAAACTTCTTGAAACGCATGTCATCTCCCATTTATGTCGATCCATTTATTTGAAATCGAATCGTTTTTCCGATATTCCCGCCTACCCATAGTCTTAAAAAAGATTTCTTGAAACTTCGTCTAAAAGAGGGGCAACGTTTTATAGTTTGCTACAAAAATTAGAACATATATATTATTATACTTCATTTTATAAAAATAAACAGAATTATAAATAATAACACTTATCAACATCGGGATCCTCCGAGATATCTAACCAAGCCCATGCAAGTGCGTATTCCTCGTCTTTTCTCCAAGCTTGATAGACCATTCTCGTACGAGGCGCGGAAAATCTTTTTATTATGAAAGCGTCTTCCACATTGGGAGGTCTCGGCTTCGCGCTCGGGTTGTGTCTCCGGAACGTGTTCGATCTCGGGTTCTTCTTGAGAACCATGCATACCACCCACACTAATATTGATAATGGATGCGAAACCTATTGGACCTTGAAAATAATTGGTTCATGCTAAGAAGTTGCGAAAACCCCATCGTACTTGGGTCGCAAACTCGCAATCTTGGTAGTTAAAGGTTGGTAGTGGTTGAATGGTGTTTAGGCGATACGCGTTTGGGTTGGTTGGGCGAGATGGAACACTAAAAGGGGGGCGGAATTGATGCATGATAATTTTTTTTTTTATAAAGATAGGAGTTTATAAAAAATTGAGAGAGATTATAAGATAGGAGGAGATAGTGTATAAAAATGAGTTGAGTTGGAGTTTAAATAGGTAAATAAATTGAATTTTTTTATTTAACAGTCACATTACCATTGAATGGTAATATTTATTGAAAACAACAAAATCCACGGCGTGTTCTATTCCACACCATCTCCATTTTTTTTTCAAAACACCTGCCGGGGTGGTGGGGCGTTTTGGGGGTGTTCATGCCCAGAAACCGTAACGGGTGGTCTTATAACCATCAAATACGTGGAACTAGTTCAGGATTATTATTTTTTCTTTATATTTGCGTGTGTTCATGCAGTATGAT
This sequence comes from Ambrosia artemisiifolia, assembly GCA_032199755.1. Classification (NCBI taxonomy): domain Eukaryota; kingdom Viridiplantae; phylum Streptophyta; class Magnoliopsida; order Asterales; family Asteraceae; genus Ambrosia; species Ambrosia artemisiifolia. Next base: position 1,975,461 of record CM063522.1, read on the forward strand.
GCTACTCAAATTTTAAAAGTCCGACCCTTTGAAAATAAGGTTACAACATAGTTTTTTTTTTTTTTTGTATAAAATGGCTGATATGAACCAATTCAAACAATACGTGAAACAAAAAACGTTTTACCCGTATTTTTAATGCAAATTAGGATACACTTATATCAAAAAAGTACAAAGGAATACTAAACGTAATGTGTGGTTGCCAATGATTCCCAGCCCAGCTGGTTTGAGGTGGGAAGGTTTACCTCCTTGGAGGGTTTCTGCCCGGGTTTGGTCTCAGGTTCGATTCCCACGTTCCACCGAAAAATAACCGTTGGGTTTGAAAGGAGAAACCCGTGTGGTTCCTATGGGATTCGATCCTGGGCAGTGGTCGCTTTGCAACACGGGATTTACCGCTGAAACACTACTCTCCAAAAAAAAAAACGTAATGTGTGGTTGTAGTTTAACGTTTATGAAAAAGCTGATACACAAGAACATTTTTGTGCCATTTTTCCCGTTTAACGATTTCGTCATCACACGAGGGTCTTAAATCGACTTAGTTATTGTTTTATTTGTTTTACGTTTCATTTGTGTGGTTTAATATTTGGGAAAATCATGATTTTAGCCCGTTAACCAACCAAACTACCAGAATAGTCTGTTCCCGTCTCTTTGGAGAGATAGTACACGGCTCCCAAGACGTCTGAAACGTCTCCTAAGAGTTTTTCCGTATGGACCAATACAAAACCGACACCTCATCTCTCTCTCTGCTCACTTTCTCTCTCCTCTCTCTCTCTCTCCTCATTTAAAGTCAAGAAACGTCTCGTTTCTTCCGAGACGTCAACACCAAAGCAAACAAGTGACCATCAGTTTGACTGTAATTCCTTCACTTAACATGAAGGAGTTTTGATTTATGTTGGTTGCGATTATTAGTATTGTTTGGAGGTTACGAGAGTAGCTTGAAATGCGAGTCTTGAGATCGTAAGCGAGTAAGTAAATCAAATATATAACGAAAATGTAGCATGAAAACAACATTGAAAGTAGTATTGGCATAAAAAGAAAGGGTTGTTTTAAAAAAACAATTGGAGTGTTCCGGTATGGAACTAAGACTAACCAAAGTGATTCGAATTTACCTTTGAGTTTGGAAACATGCTTTGGCCTAATAGGTGGAAATACTCTCGCCGAAATTTTCGTTTAACTGTATTCACCCTTCCAGTTACTACATGTTCCTTGTCATTAGTAAATTTGAGACTTTGGCGAGATAAATAAGAAAAATCAAGGATTGAAACTAGTCGCTAAGTTGTGGATTTCACTCCTATCTTAGCGATGTCTTTCTTGAGTGTGGTTTTTACACTTGTCCAAAGAGGTAGGAAAATTAATTCCAACACTCAATTGGTAAGTTTCCACTAGAATGAGAAGTTGTGAAATTTCCACCAAGGTAAGGAATTCACGCCTATCTTGGTGTAGTTTCAAAAACACAAAAAGAATAATGCGGATTGAAAGTTGTCACCAAAGTGAGGGTTTCACGCCTATTTTAGTGAGTTCCTTTCGTTTGTGGTATAAGAGTGTCTTCGAGTGTAGCATAATCCACCATAAGGAAGCTAAATTTTTATAGTCCAAGAGAATAGAGTAGAAACAAAATACGAAGAAACAAATATATTTAGCATGATAAAAGAATGGTCAATAAGGTTCCTAACTATAGTCTAGGTCAAACATGGCAATTTTCCCTAATTCCCTATAGTCATGGCTCTGATACCAATCTGTCACACCCCAACCGATGGTGGAATACATCGAGGCGCGACTTGTGATAGATTGTTCAAAGACTTCATGATACTATAATTGCGACAAATTGATTTAGGGAAATTTCATTTCATAGCATTCAAAGTTGGAAATACAAATTGTTCAAGAAAAGGAAATACAACAAACAACGTAATGATAATAAAATTGGTGCGTTTCTAAGTCCATCCCTACAAGATTTCTTGAGACATCGCATCAAATATTTCCTGCAACATGTATAAAATATCCGTCAACACATAAAGTATTGGTGAGCATACTAGTTTTGGTTTACATACATAGTATTAAAATGTTTTCTCAAATCTTCATGTTATAGTTGTGCACATACAGAATCATACAAAAGGCATAATCAACACATGTTTGCACTGCTTGACCTAACACTGAAGTGATAGGCCGGTAAAACTTAACATGACCCAGTTAGGGGACGGGGTGCTACTCCTATAGCGATATACATGTTAAGGGGGTTGTATGCTAAGCAGCAGTTGTAAGAAGTCTAAATTCTAGTATGGCATAGCATATAAACATGTTTAGTAGATTGAGCATGTGAGTATGAAAGTGTTTAGTGTGTTTGCATAGGATACATGTTGAGCCCCAAAAGTGTTAAAGAGTAAAAATGGGACACGTATGAACTCACCTTAGGGTGCGTTAATAAGATTCCCAAAACGGGTCTTGGAGAAATGAAGATTTTAGCTCCGAATAACTAGAATCAGAGAGGAAAGCGTTTTAGGTTCAAGAGTTGGATTATTAAATTCAAGAGAGTCAAGCAAGTCTTTTAGGCGAACCAAAACACAAACCACCGTAAAGGTGATTCGGATGGTCATGAGAGTCAAGTAGTGCCTTTAAGGCTAACCAAAACACAAACCACCATAAAGGTGATTCGGATGGTCAAGAGAGTCAAGTATTGGTGAGGTAGGGATGTATCCACAAACCTTCCTAGTTATTAGATTAGTAGAGTTTTGAAAGTATATATATTTTAGTATCTACATAATATAACTACGAGATTAAAGTAGTGTATGGTGACTTAGTTTGGAAGAGCCTTGGCTTTCCTTTGCCAACCATTAACCATAACACAAATCCATCCAATATTAAGTTATTGGTGAACTTGGTTGGTATCACTACAACTAACCTCCTAGTGCATAAAAACAATAGAAGATGAACCACTTTTGAGGCCACATTTTGGTGTCCTACTCATATTCATTTGCCATAGCAAACCGTAGTTAGGTCCTAGAGGTTTCTCCAAGGGGTTAGGAAAAGAAAAAGGAGTGAAGGAAGTAGAAGAAGGTTGGAGTTTAAAATGAGAAAACTCACTTAGAAGTGGGCTTCCAACACTTAGGATTTCTTGGAGACTTTGGAGGTTTAGAGAGTGATTTAGGATTGAGCAAGTGTTAGAATGGGTGGGGAGTGGTGTATTTATAGTTGGGGTGAAGGGGTTGGGTAATTAAGAGAGTTAAAAGGTGGTTGAGAGTGAGTTAGGTGAGGGTTATATCTAAAAGAAAATAAAAAAAAAAAAATGGACGGCAATTTGAATTGAAATTTTTAGGTTGTTGTTATTGTTATTACTCCCTCCGTCTCATTAAAAGTGTCTTCGTTTGAAAAACACAAAGTTTTAGGCATATTAAATGATTGTTTTTTTTCCTTTCCATATGACAATAATACCCTTGTCATATGTGGGTCCATGATATTCTTTGTTTATTTTAGTTGTGTTTTTAAGGTTAAATTTGGAAATTGGCTAATAATTTTTTAAAGTGAACACATGAAATGGGACAAATAAAAAAGGGAATATGGACACTTCTAATGGGACGGAGGGAGTATTATTTTTATTTAAAGGTCAAACGTCATTTTCCTTTCTTTCTTTTTTTTAAGTATTAATATTAATAATATATATGTTTTAAATATATATATATATATATATATATATATATATATATATATAGGGAAATGATATTTTGGAAACCCACTTGAGTTGAGAAAACCTTTGAAAACCCATGTAAAAAACCATTATTATTTTTTTTGAAAAAAATAACCAATGTAAAATATATGTTTTTAAGCATTTTGGGCAAAAAAATAACAAAAGTGCCGATGGGGTTTTTTTTAAAAAAAATAAACAAAGTTGCTAAAAAACATATGTTTTCAGCTATTTACCTATGTTTTTAGCAACTTTATTTATTTTTTTAAAAAAAATCCCATCGGCGCTTTTTTATTTTTTTGGCCCAATACGCTTAAAAACATGTATTTTACATTTGTTATTTTTTTCAAAGAAAAAGTTGTTTTTTTACATGGGTTTTCGAAGGTTTTCTCAACTCAAGCGGGTTTTCAATTTATAATTGACCTATATATATATATATATATATATATATATATATATATTTATATTAAGATCTTAACTAAATGAGTGTCTTGTTATAACGCTTAAATTGAATAGGATAAATTATAATGACCACTCGTCACAAATGGGTAGGAGTAACATAAAAGAAGCGGATAAAGGCGAACTTGAAATTTGTTAAATATAGAATTTAAAATACATGCAAAAGTAAAAATAACGCGATGTTACACATGGGGGGAGTGGTGTACAACATTGGTTAACATGCCATGTCACTGTTAACGCCCTAAATGTTAGAGTACACCCCGTGGCCAAGGATAATAAGACTTGTTAAAGACCAATAATAAACATGGGATATTTTTTGACATGAAATGGATATATCCATATATCTCTGACTCAAATTTATGAGATGATAAAATATGGCAAAAGCTATACCGAAAAAGGGTTCACGTGGACGTATTGGTTCACGTAAGAGTATACGTAAAATACCAAAGGGGGTTATTCATATTCAAGCAAGTTTCAATAATTCCATTGTGACTGTTAGAGATGTACGAGGGCGAGTGGTTTCTTGGTTTTCTGCCGGCACTTGTGGCTTCAAAGGTACAAGAAGAGGGACGCCAGTTGTTGCTCAAACTGCAGCGGCAAATGCTATTCGTGTGGTAGTAGATCAAGGTATGCAACGAGCAGAAATCATGATTAAAGGCCCCGGTCTCGGAAGAGACGCAACATTACGAGCTATTCGTAGAAGTGGTATAATATTAACTTTCGTACTGGATGTAACCCTTATGACACATACTGGCTGTAGACCCCCAAAAAAAGACGTGTGTAGAAATAAAAATTGAAGATATTTCAATAGCAAGAGAAATAAATGATTCAATGATCAGATCAAATAATATTATTATGGTTCGGGAGAAAATAACAGTATCTACTCGGACACTACACTACAGTGGAAGTGTGTTGAATCAGCAGCAGATAGTAAGCGGCTTTTGTATGGGCGCTTTATTCTGTCTCCGCTTATGAAAGGTCAAGCAGACACAATAGTCATTGCGATGCGGAGAGCTTTGCTTGGAGAAATCGAAGGAACATGTATCACACGCGCAAAATCTAAGAAAATATCATACGAATATTCTACCATAATGGGTATTCAAGAATCAGTACATGAAATTTTAATGAATTTGAAAGAAATCTTTTTGAGAAGTAATCTCCATGGAACTTGTGAGGCGTCTATTTGTGTCAGGGGCCCTAGATATGTAACTGCTCAAGATATCATCTTACCGCCTTATGTAGAAATCATCGATAATATACAGCATATAGCTAGCTTGACGGAACCCATTGAGTTGGTTATCTCATTACAAATAGAGAAGAATCGTGGATATCTTATAAAAGCGCTAATTACCTTTCAACATGGAAGTTATCCTATAGATCCTGTATTCATGCTTGTTCGAAATGCGAATCATAGTATTCATTCTTATGAAAATGGTAACAAAGAGATACTGTTTCTTGAAATATGGACAAATGGAAGTTTAACTCCTAAAGAAGCACTTCACGAAGCCTCCCGGAATTTGATTGATTTATTGATTCCCTATTTACATACTGACGAGGTAGGGGCACAGTCAGGCTGACCTGGCCCACCTCAATAGTACATAAGGTTAGTTAAGCCCAATAGGGCTAGGCCCACTAAAGTTGGGCTAACCGATTCTAGAGATAATAACAATCGAGGGAGATAAACAAGCTACATGATAAGAGATAAGCCCTGAACAATCAAACCGGTTTATGCGAGAAAACAGTGATAATGATTATCCCCTGATCAATCGGAACAACCACAACGATGATGAAGGATAGCCTTGGCTATATAAAGAAGACACAGGTAAACGCAAGAGGCATGCAATTACTCTCAACTTACTCTCCTTACTTTCACATCGCTTAAAAGCCATACTTATTCTCACGCCGGAGGGTGGTCACAAAAAACCCCCAATCCTGTGGCGAGTCCTAACGGTGTTCTCTTTTGCAGAACAGGTGATTCCATTAGGTTGGGCCGGAGTGACGCCTCTGTCTATCCAGAAGAATTACCCTCTCAGGTACTTGTTTCTTCATTGGCGCCATCCGTGGGACGGAAACAAGACAGAGAACGATCACTCTTACCCAGTTGAATGGCATCAAATCAAGATTCAAGAATTGTCGCGACTCAAGACATTCCCAGAACCCAGCGAGGGCGAACAATGAAAACGATGATCGCGCGTCGGCAGACTCGGTGGACGAAGAAATAGTATTGGAGCAACCCCCGGGTTTTAGCCTCATGAATCAAGTCACAGGAGACGTAACAAGCCCACATAGACCTACTGGCCCAACCCCGGCAGTTCCATTTTTTCCCAGGTTCACACCGACGACAACTTATACAAGGCCTATAGCAACTCCTACTGCAACGGGGAGATCACAGCCTCCAGGGCAAACATGTCGTGGGTGACGGCAGCCGCCAACCTTCCTCTATTTTCTGCGGCAATGACCGTGTCTATGATGTCGTCACCCATGGCAACACTCATGCATCCAACGGTCACTCCCTACACCCCAATCACACCTGGAAATCAGCCATACATGCCATACTACCCAGCGAATCCCTATGGATTCATGTATCAATCAATGGCGGGAAATCCCTACTCATACCCTTACCCATACATGTATCCGCCCCCAATGGCATCAATGTCGGGTTGGGGAGGTATGGATAACCCGGTCCCTCAAACTACGGGAACCCGCCTTGAAGAAGTGAGAACCAGACTGAAGTATGATGGAACCCCAGCACCTACCCCGTCGGTCCAACATGCTACGCAGGGACAGCGGGCCGGTGGCCAGCTAATGCCACCCACCAGTCAAGCAGAACAACAGTCGGGTGGAAGAAATCAGGATGGAGTGCGGGATGATGATGAGGAGGAACTTACCAGACCATATCGTCCTCCGGCAACAGTCACGTATTCTAAGCTCGTGCCGAGGATCGCCAATGCTCCTTTACCACAGAACCTCAAACTCCCCTCCATGGTCGGTAAGTACGACGGGATTGGTGACCCAGACGATCATCTGAGCATTTTTGAATCGGTGGGGCGGTCGAAAAACTGGCCTATGCCTGCCTATTGCCACATGTTCATTCAGACACTTGTTGGGGCAGCGCGTGTCTGGTGGGACAGCTTGCCTGCCGGCTCTATAGCCAACTGGGATGAAACTGTTAGGAGTTTCTCCCAGCAGTTCAGCCAACAGCGGAGGCATACTAAATACAGGGATGAAGTCATGCACATCCGGCAACGCGACAACGAGTCCATGGAGCACTTCATCGTGCGATTTAATAAAGAGCGGCTCCAAATCCAGGGACTCACTGAAGCGTTGGCATGCACGGCATTCACAATGGGAGTAAACGACGATGGTTTACTAAGGAAGCTCCACGGCCCGAAGGGATATCCGCAGACGATGGATGAAATGATGACCATCGCGAAAGCCTATGTTAAGCAGGAGAAATCAATAGCTATGAACCATGCTGTTAGGAAAAGACAGGAATCTGGCAAAGCCTCTGACTCAAATGATAACCGAGATAACAGAGGATCCAGGAACAGGGGGAGATCAGAAGTGCCAAACCAACCCTACTCGAGGAATGATAGAAGAGACGATAGACGTGATGACCGTCGGAAATCTGACAGACCTCGGGACACTCTCACAGGAAAAGGAGAAGGTACTTCAAAATCAAGGTCAGAATATCCGGAGTTAACCAAGACGCCATCCCAGATTCTGGAGTCTGAGGACTTACGGCTCAATGCGCCACGACCACTCAAAGATTCACCGGGGCAAGACAAATCAAAGTACTGCGCATATCATAAGGGCACCGGCCACGAGACCAACGACTGTTTCCAGCTAAGGCAAATCGAATACTTCGTTAAATCCGGAAAGCTTGCACATTTGGTCAAAGACGTAAAGCCGGGAACTTCCTCGGGGGCAACTGACAAAGCTGCCGGGAAGCGTCCGTGGGAAATGAACATGGTTAGGGTGGAAACTAGGTACGAGCGGAAAAGAACGTTCGAGCGCTTCGAGCCGTGGATGGAGGCCACATTGACTGTACCTCCACACTACAGGGTGTTAAGCATGGAAGCCCTGGTGATCTCCGCCGCCGTAGGTGACTATAGCATGAGAAGAATCCTGGTGGATACAGGAAGTTCGGAAGATATCATATATGAGCCATGCTTCCGCCAGATGCGCCCGGAGGATTAGAAGATGATGGAACCTGCAAGAGGTCCAGTTAGGGGGTTTACAGGAGAAAGCGTCGAGCCACTGGGGCAATTAACTTTCCCCGTTACCATAGGGTACGGTCGCAGAGAAAGAACCATTCTGGTCACATTCCTCATAATACCGGCGGATTCCCAGTACAATGTGATCATAGGGCGTTATACCCTAGGTCGCATAGACGCCTTGGTCTCTACAGCAAGAGGTTTTTTGATGTTCCCTACCCCTCAAGGGGTGGTGACCGTAGCAGGTGATAAAAATTGGAAGAAGCGGGCATCCTGCGGAAAACCAAGTACCATACGTGGGTAGCCAACCCGGTAATGGTTCGGAAGCACGACGGAACTTGGCGTATGTGTGTGGATTACAAAGACCTCAACAAAGCGTGCCCAAAGGATGCATATCCATTACCAGAGATTGATCTCAAGGTCGACTCCCTCTCGCCGTTCAAGTTCAAATGCTTTCTCGACGCATATAAGGGGTAACACCAAATCAAGATGGCCCGGGATGACGAAGACAAAACCGCATTCCATACGGACGCGGGCATCTACTGTTACACGAAGATGCCGTTTGGATTAAAGAATGCAGGCGCAACGTATCAAAGATTGATGGATCAGGCGTTCGAGAGTCAGATCGGACGAAACTTGGAAGTGTACGTGGATGACTTGGTTATCAAAAGCAGCACCGAAGATGATATCATCAAAGACATCGAAGAAACCTTTAAGAGACTTCGTGAGTATAACATCAAATTAAACCCGGGTAAATGCTCGTTCGGGGTTGAAGAAGGCAAGTTCCTCGGCGTAGTGGTCACTAAAGACGGGTTCCGGGTAAACCCAGAAAAAGTAACGGCAATCATCAACATGCCGTCTCCAAAGACATTGAAGGAGGCACAGGCCTTGAATGGAAGATTAGCTGCGATCAACCGTTTCCTGGCACGGCACGCAGAGCGATCTTTACCTTTCATATCCACGCTCAAAGATTGTCTCAATAAAAACAAGTTTCAGTGGACACCGGAAGCGGAGAAAGCATTCCAAGAAATGAAGACGTTCGTGGGTAACCTGCCCACACTCACAGCTCCCAAACGGGACGAGATACTGAGAATGTACATAGCTGCAGGACACCGCGCTGTCAGTGCCGTTTTATTGGTGGAAAGGAGCGGGGTACAGACCCCCATCTATTATGTTAGTCGGGTCCTATCCGACCCGGAAGCCAGATACCCGACACTGGAAAAGCTTGTTCTAGCTCTGGTGCATGCATCTCGACGATTACGCCGGTATTTTCAGGCACATAAAGTTGTGGTGTTGACTAATTTCCAGCTAGCCCAAGTAATAAACAGGCCTGAGGTGTCGGGCCGGCTAGCCAAATGGGCGATCGAATTGGGCGCACTGGATATCGGTTTTAAGAAGAGAACATCCATAAAGGGACAGGTTATCGCGGATTTTCTGGCAGAAATCCCAGCGGGAGAACAAATCCCACAGATAGAAGAAGCACCCACTCCCGGAACAGAGGTTGAGGAGCCGGCATGGCAATTGTATACAGATGGATCCTCCAATAGTAAAGGGGCTGGGGCAGGTCTAATGCTGGTCAGCCCGGAAGGGGCAAAGTTCCTATATGCCCCGCGTTTTGATTTTGAATGTTCCAACAACCAGTCGGAGTACGGAGCGCTTTTAGCAGGTCTGCGCATGGCCCTTTCTCTAGGTGCGAAAAGGGTGGACGCGCATGTGGATTCGTTGCTGGTAAACAATCAAGTCAACGAGTCATACGAAGCCCGGGACGACACCCTATCAAAGTATTTGGAAAAGACTAAAGAGTTGATGTCCAAGTTCCAAAAGATAACGTTGATACATGTGCGGAGGCACCGGAACGACATAGCTGACGCCCTCAGTAAGTTGGCATCGTCCGGCACCAAGGAAGACGTCCATATCGAAACTCTTAGGCAGCCATCGACCCAAGCGCCGGCTGTGTACAGCGTACATGCAGTAGAAGTCTCCTGGATGACTCCAATACAGCAATACTTGGAACACGGCACGTTACCCGACGATAAAGGGGAAGCTTTGAAGATACGCACAAAGGCGGTCCAATAAGAACTACAGAATGGCATCCTATATAGGAAGTCATAGCTGGGCCCAGCGCTGCGATGTGTGGCCCCATTTGAGGCAAAGTTCTTAGTCAAGGAAATCCACGCGGGCACTTGCGGGATACATGTCGGACCCCGGGCAGTGGTCGCAAAGATAACCAACGCGGGGTACTATTGGCCGGGAATGCATAACATGGCTGTGGAGGTGTTACAGAAATGCATCAGTTGTCAGAAATACGCACCACACACCATCCGGCCATAGAACAATCTGATACCTGTCATGGCAGCCTGGCCTTTTCAGAAGTGGGGAATAGACTTGGTGGGACCATTTCCCCTAGCCCCCGGGAAGCTAAAATACCTAGTGGTAGCCATTGACTATTTCACAAAATGGGTAGAAGCAAAACCGCTGGCCAAAATTGAAGCAATAAACATCAAGAAGTTCTTATGGGAACACATAGTTTGCAGGTTTGGGGTCCCGTTGTACCTGGTCAGCGATAATGGGACCCAGTTCGCAGACAAGTCATTGCAAGATTGGTGCAAGGAGCTCCAGATCCAACAGGTCTTCACCTCCGTAGCACACCCGCAAGGCAATGGACAAGTTGAAAGAGCGAATCGGGGCGTACTTGACGGGATAAAGAAGAGGCTGGATGCCGAGGGAAAATCCTGGGTGGATCAACTACCGCATGTCTTGTGGGCTCACAGAACCATGCCGAAAACAAGCAATGGCGAAACACCATTTAGCTTAACGTACGGTTCGGAGGCAATGATTCCGGCCGAAATTGGTGTCCCTACACTGAGAAGGAGTAATGAGGGCAGCGGCAATGAACAGCTGCTACGGGAGAACTTAGAGAGGTTGGAAGAACGCCACGACACTGCCTGCATTAATGAAGCCCGATACAAACGGTTACTGGAAAAGTACTACAACAAGCGGGTTCTCGAAAAGTCTTTCAAGGTAGGAGAATTGGTCATGCGGGATAACGAGGAAAGCAGGTCCCAACCCCAAGGCAAGCTTGGTCCAAATTGGGAAGGACCGTATGAAGTGGCGGAAGTACTAGGCAAAGGAGCATACTCCCTGAAGCAGCTCATGGGGGAGCCAATCCCGCGCACCTGGAACGCCGCTCAGCTAAAAAAATGCTATGTTTAAGTCACATTGCTGACCAATCATTCTTTGTATTTTTTCATTGTACGTTAATAAGGATAGCTGTGTAATAGCCGACCTGTTGGTCCTCATAGTTTGTTTACTTTTAATTTAATAAAACGCCCATAATGGCAAATTTTCATTCCAACATGATCACATTCACTGTTCAATCATTCGGATCAGTTTACAAAAAAGTCATCTACTACGGTAGGAGGCAGGACTAAAATCCATCGCCGTTACAAAAACTAGCCTACCACAAAAAAGCGCTATACAAAACAAAACAAACAGAGCCATTCATACGGGCGCTAGCCTGCCAATAAAACTACCGGCTCACACTACATATGGCCATCCAACATTGCTAATACCTCTGCAGGGGTATGTAGCACTTCTCCATCCGGAGCATAGTCAGGAAGCACCAAATGCTCCTCTTCGAATAACGGTTCAGCTACAACTTCATTATGGTCCTCCAGGAGTTCCTCAACCGCTTGGACAGCTTCCACAGCAACTTGACCTCCTGGGACGTTCACATGCTCGCCAGCAATTTCCACAACCTCTGGATCCTCAATATCCATGACAGGTTGAGGAATAGGCAGGGCCAGCAGAGGAGCACGTTCGTTAAAGAGCCTCCTGGGACCCCTGGAATATGTCAAACCATACTTCCGTTCAGGAACATACCCAGCAGTCCTCTCATTGTACTGCTCCATTGCAGCACGAAGACGATCCATTTCGTCAGCAAACTGACGAAGTTTCTTTAAACCCTCCACGGCGTCCAATTCACGAGTTATTTCGTCCAAAGAAGCTTGTTTGCAAGACATGGTTAAAAGACAAGTGTGATTTCTTTGGAAGCCAGGCAAGAAGGGTAATAAGCAGCCTGACTTATATAGTGACACTCGAGAAGATCAGGAGTCACCATCATTAAGTCACTGACATTCGCCGCCAAACAGTGGCACGTGACAGTCGGTGACGTCATGCAATGATGATATGTAATTAATGGTTGATTGAAAGCTACTGTCACATCAACATTAATTACGTAACAGAGCCAGCTGGCACGAATTACTAACATATAGTATTCCTGCAATTACCACAAATATATGATCAAACGTTTGGAGTACATGATAACGTTTGGAATACACAACGACGTTTGGTTTAAATAAACACGTTCGGAATACAGAGAAACATTGGTAAAACATAAACAACAGCAACGCGGTTACATTAAAAAGAAAACTAGATTCCACCAGAGGAGGTATCTTCACCATCAGAAGATTCCAAAACATACAGCTCCAGCTCGGCCCGGAGGGCAGAAGTACCCTCATCTCCAACCATGCAGCTCAGACGTTCAATGGCTTCCAGCGTGTCGGAACTCAGAGCTTGAAGACTATCTGCAACCCGGGTGGGAAGTGACTTCTCTTGTTCTGTGGGAGGGGGAAGCTTCCTACCGGCCAAACCAACTTGGTTACCATACGCCAAGCCGTCATGGTAACCAGCCTCCATGGACACCTCATAGAAAGTGTTCAAGCGGTCTTGATATTCGGCGCTGCCGCGGATGTAACGCCAGGATGCCGGTATGCCCCGGCGGATCACCCAGTCACGATCACTTAGCGCAGCATCCATCCGGGACTGCAGAGCATCCACCTAGGACTTTAAGGTCTCCGCGACATTGACAGCTAAGTCCGACCGACTGTTAGCATCCACCAACTGTTTTTGACACTCGTTCAGCTGGTTCAGAGTGTCGTCCCTTTGCTCTTCGGCACGCCGGATCCGGGACTCATAATTCTCCACTTCAGACGACATAAGCTTGTACCTCTCCATGTCCGCTTGGTTGCTAACAATGGTATTCTTCGTCGTTTCAAGCTCTTTAGTCAGGACCTTGACCCGGTCTTCTAACCGGAAAACAAGCTGGTTTAATTTGTCTTCCCGGCGGTGCCAACTGAGCTTCTCATCGGTATGGTTAGTCACCATCCGATCCCTATCCTCCTCAGCTTTCTCTTTGGCCACTTGGCGGGCCACCACTTCCACTTCCTTATCAGATAATTGCTTCAATAGCCGTTCATTTTCAGACTTTACGCGTCCCTGCTCCTCCCTGACGTCGATAAGATGTGCCAAATCAACACGCCAACGCCTCAACACTTCATACAAGGCTGTGGAAGAGGACACGCTAGCCCCCATAACATTTTCTGCTAGCTGGGCATTGTCCAGGCCGTGAAGATAATACCTCTCGGCTAGGGGGACAGAGAATTCAGACCAGTGACATATCACGTCCGGATTGATGAGTCGTGTTGGCTCGGCAATGTGCCACCCGGGCACATATCGGACATGTTTCAGTGAGGGACGCCAGTTAATCCCAGGAAGATAGACATTGTGCGGTATGTCACCCGCACCAGCCGACGAAGACTCACCAGTCTGGTCCCTGGTATGAATACCTCCGGGGAACTTGATGGGATGCTTCTGTACATCCCGTAGCAGTTGGGAGAAACTCTGACCATATGGGCTGGCCGGCGTAGCTACAGTACTAGCCGACAGAGTAAACACTGGCGTTTGGGGCATCACGGCGGTAACGGCGGTCATAGAAGTTGATACCACAGCAGGAAGGGAAGGCATGGCAACAGTGGAAGTTTGGCCAGTGGATAGGATATCAGCAGGAGACGTGCTCAACGGCATAGTGGTAACAACGGGCCCGGCCTGTGTAATTCCCAGGGACGAGGATATAAGGGGCTCAGTTGAGCTGGGTAGTTCCTCCTGGTTACCGGGTTTAGCCTGCACTACTGACGAGTCCCCAGCATCAGAGCCGGGGACTTCCCCTATCTCATCAGATCCAACAGGAGGATCATTTACATCAATCCTTTCACCTGCACGAAAGTACACGATCGTTAACAGTGCTGCAAAAATTACTGTCAAACGAAAAAGCATTGAGTTGTCAAACTTACTTAAGGCCTTCTCTTTAAGAGCCTTTAGTTGTTGCCTCTTTGCCATCAGTAACTCAACCCCAGAAGTATCTGTTTTCTTCCTCTTTTTGGACTTCTTTTTTCCTGTAGCAGCATCTTCCTGTGGCATGGCCACATTTAGCGGGTTAGCATCAATGGGACCCGGGGAGTTTTCCCTTTGCACAGCAGCATCGACATTTGTGTTCTCAGAAACATGGGGCTCAGACGGACCAGCTGCACCCGCCTGGTTAACAGGGATGGGAATGTGAAAATTGCCTATTGTCTGGCTAAGAACGTCAGCCTCCGAAGACCCGAGAGGACGGTCATGCTCTACCAGATGCTCTGCCACCTCCGGGTCCAGCATGTCAAAGTATTGCCAACGTGCCTGATCCTCCCGGCGATACTCAGGAAACACCGTGTCATCCACCCACAAGCGGCTCATCCCAACGGCGACCATGGCCCTCTCAGGAATGCTTGTGCATTCTGTAGGGTTATTTGTCAGAGCAATGTACAGTGGGTCCTTCTCGTATACGGTAGGAGCCGGGCACACATCGGCTAGTCGCCCCTCTGGATACCTGATAGGGGCTCCCACTGGAAGAACACGCTCATCGATGTAGAAAAACTTTTTCCTCCATTCTTTGTCCTTCACGCTCTGCGGGAAGTTGTCAATACAAGATAGGGCACCCGGACGGCAGTCGAAGGTAAAGTATTCATGTTTAAACTTTAGCACATACAGAGCGCGGAAAACCTCCAGACGAGGTGCCATCCCAAGCCCTAGGTCACAGAATTCGAAATGACGAATCTTGATTAGCCCTAGCGGGTGCAATTGGGATATATTGACACCATAGTATGACAACAGATTGTAAACGAACTTGGTCGCCGGAAGACGAAAGTGGGAGAAAGTGAAGAACTCACCGTAAAGAGTTAATTTTCCCTGCTTCAAAGGAAAGGCGACATCATCCCTCCCAGGAAGCACCGGATTCCATTCCGAAGGGATCTTATAATCGCCGAGAAAGGATTTGAGTACCGTTAACGACCAAACACAGTTAATCTCGGCAACACTCATGACTGTGCGCGTGGAACCAGTTTTGGGTGCCATTTCAGGGTTGGAAATTTTTGAGAGAGATTATTTTTCTGGCAATAAGTTGTGGCAGATTATCCCTGAATTGGCACATTTATAGCATCGATTTGCAACGGTTCAAATTTGAAATTGAACCGCCAACAGTCGCTTGCCCTGTCAGTCGGACTATTCAGAAACGGATGATGGGACATATGTGATGATGTCAAAGGCACGTGCATAGGTCATGCGGTACCAATCCCAATGAAGATTTACAATGTGGCCCCCTAGACGTCTATTTTCCGTACACTTTTATTTTTTATTTATTTTTTAGAGTCTAGTAATATTCGCAATCTATTATCACTAGACTGGGGGGGACATGACAAGGTAGGGGCACAGTCAGGCTGACCTGGCCCACCTCAATAGTACATAAGGTTAGTTAAGCCCAATAGGGCTAGGCCCACTAAAGTTGGGCTAACCGATTCTAGAGATAATAACAATCGAGGGCGATAAACAAGCTACATGATAAGAGATAAGCCCTGAACAATCAAACCGGTTTATGCGAGAAAACAGTGATAATGATTATCCCCTGATCAATCGGAACAACCACAACGATGATGAAGGATAGCCTTGGCTATATAAAGAAGACACAGGTAAACGCAAGAGGCATGCAATTACTCTCAACTTACTCTCCTTACTTTCACATCACTTAAAAGCCATACTTATTCTCACGCCGGAGGGTGGTCACAGGAAAACCCCCAATCCTGTGGCGAGTCCTAACGGTGTTCTCTTTTGCAGAACAGGTGATTCCATTAGGTTGGGCCGGAGTGACGCCTCTGTCTATCCAGAAGAATTACCCTCTCAGGTACTTGTTTCTTCACATACCAAAGAAGAAAACTTAAATTTAGAGGACAATCAACACATAGTTCCTTTACCCCCTTTTACCTTTTATGATAAATTGCCTCAAAAGGTCCAACATATATACATTATCGGATTTTTTGAATAACAGTTAAGAAGATTTTAGTATGTTATGAATTAATGATTTTTTACACAAAATTTGAATATTCCATGTTAGATACAATAAATTATGGTAGACTTTGAACAATTGTGTTAGAGAAGGTGATACACCCGATCTCTTAATTTCTATTAATTATTATGGTGACTTTAAACATAATGGTGTCACAATTAGACGAGGTGCATACACACAAATCTAGTAAGCTTATCTTATGAGAATTCACTCATGGCAAGTGTGACTAGTAAAACAAAAGGTTCATATGTTAAATATGTATCTTACGTTCGAGTGGCATCGTAAAATTCTACGCAATGACGCCATACTCTTTTCCGAAAGAGACACGATGACGGTTGGGTGATTGCGCATTTAGCTATCACTTAAGTCTCATAGCTAAAGAGACAAAGAGTGATCCTAATAGCAGTGAGTTTGAGGCTCTCTCACCTCATTTTAAATAAAAATTCTTATATTTTCAAGTTCGATTAAATGTTCACGTATTCTTTAAAAATGCCCTTTTTCAAACTTAAACATGGTTGAATTTATATCTGTGCAAGCTTACCACATTTTATTGAGTATTGAATCTGTATAGTGAGGTGCAACATATGATGCCGCATATTATTGTGTGGCGTACTATATTTTCGGGTGATGACATATGGTAGGGTCCACTATTTGTAAAGTGAGATATTATTATTCTAGCGATTACTATTGTTTGTGTATGTTAATCCCATCGATCGTGTACATTGTTATTTAGATTTTGGTATGTTTTTTAATACAAAAAAACGAATGTAAGGTTAAATTTTGATTGTGCGTATTTAGTATGAGATTATTTTGTGAGGATGGGTAGGGGGATGGGTCATGGGGAAGAATATGAAGTTGGTAACATTTTTGTACTGCGAATTTTAACTTAAGTGGTGCTTAATCGCACCTTTCTTCTGGAGAGCCTACTATCCCACTCTGGCCAGACTATGTTGTCTTAACCGAGTCTACGCTGGTATTAGAGTTTGACCTGACGTACACTGAAAAAACCCTACAGAAACCTGCCTCACACAAGGGGAGAACATGCGAGTTGCTCCTCATGAGAGTCGAATCCGGGTCTCATGGATAAAACTAGGATGCTTCAGCTAGGGTTGAGCAAATTAACCACCATAACTGATAACCAAACCATAACCAACATAATCGAACCAATTTTAACTGATAACCAACAAAACCAATGGTTATGGTTATAAAATTTCTTTAACCGGCCGAGCAGTTATGGTTATGGTTATGAAGCTTTGGTTAACCAATGTTTTCAGAACCGAACCGGACGGCCCACCAGGTCACCGGTCCGACCCGGTCAACGAACAGGTCAACGACCCAACAAAAAACAAGAAAAAAATTTATAAAAATCTGGTCCGACCCCTCATTTTTCTTGTCCAACCGGCCGGTTCACCGGTCCAGCACTCGTTCAATTGTTGTCCGGTCCAACATCCCGAAACAGACCGGCCACGGTCTCGGACACCAGTCCGACCGGCCGGTCCAATTTTAAAAACAATGAATATACCCGAACTGAACCAAACTTGTAATGTTAAGTTTATATTATACATTTATGTTTTACATTAACTATGTAGAGGTTTTTTACTAAAATAAAAGTATATTATTAACAAACTGATTTTGATGTAGTTTTTTTTTTTTTTTTTCTAATGAAGTAAACATGTAATTAAAGATTTAAGTATGTTTTTTTAATATTTTATTAAAAGAGATCCCACATTTAAATAGAAAGTATAGTTAGCCCAAGCTAAGTCTAACATTGTATATTCCGATTATTTTAGACCCTTTGGCTTTTAATTTCATATTTTATCCGAAAGTTGGTTTTAGTTAATTTTAACCGAATTCATAACCGAGTAACTGTAACCGAAGTTTGGTTATGGCTATGATTAAAAAAATTTTATAATCGAACTAGCAATTATGATTACAATTAATAGTAAAAATCGAATCAAACCGACAGATAAACACCGGTAGCCTCAACAATCTTGCGGCATCATTGGCCTGAAGTTGGTAACTTGATATTTACTTTGCATTAAGTTTGCAATAAATGTAGTCTTTAAGGTGTGAGTAGTTATGAAATGATTCTATGGGTTATGAATATGAGAGTCAGAAGAAGAATACATCGGTAAGTGGACCATGCCCCACTCAATATGCTACCCCATCACATGTGTTTAAATCTAAACTCCAATTATTACAAACCACTAACACTACATTTCAAAATTTTAGACATGAATCAAAGTCTAAAAATCTTGATAGATTCATTGAGTTGATGGCTTTATCGACAAATTTTTACTATATGCAAATTTAATATTTTTTAAACACATATTTTATATATTTGTTGCAGTTGGTATTTGAAAACTTAGAAAAAATTGGTTAAAAACGCCTCATTTACGTTCTAAAAATGCTAGGGCAAACACATGTTAGGACACTTTTTAGAATATATTATATTACTTAAATGAATTCACGAGCAATAGGTAGGGTAGAGTAGGAAGTTGAATCTAAGAGTTCTAAATTATGTGGATAAAATACATATTTTTAGGTAATATATATTAAAAGAGTTACATCTGTAGACACTAGTTGTGTTGTCTCTTTTACTTTTTGATCATCATTTTCCTTTCTTTTCTTTTTTGTTTTCATGTCTTTCCTTTCTATATTTTATTTTAATAAATTTAACTATAAATGAATCATGTTACTAATATTCCAAATAATGAGGATACTTTATTCATATTCCACATTAAGAATTTATAAATGTAAAAATCTCTAAAAGGGATAACTTGTAAACAGTGTTGCAAAATTCGGTTTGGGCTTGTACTCGGCGATCCACTCTGGAGCGAGTACTCGGATTAATCGGGGGAGTACTCGGGGGTCAAATCGGCCTATGCGGGGAGTACTCGGAGTAATCGGCCAACTCGGCTATACTCGGCGACCTACCCTGGAGCGAGTACCCAGGGAGTAATCGGTCAATTCGGCCTTGTTTTGTAACATTGCTTGTAAAAGACAACACAAAAATAAACAAATCTATTCTACGGCCAGCTGATATTGTTGTATTTGAGTGGGTACTAGAAAAACACGCATGTGTGGACCTTACAAGAGTGTCCTTTCTTATTAGGCTCGGGGATAATAGGTTTGTTGCTTGCAAAGACAAAGTCGCTATACACGTGAAAGCTTGTTTTGAGAATAAACATGCATTAGCTTCTTTTGTTGTCTTGAGTATTGGTATCGCCCGTTTACACATTTTAACATAGTTTTGCACAGTTTCGTGATATATATTAGATGCATCCAGACAGATGTTGGTCTCTTATTGTCCCAAACATCAGTTTCCATGTAAAACCCTGGCCGACACAAAGCATGAGCTTCCCATTGATTAATTATCGTTAGCCAATTCCACTTTGTATTAAACATTTGCTCGTCTTATATAATATCTAACATTCACAATTTAAACAATATGGAACACACGGATCCCTAGCACAGTTATAAACACTTCGTAGTACCAAATGTTATGAACTAGGCATATTTCGATCGCTTATTGTTCAAAACATCATTTTCCACGTAGCACCTTGGGCGTGCAAAGCATGAGCTTCCCGTTGATGATTTATCATGTCCTAGATCCCTTTCATCTAGATATATTGCACATGCAATATAACATGTTTATCACATAAATCTCAAGAACCTCATTTCATTCCACTTATACCCATTTTCCGCTAAGTTATAGGTAATCTCACTCGTAAGTTACTCATTCATCCATCTATATCGGTTGATCACTTTTTCTCTTATACTAATGTTGAATAGAGCAGGTGTGTTGGGACATGTCATTCAACATACAACTAATATGTATATCTTGTAGATAATCATATTTTGTTGCCATCCAAACTTCAACATGTTGTATCTGATTCAAGTGAGGATAAGGGTGTCAACGATGTTGTGATTGAAGCAACTTGGTTTTGCTCTCCCATTTATGTTTTACTTGATGTCTAATTTGAATATTAAAGAATCGTATTTTCACATTACGAGAGTTAAGATTATATAAAGTAGGTTGTGACTTTAGTATTATATCTAGCTATTTACATATTTGAGTACGTGGTTAAGTGTAATAATACTTTACTGTACCAATTCTCGACAAGGTCTTAGACACTTCAAGTATGAGTTATATCTAGATTATATTAGTATTGTTTGGTTGAGATGTTGCTTTCACTATATCTCTATATATTGGGGTAAATATTATTCGATTTTTTTGTGTCGGTTAATATTTGTTAAAGCACATTAGGTTCATATGTGAGTGTTATAAGTTAGTATCAGGTGTTACATGTAAATGCGAAAGATTAAATTTACAATTTATTCACACGTACCATGTTTAGCTAAGCAGAGAAAATCATTGTGTTTTTGTATCTAGGTATCTTACTACACATATGTGCCATACTAAATGATAAATTTTATTACTCTTTGTTTTTAGTTATTATTTTAAAGAGAGACATAATAGTGTGACCACATGCGTGTATCTCACCTAATTTCTTGTATTAAAAGTATAACTAAAATATATGATTTCTTTTACAAAGTTAATTTGAGAATATATTTATAATTTATTACGGGTTGGAAAGGAATTATTTATGAATACAATAATGTGATGAGAAAGCAATTTAGTTCGACTACTAGAATCGGGCAAGGTAGGAACAACCTTTCAGAATTTCATTTATTGTGATAATATATAGTTGCACAAAAGATTTAAACAGCCTTTGGATTATTTCTTTGATCATATGACAATGTCGTACTAGAGCATCTCTTATGAATATCAATAAAAACCAAATCATTTGTATGATTTGACATTGTACTTCAAATCTTGTCCCTATTGAGATCAGCAAATGTAAAAAAAAATATTTTAATAGCTTTAGGGTTATGGGACACTGACTTCAATGTTAGAAGAAATGACCCAATACAAGGTTCCACTATTTAAAAAAAAATGATCGAATACGAGGTTCTGTCTACATTAGTTAAAAGTGGAAGATAGAAGTATGAAGATATTAAAAATAAAATACGATAATAAATCGAAATTCTTAAAGAACATAACCGGAAAACCGGTTCAAAAGTAAGAGATCAATAGACCTAAAGTATTGTTGGTTAAAGCCACATGGGTGCATAAATTCTACAATAACTAGTTGTAAAGGCACCATGGACATATGCACCATAATAATGATATACGGTGAGTGTTGTTGGACCCGTCCTAGCTAAATGTTCCATGTGATATAAACAGTGACTGCATATGAAAGATAAAAGTACGAGCTAGGGTAAACTTCATGCAAAAATAACTAAATAAAATAAAAAAAAAACAAACAAACAACAACAACAACTTAAGTTTAAATGTTGTGATGAATTCTTCTAAGGGAAATTGGATTTTAACACCCTAAACTATTGATAATTAGCCGCTGACGCACTAAACTATAAAATTGAACAACACCGGACTGTACTTTCAACTTATTGGCTTGTATCACCCTTAGACTAACCATGGTTATTTTTTGCTGACATGGCATGGTGAGGTGTCCATTTTTGCTGACATGGCATGGGGAATAAGCTGACATGGCATGGACACATCACCTGCCACGTCAGCAAAAATGGACACGTCACCATGCCACGTCAGCAAAAATTAACCATGGTTAGTCTGAGGGTGATACAGGCCAATAAGTTAAAAGTACAGTGCGGTGTTCGTCAATTTTGTAGTTCAGTGCGTCAGCGACCAATTATCAATAGTTCAGGGTGTTAAATCCAATTTCCCTTCTTTTAAAAACTATAGTTTTTATCTAGGTAAATTATATACGGAATAGTCAATATAAAATTATTGTATGAAGAACAAGATTCCTAACGAGATAAATGTTATATTTTTTATTTTATTGTTATATTATTATCATACATGAATGTTTACTTTTAAAGTAATTTATTAATATTAATTTTTCTAGTGTTATATTTAACTACTCTACTATGTATTAATGATGCATTGCTACACATGATTGCAATTTAATAAATGAAACTTGTATTTTGCTGTTACATAATTTATTTACTATACTTCTCTAAAAAGTGTTATTATTTTTTAACCGTATAAACACTTATTTTAGAACATTTATTTTAGACCAACAAGGCTATTGTTATATTATAAACATTTCGCGCCAACACCACCCCCATCATGTGAAAGAACATGTGACACGAGGCCAAGTGATATGATTCAGGTAACAACTCTACACACTCCAACACACACACATATTAATTACTCTCTAATCAGACCTCATATATATATATATATATATTTGTGTGTGTGTGTGTGTTCATGCTGACATGGACAGAACATGACGAAAAACACATGTTTCACATGCTTACCACTACACATGGTCTTTGAGGTTTGTTACTCTCTTAACGTACATCTAAATCTATTTGCATTAAGTGTGTTAGGTTCACTGACATATTTCTAAATCAGTCAATAAGTCACTTACCCATTATTTCTCAAAAGATTTCTCATTTATCCATTCATATGTGTTCATAGCTCTCAGCCGACCACTCACACACTATCTCCTTGACCCACCACCACCAACTAGTCAAGCTGACCTAAGTTAGGTTTTCAAACTACCCCTTAATATAGTAGTAAAATTTTTAATGACTCAGCACGTACTGACGTAGAGGTTGTCAAACTATCCCTTGATACAACATTAAATTTTTTTTTTACTTCATATGCTAGTTATCTTAAAAGTAGGAAATTTTCATTGTAATGTTTTCTAAGGGTTCCAATTTAGTATTTTTTTTATATTGGATATTGTTCTAATAATCTAGGGTATATAAAAATATTTTTGCAAGGTAGAAACCTATGAGAATCAATATTACGTTTATACATCAATTTTAGTATATATATATATAGTATATATAAACATTTACATGTAGTGCATATACGATGAATATCACATATTTTTTTACTTCCTAACTCACACACTTTATATTAGGGTTGGTGGCCCAATGGTAGAAGCAAACTTCTAGGAACACCTAAGGGGGAGGTCATGGGTTCAAGTCCCATAGGGTGTAGAAATTTGTCGTTCAAAAAAAAAACTCACACACTTTATAATTCTACCCATAAAACTAAGCATGAATCCTCGAATTCATTGAGAATGACACCTTTTTTTTTGAACGGTCAATTGGAAGCACTCACGAATCACTGTAGTATCATCATACCGCCAGTGTTACTACACGATCATATTTGACCACTAAATAACTAATTCAGGAGGAAACTCGTAATCATGAGAAAAACTTCCTTGTGAGATTCGAATCCAGGACCTTATAATCTCTAAGTCTTATCTCACCACCAAGATGCCGTTGAGCTATAATGCGTTTGGGGGAATGACACATTAATCACCCTTTGAATACGATTTCAAAGCCCTCCTTGATAGATGATCTATGTGCGTAAGAGAAATTAATGATATATGATTAAAATATTAAACTGTTTTTCTATATCACATTTAAAACTTTGTGTATAATTAAGTCTTTATATGGGTTTCCAAATTTCTTTTTATTTAGAATTCCATTTACTTTTGGGGTCAACTTATATATGAAGAAATGTTTTTGTTTTTGTTTTTTCTTTTTTGCGCTTTGTAAATAATAACTGATAATGTGTTATTAATTTGAGACACTGTATGATCATTTTAGGTGAAATTAAATACCAATACTTATTTTTATTATTATTTTCAATTTTCATTATTCATAAATTTTTATTTATTTATTGTAATGTTATGTTATATATATATATATATATATATATATATATATATATATATATACACAAGTTACTAGTTAAACCCCTTGTAATAGCTCTACCTCTACCTTTAACTACATTCGTATAAATATACTGCACTAAATTTCTAAAAACTAAAGTATATTGCTATTTTTAAGTATGCTATCTCTAAAATATCTACTGTGGTCGTCAACTAATAAGTTTGATGATATGTTCATCGTGCATCACATACTGAAAGAGAAAAAACAATGCTGCATTTTGGGTTTTTGGAAGTATACAAATAAAGAAATCCATATAATTATAAAATTTCGTATACTTCTAATTTCTTTAATGTAAGTTATGATAAATAAGCAGCAAAACCGTATATAGGGGTGTTCATCGGGTTTGGTTTTCGGTTATCGGGTTATTCGGGTCGGGTTATTCGGGTTTTTAGTTTTGAAAATATTACTCGATAACCGACCCAATCTTGTTAAATGGTTATCGGTTATGGAGTTAATCGGGTTCGGGTTTTTCGGGTCGGTTTAAATGGTTATCGGTTTAATGGTTCGGGTGTTTGGGTTATGTATTTCCAACTATTTGGGTTGCGTATTTATATCCATTCGGGCTACAATATGTGTAAATAAAACCACAACATGGGCTACAATATTTAGTTGCAAATTTGGCTACAAAAACATTATTCCGATATACATAAAAATATGGAAACTGGATCATTTTGAATTATTCGGGTTATTCGGGTCAACCCGAATTATACAAAACTAATCCGAAGACCAACCCAAAAGACTCTAGTCGGGTTCGGGTATGCACTTAATCGGGTTCGGGTTAATCGGGTAAGGTAGTTTTTCGGGTCGGGTCACTTCGGATTCGGTTCGGTTATTGGTTATCGGTTAAAAAGAACACCCCTAACCGTATAAATATTAATGTAAATGTACCTACATTTCTAATTTAATTGCATGTGTATTGTGTATTGAAAACAATTTTATACAACAAAAAACACAATAAAGAATAAAGAATAAAGAGTATATACATACATACAGACAATAAAGAGTGTGACATATAAAAAAAGAAAAAGATAAGGAATTTTGATATAAAAGGATAATTGAAACAAGTATTTCTCACATTTACACCCCATCAACAAAAATATAAAAATTACAAATTACTTTTTTATTGGATTATTCCATTCTATCTCTCTCTCATTATTTTATTCTTTTTTTGCAAATAATAAATAAATCATAAAATAAACCACAATATACTACTGTAAATATAAAAAAGAAAAAACCTTACAATGTTACACTTACACCCCCTCCTGCCCACCCACCCCATGTGTTTGGTTTTTCAAGTTACCATAATTAACCAGCAACCCGACCCGCGTACCATTCGGACAGTTTCTGCAACTCATGACCCACACTTGCAGTCTCTTCGATCTCATTTTCTATATATTTCAATCATTCAACTGCAGCCATTGATGATGTCTTGTTTGGAACAACCTCGTAATCACCACCTTCTTCTTCCTCGTCGTCGTCCTCGTCTTCATCGTCGTATTCATCCTCGTTCTGGTGATCTTGAACACCTCTAGGCTCATTTAGTTTCAACTGCTGTTTCTGTTGTTGTTGTTGTTGCTGTTGCTGATGCTGTTGTTGTTCTTGAACCACGGCCGGAAGCGGCCATTGCTGTTCCGGCCGTGCCATTATTGGAGCCATCTGGGTTTCAGGTTTTACCTGGAACCCAGAATTATTATTATTACTATTACTACTGCTTGCTCTTTCACGGTAAATTGCGTCAAGCTGGTGAAAATACGGGCAGGTTTTCGAATCCTCGGGTCGCTTCTTGCTGCTTTCTTTAACCTTCTTATAGTACTTGTTGATGTTCTCCCACTTCTCTTTGCACCTTTTCGCGTTGCGGTTGTACCCGAGCTTCCTCATCGCCAATGATATCTCCTCCCATAATGGCCCTTTCGGCCCATTTTCTTGATACTTCGTGTCGAGCGTTGTTCGGAGATTGATGAGTGCGTTAATTTCGGCCTTTGGCCATCGTGACGGACTAGGTTGTAACATGTTCTCTCCTCCACCGCCGTTATCTAGATTTTTCACCACTGGTAGTGGCTGTGCTGGTGTAGGTGTAGGTGCATGTACAGGTACAGGTACACATACAGGTGCAGAAACTGATGCAGGAGGAACAGGAGCAGGAGCAGGAGCGGGAGCAGGAACAGGTACTGCAATAGGTACCATCAGAATTTAAGAAAAATCAATGATGATGGTGAACTTATTAATTGATTGTAATTATAAAAAATAAAAACAAAAAAGTAAAATGATTGCACCTGCTATCTGCGGTATTTGTTGTTGTTGTTGCTGTTGCATTGGTGGTGTCGGTTGTGGTGGCGGTGGTACTGGTGCTGGTGTTGGTACTTGCGGATGGTTTTGTTGCTGTTGTTGAAGCAATTGCATTGCGGACATATGTGGTATTACCACATTAGGATTTTGCTCAGTAATCTTCTGCAAAAAACTAACAACCGCAGCGTCCTTGGCGGCGACCATAGATCGTTCTTGCACCAACAACTCATGTTCACGTTTCATTTTCGCCATTTCCTGCATCCGCCACGCCTCATCTCTCGCCATCCTATCGCGCTCACGTCTCTCCAAAGTATCCAAAAACTTTGCTTGCATCTCCTCCTGCTTATCCACAACCTCCTTCATCAACTTTCCGAAAAACTCCTTCCATTTCCGCTTCCTATTCCCCCTCCTCTCGGGCAATTCATCCTCCGAAGACGTCGATGAAGAACTCGAATTCGTCGAAGCCGACATATTCAACTGCGAAAACGGAAACCCACCCACATGATTAATACTCATCGTAGGCATTGTAACAGCAGGTGCTGCAACCGATATCGGATCTACGTTGTTCGGTTGCGAAACCGACACCGGCATACTAACCGGGGTTACAACCGATGGAATTTGAGTATTCGACATTTGCGAAACGACTTGTGGAGTGTTTGAAACAACTGGTTGAGGTGGTAAAGGTATCGGTTGCTGGTGATGGCTACTAGCAGATGGGCTTCCTTCCAAAGCTTGTAACTGATCAAAAAATCTGTAGGTTTTGCCGTCAGCTTTTGATGTGCGGCCATATTTAGTTCTTTTGTGGTATTTATAAACGTTCTCGAATTTCTCTTTGCATTTCTTGGCACTTCGATGATAGCCGAGTTCGGCTAGTTTTCTGATAAAAACAAAAGTTTGTAAAACAATAATTTATTAGGAGAAAATATTTATTAAATAATTTCCGGCGTACCACTTACTCGAAACCGGCCGGAGTTTGAAAAGGTAAGAACTAGATAAATCTAAAAACATTAAGACAAAATTTATATAAAATTCAAATTCTAATTCTTTTAATTGTTGAAAAAAAAATGAAATTAATCCGGTTAACCGGAAAAAAAGATAAATAAAAAAACAAGAGTTTTGTAAATCTTTATAATAATAATATAGATCTTGTATTCAAATCATGAAGAAAAGCTTATTGAATTTAGAAAAAGAATAGTCATATAGTTAGTTATATATAATTATATAGTCATATATTACCTGGAAACTTCATCCCATAATGGACCTTTAAGACTTGAATCACGAAAAGCAACATCCATATCTGAGCGAATTTTAAGCAAAGCTAAAGTTTCTTGTCTAGGCCAACGGTTTCCACCGGAATTACGGCTTCCGTCATCGACTCTACCTCTTTCATCTTCACTAAATCCGCTAGCAGCGAGGTCAGCAGACGCGGCAGCAGTGGCTGCTGCTGTCACGGCTGCTGAGATATTATCATTCGGCTGCTGGTGTTGTTGAGCCGAATGATGATCAGGAGCGTCATGACCGGTGTTAGCAACTCCTTGCAGCATCATGAGACACTGTTGAAAGAGAAGCAAATTACTAGAGATGAAATTGTTTTGTTATTAATAATAAAATAAAAATACAAACAAGATGGTGATGGTGAATTCTTGAGGGTTTTATGTAAGATCGGGTGTATGGTGAATTTATTAATTTATTTCGGTGGGGATCTGATCTGCCTGTCAAACTCAAACCCAAAAAAAGGAAAAATCAAATTAAAATGAAAAAAAAGGTGGCAGTAAAGATAGAAATGTATTAAAAATAAATAAAAATAGCTGGGGGGAATCTTTTGGTATTATTATTATTTTCTTCCCTTTATCTGCTTGTTTAAGAAAAGTTTCAGAGACCACCACAAGGGTCACTTTGGTTTATCTGTCAGTAAATGGCCCAGATACATACATCATACATCTACTATATCACAACAATACCTGTATATATTATTATTTATTTATTATTATTATTATTACATTATTAATCATTGATTACTTAAGTAAATATTCAATATTATTGTTCGATATTACTAGTGTATCATTTAATTTGATACGGTATATAAAAGATTAATTTCAGGTAATCTGTAAAATTGATTCAATTTAATACGGACAAGTGGTGAAAAATAATTTCTTTATAAATACACAGGTTTAAAAAGATATACTTGTATTGGTTATTTTTTTCCCTTATATTTTCCATTATGTATGTGTTTTTAAACAATGTTAATACATTGTTGATTACATGTACGTCTAAACATGCTACAACAGTATGTCGTGTGTCTACTTTTCATTATCTATTTGTATTGATAAATTGTGTTGAAACTAAACGTAAACAACTACCATTGTCTTTAAACTCAATGAAGGTTCAAAAAAGAATCAACAAAGAATTAGGAATTATCATGATTCATGAAATGAATATAATGCCTCAATGATCCATTAATATGTCTCAAAAATTAAAAATTATTGGTATAATTCATAAACATTGCTTAAATATTATATAACATATGTACACAACATGTAATTAGGTTGTTATTACGTTTCAAACTTACGGTTAAACAAACCGTAATATAGTATGTTTTAACCAACAAATATAAGGGTTTAAGCAGTTATCTTAATTACATATGTAAAATTGGTTTTGAATTGCGTAATCATCTCTCACTATAAAAAAAATGATATCCATGTATGGTCAAGTTGAAAATTCATCAGCAAAGATGGTCACATATTGAAGAAATTTGTTGGTGACAGTCCATTTTAGGGCGTGGAAATTTATGGACTTTTTGAATTTAAATTCATTTTTATTAAAAAAGATGATCATATTTGAAAATATATTTGTTTGTACGAGAACTTAAACTTTTATTGTGAAAATTGAGTTTTAAAAAAGTAAACAATTCAAACGACGATTTAAAACAAAGCTTGGATTAAGAAAACTAATTTATTCAAACAACCTTTCATAATGTTGATGTGTTTTTCATTTATGTACATATTACACATTACGCCTTCAACTACTTTTGTCACACTTTAATACAACTAGACCTCCAACTCACGTCTCAAACTATAAAGCTAAGACTAATATTTATCAGAAATACCTTAGAATTATTATAATATAAGAATATATATGTTTATATATATAATATAGGATTTGGTTCAAATGAGAACCTTTTGTCAAATTGAGAAATGAGAAAACCATTCCAATCACACATTTCTTCTCTAAAGAAAAAAAAAAATTTGCAATTTTTTTTTCTTATTCGCAAGTTTTTTTTACAAGAATAATTTTTTTTTATTTTTAATTTTTCATTTATACATATGTGTATAAAACCACAAAAACTAGACTTCTACATATATGTACATATATGTTTTGTAATGTACATACATGTGCAAATATTTTGAAATGATTTCACATACATGTATAGAAAAAAAGATTGTTCGTAAAAACATGTTATTTTAATGTACATTTCTATCTATACGTGTTAGAGTTTAAAAAATAACATATATGTTTAAAATTCTACAAATGTAATATACACATATTTATAAATGCAATATACACATATGTATAGATGCAATATACACATATGTACAAATGAAAAAATAAATATTTTTGCATATAAAGTTGCGGTTTAGCAAAAAAAAAAATTGCTTTAGAGGAATATGTGGTCTAGAATAATTCACTCAGTTCTCAAATATTGGTTGGTTCTTTTTACACTTGTCTTTACCATTAAAATACAGTCTCAAAAACACAATTTACACGTAAAAATTTAAACGTATACGAAAATAACGTGTTTTTACACATGTGTAAATTGTTTCATTTACACATGTGTAAAAAGTTAATTTTAGAGTGATTTTGCGAGAAAAGATAAATTATTTAGAAAGAAAATTCGTTTTTTAATGTTATATTTTAATTATAATTAGGTTTGTATTGAAAAAAATGATTTTGATTGATTTTCTCATTTGTTTTCACGGTTCTCACGATATTTAGCGTTTTTAAAATAACTCTCTCCCATATATATATATATATATATAGGGGATGGATATATAGGAAACCCCATCTTCATGAAAAACCCCTTAAACCCTATGGTGACCATTGATCAAGTTTGATCAATGGTCCATGATTAATTTCAATTTAATAATCAAAAGCAAGTGGGCCACTATAATATAAAATAGAATTAAGGGCAATATGGTAATCTTACTAAAGCAAGTGGGCCACTTTAATTTTCTGAATCCTAGGTTTAAAAAGCTTGATTTGACCCTTGTCAAGTCACCTCTCTCCTACTTTCCAGCACCGATATTAACGTACGTTAGTGTTGTGATAAAAAATTATGACCTCGTGTGAGACATTGCTAACATGTGTTAACAGGCATATACTAAAAAGTACAAAAATAAAAGAACGCATAAATTGTATATTTATTTAATAAATGATAAAAACGATCATTACAATCAATACTAAAAATGTATCAAAAAAGTTTTCATACATACATAATTATTTGTGAAATGATAAAAAACTATCATAAAATAAAAAAGATCTAGCTATGCTTCATTCGTGATACCCATTTTCATCTTTAACACGAAACATCTCATCACCTACAAAAAAAGATAACACGTGTTAGTTGGACTCTCCGAAACATATAACGAGACCTCACTAACATGTGTAGTGTAATTCTAAACATATGTTTTACTGAATTAACGTATGTCATATGAACCCTAACACACGTTAGTTGGGCATATACTACGTATTTCATATGAACCCTAACATCTGTTAGTTAGGTATGTACTAGCATGTGTTAGCATCACTAACATGTGTATAAGCAACACTATATATGCAGTGCCAAGTATATCATACCAATTTTACAACTATGTTAATACAACTACTCAAATGCGATTAATAGGGTTTGAAATCGAACAATAATCATCATCATCATCATCATCATCATCATACTCAGTTAATCCCACCTATAGCAAAGCTAAGGTAGGGTCTGAGGAGGGTAAGATGTAGACAGCCTTACCTCTACCCTAAGAATAGAGAGGCTGCTTCCAGTGAGACCCCCGGCTCGATGTGGTTTGGTATCAAGCCTTGGACATAAGGCACAAAACACTTAGCAATCGGGACAAACCAGATCAGTGCATGTGCCCCTTGTCTTTTGGCTATCAACGCCACCACATGATGCATGATTAACCGTCCATTTTTAACGTTATTTTCACGAAATTAGTAAAATAACGTTAAAACTAGTGCAACTTTACTTTTGCACCCCGATGGCCACACATATATACATTATATGTGCACACCGTAAGTGGGGCGTATGAAATCCAACAATAATAAATTTAAAAAATCAAATCAGAACCCTAGCACCTGTTAGTTGGGCATATACTAGCATGTGTTAGCATATTCTAAAATCAAAACACTAGCACACGAAATATATAATATAATAAAAGACATCAGTAGCATGTGTTAGCATATTCTAAAATACATGTGTTACTAAAAATAACGTATGTCATATGGGTCCTAGCACCTGTTAGTTGGGCATATACTAGCATGTGTTAGCATCACTAACGTGTGTGAGCATACAAGACTCGGATCGCAAAAAATAGACATGTACCCTATACGAGTTCATAACAATTTCACTTGCCAAAAATGTATTAAACATAATACAAAAATTATTTAAACACCCTATTCATAACAAAAAAAATATTAAGTACAATCAAAACACTAGCACACGAAATATATAATATAATAAAAGACATCAGTAGCATGTGTTAGCATATTCTAAAATACATGTGTTACTAAAAATAACGTATGTCATATGGGTCCTAGCACCTGTTAGTTGGGCATATACTAGCACGTGTTAGCATCACTAACGTGTGTGAGCATACAAGACTCGGACCGCAAAAAATAGACATGTACCCTATACGAGTTCATAACAATTTCACTTGCCAAAAATTTATTAAACATAATACAAAAATTATTTAAACACCCTATTCATAACAAAAAAAAATATTAAGTACAATCAAAACACTAGCACACGAAATATATAATATAATAAAAGACATCAGTAGCATGTGTTAGCATATTCTAAAATACATGTGTTACTAAAAATAACGTATGTCATATGGGTCCTAGCACCTGTTAGTTGGGCATATACTAGCATGTGTTAGCATCACTAACGTTTGTGAGCATACAAGACTCGGACCGCAAAAAATAGACATGTACCCTATACGAGTTCATAACAATTTCACTTGCCAAAAATTTATTAAACATAATACAAAAATTATTTAAACACCCTATTCGTAACAAAAAAAATATTAAGTAGAATAAGTTTTTTTTTATTAAAATAGAATACAACTTTGGTGTACTCCATATCTAGTCTAAACGCAGCCAAACACCCCCAGTTCTGTGCTAAAACCTGTAACCAAACAACCTTTGGTGTGCTGCAAACTCGTTACCAAACACCACCCCTATCTTCCCTCCCTATAAAAACCCTTTCTTCTCCCTAGCTGTGTGAAGTCGGCCAGAAACACTCACCGGCCAGAAACACTCACCGGCGCCGCCACCTCCCTCCTCTCCGGTAACTATAACCCTTCTCCTCAGGTCCGATAATAACCCCGATAACCCCTCATCACCATCGCCGATTGTCTTAATCTCCATCATCGAACCCATCTTTACCTGACCCGATAATAACATCACCATAACCTTTCTTCCTGCTCCTGTTATTCAAGGTCTGGACACACCCGGTTATTCAAGGTCTGGACACGAATCTGCTCTGTTTTGATGTAAAAAACAACAAGAACACAGTTTGAAAGATTCAAAGAAAAATAAAACTCACCGGTTATTCAAGGTCTGGACACGGATCTGCTCAACACCGTCAATTTTTTAATCTGTTCTATTTTGGATTTGCTCTGTTTTGGATCTGCTCTGTTTTCTTGAACAGGATGGAAGGTGGATCCAGGTCATTGTCTTCGAATGGTTGGAGGAGACGCAGGTGGTGGTCGAGTGTGGTATCAAGTGGTGGTTCTAGAGAGATATAGAGGAGGTGGAGGGTAGAGAGAGAGAGAGAGGGCAGAGAAAGATTTGCAAATTGAATTTGAAAAAAAAAATGAAGAGAGAGAGGGGGAAAATAGTTTATATAGGGAGAGAGAAGGGGGGTAGTGTAAATGACTAAGTTACCCTTCTTAATATAATATTGGCTTGGTTGATGTGGGTGAATATGGTCCACTCAATGGGTTTATTAGAGTTTTTCATTTAAAGTGGGTTTCTTCCATATACTTTCCCTATATATATATATATATATATATATATATATATATATATATATATATATATATATATATATATTGAGAATTATTAAAGTTATAATTCTTTTAATTCATTAATAAAAAATTTGCTATAAATGGAAAAATTATCTTGCATCATATAACCTAAGATAAGATAACCCGTACAAATTTGTCTATGTTTCAACAAAGCTCAGATGTTACCCAAATGCATTGAACGCGGAAAAATAATATATGTCAAAAGATATTGTGTAAAATTATATGTGCCTCAGGAATGATTATTCGTTCTACTTATAGAACAACATTTAAAAGGCCACAATGCAAAATTAAGCAATTTATCATTGACAGGAATATTTTTTTTACTGTATTCAATCCTGCGAGGTAATTGCTTAGATCGAAAACATGAAGTCGACATGACTATCTTTTCTAACAAGATCATATTCTCTTAAAAAAGGATTTAAAAAATAATCCGGTTACAATACGTAAGTCTTGAATGATATTCAATATTGAAGTTTGTAATAAACACCATGAGCCATAAAAGTAACCCGAATTATGAAAAAATAGAATTGGACCATAGAGTTTTGTGAATATAAAAAGCATAAACGAAGAATGATGATTAAAAGAAATACTTCTGAACGCGATATATATAAGGAAAGACATCTCATACTGAAAGCACGTGTGAAAATATATAGTGAAGTGAGAGAAGACTGAAAGGTTGAAGTAAAAGAAAAAAAAATTCACTCTCCAGTAAAAAAAAATCGTTAAATGCTCCAAATGAAGTCATCAAAATGAAGAGTGGCCTTCGGGTAGGTAACGCTGAACGTTAGGTTGTGCCTTCTGCTTCCACATCTAAATTATATCATCCATATTGGTTGACCACCATTCCTCATCCAACCAATCGGTCTCAGTAGGTAGTCGTGAGTTGTTAGGGGCTGGTGTGGAAATTAGGGTATGAGTCTCCTCTAGCTTGGGCTCTTGATTGGACCTGATATGGTGAACGAAAAAATAAGCTACATATATGGTAGTTTTTTTGGTGTGTGTAGATGGGTGTAAGTAGGGTGGGAATGTGTTTTGTATATTCTGTGTCGTCTTCAGTACTTTCATGGTTGTTATTTGTAGTGTTAGCTTCAACTAATAACTTAGAAATGATCATGTTTTCATTGTAATTTTTAAAAAGTAAACCAATCGATTATTAGCTATGAAAACACGATGGTAAATGGTTTGTTGTTACGAAAATATATTGGAAAGTTGATTATTGCCGATAAAATAAGTTGTTTGAAATCACCGTTTTTGTCTGTAAAGCCGCATTCTTCACATTTAAATACTTCATCTTTCTACAACGTTTAATATCATTTAAACTAAGGAAAATAGGGATCAAAGAAATATAAACTTTACTAAAAATAATTTGAAGTTAAATTATCATATTACCCGTCTCAAATGTACTAAGAGCCCTATCAATTACATTTGTTATATTTAAAGTGTTGTATTAAATTTGTCTTGCTAAGTAATTAAAATCACAACTTTACCCATTTAAATGAATGTGAAATGACTTCTTTTCTCATCGAGAACCAATTACGGGTATGTTTGGCAATGAGATTTTAAGAGCTTTTAGGAGCTTCAAGCTTCAAACTTTTAAGAAAAAACTCTTACTCAATAAAAAGCCTCGTTTGGTTAAAGGAGCTGGAAGCTTTTAGGTTGGAGAAAAAGCTCTATAGTGAAAAACTAATAGTAGTAGCTTTTAAGAAAAAGCTCTACTAGCTACAAGCTTTTAATTAGTAAATGACACAAATACCCATTCTATTTTAAAAATAAAATAAAAACCTTCTTTACATGCTTTTAATTATGCCCATTTTGGTCATTTTATACATTTTATTAAAAGCTCCAGCTACTCTGTCAAACACCAAAATATATTTAAAAAGCTTCCAGCTACCAGCTTCCAGCCACCAGCTAGTTTTTCCAAACATACCCTACATAGTAGTATAGATTATCGAATCCATTTAATAAGAACCAGGTACTTGTTTCGACTGAATATTTATCCACAAATTTTCGAGATGTTACCGTTAGCTTTTAGTTGCATAATTAAATTATTCAACATTAATTGGTGTTGTATTTTATCATCTCACTAGATTGTATCCCATAAGCTTTTCAGGATAGACAAATCTAATATGAAATGATAAAATATATGTTATGATAGAAATTAATGCGTTACAATATGAGAAAAAATCAATTTTAATCATGTGTGAATAAGAATGAAAATGTATATTAATAAGAAGATGTACGTTTGGATGAGGAGCAGAGCTAGAAGCAACCATTGTAGGGCGTGATTGAGGAGATGTCTTGAGATGTCGCTTTTTTTTTTTGGGAATAGAGTGGTTTTAACCTATCCTGCTCTGAATGAAAATAGAATTCCTATTTATTGGTTTGAATATGATTAGTGACTTGCCTAGACATGGTTAATGAATTACTTGAACACATTGTGATTTTTTCCTGTATGAACAAAAACACCCAAAAAAGTCATTTTTATAGCAGTATGGTACTCGGAGGAAGGATATATAATAAAACGTTCGTTAATATGGTGCATTTGTTTTTTAAAAAAACATCTCGTATATAAAAATTGTGAGAGCAACATGAGAGAGAAAAAAACTTTTGTAGAGAAATAAGGGGGATGGCCTCATTGTCAGCAAAGAATGTTTCTTTTATTAGGGGGGACGAGGCACAACCAGATTTTCTCACGGGTACCCCACTACCAGCACGGTAACACCGCGACCGGTGGTGCTAGTAGTGGATTTGTTGTATAAATCCATAGTTTCCTCACGGGTTCAATATCGTGTTTTTGTTTTTATTTTCATTTAATTTAATTATTCATTTTTATTTTCAGTTAAATTAAAACATAATTAAATAAAAACACATAAAGAATAACATAAAACATAATTGCATTAATATTAAACATAATTAAAATGCATTAAAACATAAATAAAAAAAGCTTAAACTTGGCGCAATAATTGTCATTCCTCGACATGGTCGAAATTGTTGCCGTATCGACCCGCATAGTCCACATGCGTGAACTCGATAGTCAACTCCGGATCGATCCCCGGTTGCTCCCTCAAGGTGCGGTCGTAGAGGGTGGTCCACCGATCACACTTATTATTGAGATCGTTCCATTTCTGCTGAAGGCTCTCGATGGTGCGGTCGTTTATGCCGACTTGCTGGTTGAAGTCGGCTAACACACGGTCCTAAAACCGTGTGTCCTCCCCCCCCCCCCCCGAGCCTTGTTGGCGTTGCAGGGAGGGATCGTTTTTTGCATCTTTAACGCACACAACCAAAGCGATTTCTTCTTCGTTCCAGCGCGTCATTTTTCTACTTTGAAGGGTGTGGGTTTACTGTGGATGTTAAATTGTGTTTTAACCACGGTGGTATGATGGATTATATACACAAAAATTAGAACGGTTTTGCATGTAACATTCAAAAAATCTAACTGTTTGTTGGAATGGTTTTAATGCAATTGAATTGTTTTGACCGTTTTAGTGTGACAATATAACTGAGAAATTAAACTTTGTTTTGACCGTTTGGTCGAACTGTTGTAACATTTAACCCATGTGAAGTTAAAAAAAGTTTAAGTATGTATTTAACTAAAAAATAAATAAAAGAATGAGTGAAGTGCTATCTCTAACACTGTGTTTCAATAAAGTGATGTGCCAGTACAAGTTTGGTTTAAATTAGTGAAGTTAAAAAACCATTATGGTTGCACCTCTCCCCCCTTATATGTATAGATTATACTAGTTTGTCCTAGAATGATTTTGCACTTTTTAAAATTGAGGGTTACAATATTAGAATTTCCAATACGATTTATCTATATAAATTTAAGGATTTGTTACATATTTACCCCTATTAAGCCTCCTAATTACATATTTATCCAACTCTTAAAATCAATTACATATTTCTCCTTGGTAAGAGGAAATATGTAATTGACTTGTTACTTGTGTATGCTTTAGGAGTGGGAAATATGTAATTGACTTTTAAGTTGGGTAAATATGTAATAAACGATCTTTAGGAAGGGGAAAAATGTAATTGACTTTTTAATCATAAAGGCAAAATTGATGACAAAGTAGCAACAGTTAAGTTAATTGCTTGGAGTTTATTATATGGATTATGGGTTTCATACACCCCGTGACATCATATTTTGAGGGTGTGACATCATATTCTGAGATATGTGACAGGGTGTATGATTTCTTATTATAGGATGTAAGATTCCTAAATACAATATTATATTTATTGATAATAAAATTGATACGGATGAAGTACAATCTTTTTTTATCAACTAGGTGTTAGTTGGCCCGCGCTTTGCCGCGGGCGCGGCTGGTGTGCATTCATGTTTGGTAGGATGCTTTATTTGAAGTCAAAGTTAGAAAAAATGTGTCAATGGCTTCGCTACGGGACGCTCGTGTCGTTATAAGTTTGGTGGACATTAAAAATAACAGTGTCGTACCACTATCTAGAAATTTTCGTTAATTACGTGGGTCAATAATCGTCAATTACGTTAGCAATTTTCTTCAAATAGGTGGGCAAATAATCTTCAATTATGTGGGCCAATAATAACGAATAATAAACAACTGTGGTCAAATCAAAAATAATAATAATCTTCAATTATCCCATCTTTTTAGTTTCTTACAAAAACTCAAAGCCTGCTACACTTAAGACTTTGAAAGTGGCGTAGATAAAATCAAAAAACTGTAAACAAATCAAATAAGGTTACTGTTCAATTGTTTCTTATCTATAACTTATAATAAAAGAAATGAATATTAATGAGGTGACATTCAATGGAGGCCTTAACCTTTCTTTGAATGTGCCACGTGGCACGTTGAGGTGAGAGTTTTTAATTTATTTTTTTATTTTGTTTCATCCATTCTCCTACATTTATCTAACCCTAATCTTTTTAAGAATTTAAAAACAAATTTAGATTTTTCTCTCTAATGTTTCCTCCCATCATTTTTAAACGTTAAATATACGATATTTTTTAAAGAAAAAAATTACACCAAATTAACGAGCGTTTTATTATCTTTCCAACGAGTACCGTAGTACTATATAAAAAACGGAGAAAAAAACGACTATTTTTATGGCGTTTCGTTCATACAGGAAAAAAACACAAAGTGTTCAGGTTATTCATTAATCATGTTTTTTCTTTTAAACCAGGTTCTTATATACAATGTTGAAATTTAGCCCAATCGTCATGCTATCATTGGAATTTTACTCTTCTAAAGATGGATAGGTATACTTCATCAAGAGAAACTAGGAGAAAGAATCGCGCAACACTGCGACACATGGTGTCACCTTATAGCAAGGTTATTTTTTTATTTTTTTAATTACAAGAGTAATAATTATTACTATTAGTATTAGTATTATTAGAATGGTTATATTTTTCAACCCCGGGACACTCCCGGGATAAAAGCTAGTTTAATATATAGAAGAACTAGTAATTATCATTTAGTACTTTTTTTTGAAAGGTAATTATCATTTAGTACTTGGTGCCTGGATTTTATTATTATTATTTTTTAACTTTATTTTTCTAAAATTTATGCCGTACTTTAATCAACAATGAAGTAATTTTGGTAGAAAGATCACGAAAAAAGACCAAAACTATGTTCATTACTCTTGTATATGTGTTTACGTGTTTGTGATTTTCGTGTGTATGTATTTATAGGTATTTTATGGTTTGTAGCTAAAAGCTTTATGATACATACGTGAAATATGTTTTTTTTAAAGATGAGGTCCTAAATTCAATTCCAGACAAGGATGTATTTGGTCTAATATAGTGAGAGTGTAAAATTAGCCGATTATATATATTGGTCCTAAGTCTTCCCGATCTAAGTCTTTCCGATTATTATATATAACAATTCTTGAATCTTTAGTTGTGGTTAATTTTTTTTGTTAGAGTTTTTGTTGTCTTTTTAGTAAAAGTTTCATTTACAGCTCTTTAAGTTTAACTTTATACCCCTCTTCAGTTTAGTGTTTGGTTACACCCTTTTCATTTTTTTAGTTTATTTTCACCACTATACTTTAGTTTAGGGTTGTGTATGGATCGGTTTGGGTCAGTTTTGACTTAAAGCTATAACCATAACTAATCGGTATGGCGGTTTGATTAATCGGTTGTGAATGTAATAGTGGATTGTTATGAGTTGGTTAACTTTAAAATTGGGTCTACCTAAAAATAGATCAAGTAAATAAAATTTTGTATTATTTGGGTCTAAAAGTTTGGGTAAAGTTTTTTGAACAAGTAAAAAGTTATTAATACACACAAGGTAAGGTTCCTGTACAAAGTGAATTTTTAATACAAAGAATAAAAAGTCTATATAGACATTGTGTTTTAAATTTTAGGCATAATGTTTTATATTGTTTTAGCGTAGTATTATATAGAAAAACACCAATGCAATCTAAAATACCATGCGAAGAAAGTAATCAGTGTGTTTTAAATTTCATGTTTAGAATACATTTGATTGTGTTTTAAATTGTTGCGTTTGGTGTTTTTCAATATAATACAATGCAAAAAGAATCGAAAACATGATAGTCAAAATTCAAAACATAATGACTATATAGACTTCTTGCACTTTTTATGAAAAAATCATTTTATACAGGAACCTATACCATTTACCATATTTTCAATCTTTACTTAATTTTAATTTTTAATAAACTAATTATCTTAAAACTTTGTAACTTCTAAAGACAAATTGATGTTAACAGTGTGACAAGACATTAAATATCTGTTTAATATTATTAGAAGCGTAAATAAAAAAAATAAGAAAATATATATGATTCATTTTATGTGGTCCGTAAAAGAAATCTAAATTTAAATTGAAAAAGATGGGGTATTGTATTATACAGGATGTAATAATAAATCTATAGAAAGTATACAAAAATAAAAAATAAAAATACGAGGGTATAGTCTGTCCAGCTAAATTTAGTTAAAAGTGGGACCTATGTAGCTCACCTCTGCTTTTCGGGCGTTGTTTTTTGGATTTCAGTGGGTGTTGGTGTTTGCCTTACAATAGAAACTCATACGAATTGACGTTTTTACCCATAACATGCTTCACATTTATTTTTTACCCTTTGCTGTCCATCTTATCTTTTCCTCTCTCCTACCCACCCTCCCTAATAATGCAAGTTTTTATTTCAATCATTTCTTTTTTATTATTATTTCAATATAATATATATATAATTAATTTATTCCAAAAATACAAATTTCATGTTTTTACTTGCTATTGAGGAATGATATTATAAGTTACTAGTTTCAGAGTTGATTGAATGTTGATCATCGAAAAACCTAGAGGGTCTATTGACATTGAAAAATCATCAGTCTAAAGAATCATAAGACAGTGAAAAAGTAAGTTTTGTTTTTGATAGATATTATTGTGTAATCCCTTGATTAACTTCTCATTGATCACAAACATATATAGATAATACAATGGGCCTATACTAGGTAACAATATCTACAAATAATTACACACATATCAATTCCAAAGATACAATCTATTATACCCCCGCAGTCGAAGCGGGAGGTTTGCGTATGCTGAGACTGGATCGAAAATCTTCGAACAAGATACGTGGTAGGCCTTTGGTGAAAATGTCAGCGATCTGGAAGCGAGATGACACATGATGAACGCGAATTAAACCGCGTTGAACCTGCTCACGAACAAAATGGATGTCAAGCTCTATGTGTTTGGTGCGCTGATGTTGGACGGGATTACCAGAGAGATACACAGCACTGACGTTGTCACAGAACACAATAGTAGCTTTAGATAAGGGGTTGTGCAGTTCGAGGAGCAGATTGCGGAGCCAACAGATTTCAGCAACAACGTTGGCTACTCCACGATATTCAGCTTCGGCACTGGAGCGGGATATCGTGGACTGGCGCTTAGAAGACCAGGAGAGGAGAGCAGAGCCGAAATAAACACAGTATCCTGAAGTCGACCTGCGAGTGTCTGGGCAGCCAGCCCAGTCGGCATCGGTGTAAGCAGTCAATGAAGCGGCCGAAGAAGAACTGAGAGTGAGGCCGAGATCCGCTGTACCTTGCAGGTAGCGTATAATGCGCTTCAGCGCCTGTCAGTGAGAGGACATAGGGGCGTGCATGTGCATGCAGACCTGTTGCACTGCATAGCTGATATCAGGCCTGGTGAAGGTAAGATACTGAAGGGCCCCTGCAAGACTGCGATAGAGAGTAGGATCCTCAAAGGGTGTGCCATCAGAAGCCGACAATTTTGAGTGAGTGTCGACTGGAGTGTCCACTGGTTTGCACGACTGCATACCTGCCCGGTGGATAATATCATGAGTGTAGGCCTGTTGGGATAAGAACATAGCATCCTTGGTGCGAGTAACAGCGATGCCGAGGAAGAAGCTGAGCGGACCAAGATCTTTCATGGCAAATTCACTAGCAAGACTGGCCATGAGAAGTTGTCGAAGGCGATCCGATGAGGTAACCAGGAGGATGTCATCGACGTAGAGAAGAAGATATGCAGTTTGAGACTTCTGTTGAAGCACGAACAGAGAATTGTCGCACTTGCTTTGAGTAAACCCCATACGAAGAACATAGTCAGTGAACCGTTGATACCACGCCCGAGGAGCCTGTTTCAATCCATAGAGAGATTTTTTCAATTTGCACACATGATTAGGGAACTCCTTGTTGCGAAACCCCATGGGTTGATACATGTAGACAGTCTCGTTCAATTTCCCATGAAGAAAGGCGTTCGTCACATCAAGTTGGTGAACTGGCCATGACTTATGAAGAGCAAGCGATAAGACTGTCCGGATAGTTGCTGGCTTCACCACCGGGCTGAACGTTTCACCACAATCAATGCCAACCTGTTGTAACCTGCCATCACAAACCAAACGCGCCTTGTAGCGCTCAAGTGACCCATCAGATTTAAATTTATGTTTAAATAGCCACATGCTCCGTATAACATTCATGTCGGGGTGTCTAGGTACCAAGTCCCAAGTCTCGTTCTTAAGAAGGGCATTATATTCGTCAG
Source organism: Ambrosia artemisiifolia (assembly GCA_032199755.1). NCBI lineage: Eukaryota > Viridiplantae > Streptophyta > Magnoliopsida > Asterales > Asteraceae > Ambrosia > Ambrosia artemisiifolia. The sequence goes on from CM063522.1 coordinate 2,018,405, forward strand.
TCATGGCTTTATGCCATACCGGTGTGGACAAGGCAAACGACGGGTTTTTGGGTACGGGTTCAATGGTGGTGGTGGTAAGATTAAAAGGGAGTTTGGGTTTGTGGATGCCGTCCATCGCCCGGGTTCGCATGGAGCGAGTAGGTGGGTCGGGCGGTGGAGCAGAAGAGGCGGGTGAGGGATGTGGGTGTGAGGAGTTGGATTGTGGTGAGGTGGGGAGATGGGCCGATGGGCCAGGTGATGTGGGTGGGCCGTAAGGAATGGGGTTAGTCTGCTGTGATTGAGTGGGCTGGGTAGGAGCTGGGTTATTGGGCGGTGATTGATTGTGGGGTTGGGCCGATGTGAGTGGGGAGGCAGGAGGGTTAGGTGGTTGGTCACGGGAGTTGTCTGGAGTGGTTCGAATGTGGGACCACAGGGTAGGGTGTAGCGGGGCATCAAGGAATGCATAGGTGGGAGGGGCGTTATTTATGTGATGGAAAGGGAAGATGGTCTCGTCAAAGATAACATGGCGAGAAATGGTGATTTGGTTGGTGTGAATGTCGAAACACTTGTACCCCCGGCGTTGGGAGGGGTAACCGAGGAAGACACAGGGGTGGGACCTGGGTTCAAGTTTATGTGTGGTGGTGGAGGGGATGAGGGGGTAACATAAGGAGCCGAATACCCGAAGGTGCTCGTAGGTGGGTGTGACACGGTATAAGAGTTCGGTAGGTGTATAGTGTTTGTGGGTTTTGGCTGGGGTAATATTGAGAAGGTAGGTCGCCATGTCAAGGGCATGGTGCCAGAATGAAGGGGGGAGACCCGCATGGGAGAGAAGGGTGCGAATCATATTATTGATAGAGCGGATTTTGCGTTCCGCTTTACCGTTTTGGGAGGAGGTGTGGGGGCAAGTGAGTCGAAAGAGCATGCCGTGTTGAGCACAATATTGTTTAAAATTGTTATTTATGTATTCTGTGCCGTTGTCACATTGAAAGGTTTTGATAGGGCGTTCAAATTGGGTTTTAATTTGAGACGCAAAAGATGAGAATACGGTGAACACTTGCGATTTGTTAGCAATGGGATATGTCCACAAAAAATTAGTATAATCATCTAAAAATAAAATATAATATCTATGGCCACCAGCGCTTAGAACTGGCGATGTCCAAAGATCACTGTGAAGGATATCAAATGGTGCAACAGTATGAGACATAGAATCAGTAAATGGTAAACGTATGCTTTTACCCAAAACACAAGATTGACAAACAGTCTTATTTATTGAATCAAAAGAAATAGAATCATTGTTTTTCAAAGTTTGCAATAAAGTAGATCCGGGGTGGCCTAGGCGTTGGTGCCAAAGGCGTTGGGATAGAGCAGCAAAAATAGTTGGGGAAGTCCTCTGTGAAGCAGGAGGAGGCAGAAGCGGGTACAGGTCACCGCTGCTGTTGCACCGAAGGATAGGGATCCGGGTCTTGAGGTCCTTCACAAGAAAGCCAAAGGGGTCAAATTCAATGGAAAGAGAGTTGTCGGTTGTTAGCCGACGGACAGAAATTAAATTTTTAATGAGTTTTGGGGAAAATAAAACATTCTTTAGTCTAAAAGGCGGGTATGGTGGTGGGAGGGTCATATTGCCTTGGCCAGTGACAGGTATAGTATTACCATCGCCGACAATTATAAATTTAGGAGAGCCCTTATTAAGAGGAGTTTGAGATGTACCTGACTGTTGGTGGTAGTGTTCAGATGCCCCGGTGTCCATGATGGAGTTCCAGTCCGGTGGGTTTAAACTCATGGCGTGCATGGCCTGGGCAATATTGGTTGGGGTGTAGGCAAAGTGGGCTGCCGCTGGGCCTGGGCCGAGGAGGCCTTTGCTGTTTGGGCCGGCAGAGTGAGAGGAGGATTGTTGGGGGATGCTGGGGTAGGGGCATGGGGGTGCAGCCCAACCGGCCCAAGGGGAGGAAGGGTTGGCAGGCCACGGTTGGTTGTATGGCCAGGGAAAGGAAGGAGGGTAGTAGTTGGTGAAGTTGGGACGGTTACGGTTGCCCGTTGGACGACCCTTCCCGCGTCCACGACCACGGGAACGAGGGCGGCCACGGTCCAAGGGTTGGTCAGAAAGGCCGGTTTGGTCGTTGGGATGTGAAGTGGTGGTGGGAGGGGGTGGGCGAGTGGTGTGAGTAGTGGTATGGATGGCCGACCCGGTAATAGATGATGAGTGTTTGGCTTGTTCTTGTTTACGAGTTTCGTTCATGCAAAGTTGTGAGCGAACCTCGTAAAAAGAGGGTAAAGGTTTGGTGTTATTGATGACTGTACTAATGCTTTCGTAGGCTTCAGGAAGGCCGGCTAGGGTTTGTAGGACAAGGGTGTCGTCATCAACTGGCGCGTCTACGTTCGAGAGTTGATCGGCCAAGACCTTCAACTCTTGACAGTAGGCGGACATGTTGGTAAAGTTTTCGAGCCGGGTACAGTTGAATTTTTGTTTGAGGTATAGGGCACGGGTGGCTTTGTTGTCACGGAAGAGGGTTTCAAGGGCAGTCCAAGCAAGGTGGGCGGTGGTGTCGGGTTTGAAGATGGTTTTAACGAGATCCTTCGAGATGGTGCCATATATCCATTGTAGGACGATGGCATCCAACCGCTCCCAAGAGTCAAGGGGAGACGTGGAAGGACCAGCAGTGGCAGCAGTGGCCGGCTGCTTTTCCGGGTCAGCAGGAGCAGCCGCAGCGGCGGCAGGAGGTGGTAAACGGGGAAGGAGATGATCGGAGACAAGGAAGGCTCGGCAGTGGATCCGAAATAACTCAGACCATGTGTTGTAGTCAGAGGATTCGGATTCAAGGAGGATGGGGATGTAGGATTTTATGTTGGTAACCGTAACCGCAGGGTGGAGTTTTCCGTCCATGGCAGACGGTGGGGCAGAGGTGGAGAAGAAAGGATTGGTTGCGGAAGGGTGGGTGGGCGGCGGAAGAGGTGCCGGAGAAGTAGGAGGGGCGGCGGTAGGATTAGGCCAGGAGAATGGCTGATACCATGATAGATATTATTGTGTAATCCCTTGATTAACTTCTCATTGATCACAAACATATATAGATAATACAATGGGCCTATACTAGGTAACAATATCTACAAATAATTACACACATATCAATTCCAAAGATACAATCTATTAGTTTTCACCGATCATGCTAGAAAACGATAATTTTCTTTATTTGTAAAAATTGTTTCCACCGTGTATATATACTAAATTCAATGTTACATACCCATAACCTAGTAATAGTAGTTTGTTGTTTGCCCTATACAAAAGTTATATGAATTAATATCTTTAAAAGTGTAAGTTCATGTGCATTTAGATATAAAAATTGTTATTCAAAAAAGTAAATTCCTTCTATGCACTTGTATGAATCACATGTTTTTCTTACCCAGCATCATTATTTCCATGTGTAATTTCGTACAGAGGCCTAATACACGTACATTTTAATCAAGTATAAGGTGAGACTTACAACGTGACATATCGCCTAACATTACATAAATAATTGCATACCAAAAGTAATAGCTTTATTTGAATGGTATCGCCTAACTATATCGTCTATATACCAGAACGTATCATCATGCATGTGCAAAAGACGACGTTTTCGTGTATAATATACTTATCACAATGTGACACAGTATCGTACACATTAAATTTATAATAGTTTTGAAAATTAAATAATAATAATAGTAATGTATTCGTTTTTAACCATGTTAAGTAGTGAGCAAACGATGACCAAAATGGGGAAAAAATCATAAAACGTATATGCAAAGTGCGGTGGATGTAAAACCGTGCTTAGTAATAAGCAAATGATGACAAAAGTGGGAAAATTAGAAAACCAAAAATACAAATGTATACACCATGTGACTTAAAAGCAGCCAAAGATAAACACAAACTTATATCGCAAGCTAACATAAAACGCATACAAAGTCACTATAAATCAAATGAATGAAAGAGCCATTAGAACATAAACTCATAAAAAAGACAAAAAAAAAATCACTATAGATAAGAGGTTTTAAGTAGTTATATTATATAATATAATAACATAACATGAATTAGAATCATATATGTCTATGACTTATAAGTTCGGTATATGTAATGAAGATTTAATTCACATGAACACTTGTCAGGTTTTTATTCCTAATATATACAAATACTTCTCGAACTTTATTATAATGTTGCTAATTAAAATAGTACAAAAATACAATGTAATATTGAAAATACCGGGAATCATGATCGACCACGCGATACATGCTGGTATAATTTCCGCCGACTAAGAAAAAAGTAGTTTCACTATACAATAAACTAGTGGTAATCGAGGCGGCGCGATGCGCCTAAGTTAATCCGGTATCTAATTCTGCGTATGTAATGCACAACAGTGGAAGGACGGCGCAATTTCTTTTAGTATTACAACAACCTTTCTTTTAATTTTCTAGTGTCTGTTACTGGTGTATACGTTGCAAGAATATTGGATTTCGGATTTGATGTAGCGAACCAATAATTAGCGAAGTTGAATAGTAACTTGCCGGCATTGAATAGTTATTTGACAGAGTTGGATAGTAGTTAACAGACTTGAGTTGAGTTGAGTAGTAACATGACAAAATTGAGTAGCACCCTAACGGAGTTGAGTAAAGAAAATTAAAAAAACATAGTTAAATAGTAACCTATCGAAGGAAAAACCGGAGTTGCGTGAAAAAATAAAATAAAATAACAGAGTAAATAGTAACTTGACGGAGTTCAATAGTAGCCTAACGGAGTTGAGTAGTAACCTAACGACGTTGAGTGGAGTTGAATAGTAACTTGACGGCATTGAATAGTAAATTGACGGAGTTGGATAGTAGTTGACGGAGTTGAGTTGACTTAAGTTGTACCACGACGGAATTGAGTAAAGAAAATAAAAAAAAAACACAGCTAAATAGTAAGTTAACAGAGAAAAAAACGAAGTTACGGAATTTTTTTTTAAAAAACCAGAGTAAATACTTACTTGACGGAGCTAAATACTTAACGCAGTTGAATAGTAACTCCGTTAAACTAACGGAGTTGAACAGTAGCCTAACGGAGTTGAGTAGTAACTTGACAGCCTTGAATAGTAACTTTACGGAGTTGGATAATAGTTGACGGAGTTGAGTTGAGTAGTAACATGACGGAATTGAGTAGTAGCCTAACAGAGTTGAGTAAAGAAAAATTTTAAAAAAATAGACCTAAATAGTAACTTAACGGAGAAAAAAAACGGATTTAGGGAAAAAAAATTTAAAAGCAGAGTAAATAGTAACTTGACGGAGTTGAATAGTAACCTAACGGAGTTGAATAGTAACTCCGTTAAGCTAAATAGCAACTTAACTGAATTAAATAGTAACTTAACGGAGTTGAATAGTAACTCCGTTAGTACTATTCATGAAAGTTTCTAAACTATTGGATAGTAGTTGACGGAGTTGAGTTGACTTGAGTTGTACCACGACGGAATTGAGTAAAGAAAATTAAAAAAACATAGCTAAATAGTAAGTTAACAGAGAAAAAAACGAAGTTGCGGAAATTTTTTTAAAAAAACCAGAGTAAATAGTTACTTGACGGAGCTAAATACTTAACGCAGTTGAATAGTAACTCCGTTAAACTAACGGAGTTGAACAGTAGCCTAACGGAGTTGAGTAGTAACTTGACAGCCTTGAATAGTAACTTTACGGAGTTGGATAATAGTTGACGGAGTTGAGTTGAGTAGTAACATGACGGAATTGAGTAGTAGCCTAACAGAGTTAAGTAAAGAAAATTTTTTTTAAAAAATAGACCTAAATATTAACTTAACGGAGAAAAAAAAACGGATTTAGGGAAAAAAATTAAAAAAACAGAGTAAATAGTAACTTGACGGAGTTGAATAGTAACCTAACGGAGCTGAATAGTAACTCCGTTAAGCTAAATAGCAACTTAACTGAATTAAATAGTAACTTAACGGAGTTGAATAGTAACTCCGTTAGTACTATTCATGAAAGTTTCTAAACTAATATATAGGTAATGTTTGCTATGCAATTAAAAAGGAATTATTAGAGGCATGTGTAATGGGCATTATATAGGCATAAATAATCATGATAATGCCTTCAATATCATCCCCTGTGGCATTATATGAGCATTAAGAAGGTGGGATATTTTTAGTATAATGCTCAAATAGGATAAAAAATATGAAAAGTAATAACTAAAAAGGGTATTAAATGGCTTTAACCATTACACATTTTTTGAGGGGCTTTATATGATAATGATGTGGAGGAAAATGCCCCCTAAGAAGCATCAACCATTACTTATAGTCTTATAACTTTTGTTTGGATAATAAATAAATGTTATAATTTTAATTTATAGAACCGTTTTTACCTCTTATTGCATCTTTAATGTTTTTTTTTGTTTTATATGACTACATGGTGTTGGAACGTGGGACGTGGGAGGGTGGGGTGAAGCTCTTTCACGTCGCCTATCACACACTGTGATCGACGTGGAAGCAACAGGGGGGACCGGGTGAAATTATCTATAGACGTGGGGCTTCTTTGGTGGCTGACGTGGCGTGACAAGGTTGGCTCGGGCTTTTTATCATTTGTCAATGATTGGATTTAAAAAGATATTACCATTTGTTTCACACTTCACCTTTTTAACCAATTTTCATCCATTCTTCTATTACATTTTCATCCATTCTTCTAATACAATCTCATCAAATTTTCATCCATTCCTTAACTTGTTAATCATGACTTGTTGGATCAAGAAAGAGGAAATTGCTTTGATAACGACTTGGATTGACGTGAGAGAATCACTGAGACCAAGTAGGTCTTTGATTTGGAAACACGTTCTTGAAGAATTTAAGCAACTAGTTGGTGGATTAGACTACATTGTTGATTCACTAACCGGAAGTGGATGCAGGATCTTCGTAGTAAGTATGAACTATTTCAGGTTCAACACAATGAATCTTGGATGAGGATGAGGATGGTGATATCGCTGATGACGTGGCAATCGAGATGACTCAAGTTAAGTATACAAGTAGGTACGGCGGGAGTTCTCCACACATTTTGGCGTGACAAATGTTAAGGTCTAGATTAAGTTAATTGTGTTTTTTTCTAGTTTAATTGTGTGTTTTCTTGTTATTTTATGTTATGTTATTGGTTCATTAATATAAGTGTTTTATTATCTTAATTACTTTTTTTTTAATAGCAATCAATATCATTAACACATAAACGCGAAAAATTATATCAAGATAGCGGGCTGTCACAACCCGACCAAGGTGGGCCTGGTCAAAATTCCAGATTGGTGCAAAACATCTTATAATGCAAGCAAACAGCGAAAGCGTTATAAATAACTATTCTTTTATAATAATAATCTATATGTCTTATACAATTGTTCATCTATTCAAACACTCTAGGTAACGTCTACGGTTCCTGCTTGCCTTCTAATTCGTCCGTTGAGGATGCTCCGAATTGTAACTGCTCCTTCCTTCTAACTCAAACAGGTACCTGAACACATGCTTAAAATAGGTTTTGGATCAACAAAAATGTTGGTGAGTCCGTGCGTGCGTTTAAACTAGTTTGAAAATAAGGTTTATCATCTCAAAACAAGTTATCATTCAAAATCAGGTTTAATAAGTAAAACAGTTTAACACAAAGGGATGTACAAGCCACACCTCAATCCTAACACTGAATCCACTTACTCCCATCATGGACTCCCATGGCAAAATACATGACACATACTTCAGTGGAGGGTTTCCCGGGCTTCCGAGTCCACTGCGTGCGGGGGTTTCCCCAAGTAGCGCTACCCACATATCAAGCGGCCCAATCTCCCGTTGGGTTGATGAGTGTGGTGGTATCGGGAGCACCTTGTCACATCATCTGGTTCATCACATTTAACTGGTTCTACCCTGGAAGCATGTATTCACCCCAAAACAGTTAAAATACAAAAAGGGGAATGGTACACGAGACTCACCTGGATGCAATACGATCGTATAATATAATAATAAGCGTCCGTCATCGCGTCCTGGTATCTTCCTGCGCGAATCCTAAGTTAATAATATTATTAGTCTTTGGTTTCAATTACGAAGGTTATGCGTGGGGACGAGCTTGGGCGTATGGTTTCTATCTATGTCCGAGGCGTCAACGTCTTATGCTTGAGTTCTAATCCAACATTGCTACTATGATTCGCTCCTATTTATATATATGTTTATATTGGTCGTTTTGTCGTGAGTTTGTTCTAAGTTAGGTTCGAGTCTTATTCGTCTTCACCATGTCCGAATTCTAGTTCCAATATTAATCCAAGTCTTAAGGTCTTGATAATTATTTCTGTGTGTATAGGCCTAGATCTAATCCAAATCGCTTATATCTTGATCCGAACCTTATGTTCTATTAGTATGATCAAGTCAAGTGTCCGAGTCTTGAGTCCCAAATGTCACTATTAGTAGTCTAATTTATATATAAGTCTATACTTGTCTTACGTATATATTCTACTATATCCGAGTCTTAATCCCATCGTTCAATACTCAAGTTCAATTGTCCAAGGTAAGTTTAGGTATATCGCTTTCCACATCATGTGCCGAGTGTCAAAACATCCTAAGTCAAGTACTTAAAGTTCCAAGTTAATAGCATCAATATCCAATCTTCCAAGCGAGATGTCAAACCACTATTCGATCTAACTTATGGCTTTGGTCCGAATAAGCTCGTCAAGTCCCATACGCAAGTTATTCATATATATAAAGAACATAGTTAATACAACTATCAAGCTAATAAGTCTAGTTATACCTCACACTCGTCTTAGGTTCGCGTAGACTAGGTTCTGTCCTGGTTGACTTCTGTTGACCCGCTCTTTCTGTTGACCAGTTTGTTGACTTATGTTGACTGTCTGGTTGACCTGGTCAACCTCTGTTGACCAGGTTGCTCCCTAATTTGACCAAGAACCTAACCCTTGCATCAGACTTATCCTCTGCCATCACCTATCATCTTCACCACCAAACCATCATCACCATCGTAATCACTTCCTCTCATCCTTCATCTTCGAGACTTAAGACCAAACCACCACCGATTATTATCAAAGGAATAGAGGTGGGTTTTGGGGTTTTACCTTTGTTGATCAGGAGCACCTCTGACCCGATTGAACACCACCACTCGGACCACCACCACCGCTGCCGTCGTCACTGTGAACCACCACAGCGACCGTCGTCGCTGTCCTCCTCCTCCTCCGGTTCTCTCTTCTCTGCTTCTCCCTCTTCCTCTCGGCTCTCTCTCTCTCTCTAACTCTCCTTTGATCTCTGCATCTCTCTCTATAATAATAATCGGGTGGGGATTTGGAGGTCGGGGTGTGGGAATCGGCCACCGGAGGACCGCCGTCGGCGGTGGCAGGAGCCCCTCCGGCTCCACCTTGCTTCTTCTCAACTCTCTCTCAACATATGTGTGTGTTTGATATTCAGATGTATGTGTGATGTATGTGTGTGTGGTGTTGTGTTTTTATAAAAAGGAAAGGGATGAGTGTCTCCAAGAGGGGAGGACAAGTGTCCTCTCCCTTGGTGACTCACCCGTTTCGAACGGGTGCAGGTTCAGGTTTGTATTCGCGTATTAACTCGATCACATACACGTATTATAATAATATCGGTTACATTATTCGGTTCGGTTTTTAATTCCGTACATAATCGTCTCGTCTAATATATTTACTTCTAATATTTATTTAGTTATTACTTACTACAGAACGTACTAAATGCGAAAAAATTTTGGGGACCACTCCGGGTTGTTACACGGGCAGGCGGGGCAACAAGTTGCGCCGCAACCCCTTTTTGGACCGCAAACCCTAACCTACTAAAAACAAACCCATGCCCCCCCGGAGTCGAGACACTGCTATGAATAACCCGCTGGACTCTGGTCAGGAAAGGATGGCTTCCGGTGCCAGGGAGCCAAAGGTATCAAATGCCAGGGGTACGAAAACGTGTTGGTTCTCCTCACAGGCTTTAGCATGCTTCTCAACTTTCTTCGCCTCTGCTTTCCGCACTGCATGCCCTGCTACAAACCCACTATCCCTCAAACCAACCAGGGGAGATACACATGTTAGGTCGACACAAGCGTGTTTTCCCCGGCCCACCCAAAGACAAGCAGATCTGCTGGACGTAGGGTGGATCTCCCTTCTACGGGGTCCGAGAGAAAATTCACAGGAGCCTCCCTCCCACGCCACCACCACCCCAATGTTTTTTGGGGCATGGAGAGGAATTATCTCACTGTTGACGTATCTGCCACATCATATGACGCATACGTACATTTTTTAGAAGTAGACTATTATTTTAAAGTATATCATAAGTAGTAAAACTGATACATAATAGTTTCTGAAGCAAGAGTAGTATTTAGATTAAACTAAAAATAATATAGATAAATTGTGACAACTCGGGTAAATCTCTCTCTTGGTTTCTATCTTTTGTCTGTTTCTTTTGTTATTCATTGTGGTACTTGTGCAATTTTCGGGACGAAAATTCTTTTAACGTGGGGATGATGTGACACCCGGCAAATTCAGGTTAACAACGTTGTCTAGGTCAAAGTCTACCTTAGCGAGTCACGCTATCATACTTAACTGGGTTAGTTGAGTCGCGTTATGGTTCGGGAACTGTTAATTTAGTCTAGAGGATCGTTAGATGTCAGTCTAGAGAATCATTAGATGTCAGTCCTTAACCAAGTGTACAAGGGGTGACGGTTCGTAGAAGCGTCAAAGCATAGGGAACATACAAGTCTCGAGTCCCGGGAATTGGTGAACGAGTGTGAATGTGTTTGTTTGCAAGTATTATGTGTTTACAATCATTATGTGACTTGTCGGTATGTGAAAATGTGTTAACATATGTTAAAACGGGGTTTAATGCGCAAAATACACGGAACCAACCCCTATAGGCGATTAGGGAGGGCTAATCGCCTATAGGGAGGCGATTAGCATGACATAGTAGGCGACTGGGCACTTGCTTTAGGCGATTGTGGGCTAATCGCCTATAGGGAAGGCGATTAGCAGCCCTAATCGCCTGCAAAAGCTGCATAATCGCCTGCAACGTACCTGGCGACTAAAAACGACTATAAATACAACACTTAACCTCCTAAACTTCATTATAACAACCCTAGCCGTCCCACAACTCGTCCCAACACACATACAACCTCTGGAACACGATTTTGGATCAAACTACACGTTTTCAAGCCTATTACATCAATCTATCATAAACCTAAGGTGTGGTTTTCATTCATGCAACCTTTATTAACGTTTTTATTGAATCCCTAATGGTCCAGACCTGTTTATAAACGTTTGTGTCTTCTGAAATTCGTTAATAATCGTTGTTATTTGGATTCTAGCTATTATGCATGTTGTATGTGTAATTATAATTAAAAGATAGGATTATTGTGATTCAAAAAGGATTGTTAACATAATAGTAAGGTAGTTACAGATTGATGATGATAGCATGTTGATGAAATCTGAGTAATTGTTCATTAGGGTTACGGTTATGCATGTTAATGTGATGTTTCATGCTACGTGTATTATTTTTGGGAAACATGGTTGCATTCAGGGCTGGTAGAACGAGGTTAAACGAAGGATTTTGATTGAAACATGTTTGATATGGACGTTCTGGAGTTGATTTGGAGTGTTAAACGCGCGAAAAACCGGAACAGATGTGTTGAAGGCGATTATGAACCCTAATCGCCTATGCTATAGGCGATTAGGAGGCTAATCGCCTGCTAAGGCAGCCTAATCGCCTATAGCATAGGTGATTGGGAGCTAATTGCCTTCGTTGCATGCAATTGTGATCCTAATTGCTAGTTAAGTCCTGAATTGCATGTCTTATGACCCTAATCGCCTAATAACTCCTGATTTGCATACCACATGACCCTAATCGCCTATAATATAGGCGATTAGCCCTCACAATTGCCTGTTGACCTACGTAATTGCTAGTTGACTTTTCCTAATCGCCTGTACTGCTGCTGTAAGTGTATTTTAGCATTCCGAGACCCGATTTGACACCTAGGAACATGATAGGAACCCCGTATCATACCTAATAACTTAGTAACATGTGCTCGGACTCATTTATGTGATGATTGAACTATGTGCTAGAACTTGTTGGACTTTAACGTATGTTAAGTGTGTTTGCATGATTGTATGTTTGAGGGTGCAAGTATAACACGGGGAGTCTCGGGTCACCAATGGGATGTCGAGTCTTGTACATTGGATTAGTTTAACAGTCAACGTGTTTTCAAACGAACTTGGTTATGGTCTGGACATCTAGGGACTAACTAACCTACGGGTTATTAGTCTAAGTACTTGTAACTGTCATATGTTAGGTCACCGCTTTACGGGGCTAGCATAGCTTGCTGATTTTATTTGTAATACGAAGAAACGCAACCTAAGGTGAGTTCACGGCCCCACTTTTAACTGGTTTCACTTTTTGGGGGAGAAAACATGTGTTAAACTTATGTTTTGGTAACAACTGTCATACTATGGGTTTCTATGGTTTACTATACGATCTTTGGAAGTCCCGGGGGAAACCATGAATGTGCGGGTTAGCACAACGGGGAAATGTGAATAGATCTATTGGGAATGACCAACCCCACTCGTCGGCTTGGAGGGCCGGGCGGGTGCATATTGTCTCAAACAGGAACAGGTTTACTATTCGGGCACAACATCTGGTTTGCGAGTTAGTAATGGTTTTCCAATCGTAGTAGTGACAAAACATACGCCTAGCTAGCGTACTTTGGTTTACAATTTTATATATAGTATGGACAGGTTGAACTTGGTACTCTATTTTACAAACCTGTGAACTCACCAGCATTTTTGTGCTGACGTAACTCTTACATGTTTTCTCAGGTCGCTAAGGTAGCACTACGGGACTAGGGCGCACGCGTCTGCGCGGCGTCTAGTTTGGGTTGCATGGTTTTCAAACATTGAATATTTTGGATTACTTTTGATTATGTTTTGAGAATAAGCTTCCGCTGTTATTTGGGAATTTTAAACTATGTTTTTGAAATTGCATATGTTCATTTAGACTTGTTTATTGTGATCGTTGACTTGGATCCTGGTTTGTCATGCGCCTCGCGGTAAAACTCCGCAAGTGGATTTTGAGGGTGTGACATAAATTTTCAAAAAACTAGGTCAATTAAATAAAAGCACGACACTACATAAAGTTTCGGGCTAAGGATAATACTACGTTTGTTAGGCATAGCTTGATTTTACATCAAAAGTCAAAACTTTAGCAGTATGCGACATATTGTATAAGGTACAACTTGTTGTTCAAGGTTACTGATTACTTGGCCTTTATTCTGATGTGAATTTTATTCTAGTTGACAACATTCTACATTTATATAATGATTGTGTGTAAACCGTTTGTGGGTGGCTTTTAAGTCCGTCGTCAAATCCCAGGTTGTTGTCATCTATTCGTATGTTAAAAGTCAAGAATATCTTCTTGATCCTCACATGAAACATATAGCTAGTTATATCATTCTTTTCAGCATTCTGTGTTTTGCCTAAAGTATACTTTGTACGACTAAAACATATCCATGTTTGTGTGATATCAATGTTTACATATCATCTGTCAGATTTGTTAGTAGTAAAAGTAAAAGTTCTTCCTATGTATCATAGTAAATTTTATATAATTAATTTACCGGTTTATATTGATCTAAACTAGGATGGTTAAAGCTACATCGAGATATTATATCATTCTTGGCAATAGTCTTGTTTCTTGGTCAACGTTACCTTGACATGTTGTTTCTTGGTATAGTGCCAAAACCAAATATGTAGATGTCCCTAATATAGCTGATGAGGTTGCTTGGCTCTGTAATCTTGTACGTAGACTGACACATGCTCTTCTTAGAGCCGGAATGTTTATGTGGTGATGTCATTTTCATTATTACAGTTGTTCTTTATAATTTAGATTCATTATGAGTACTAAAGAATCATCTTATCAAAATTGAGGCTATGCTATTTAGATAAGGGACAAAGGGGCACAAGCCCCATGTAGTCTAAGGTATACCAATCTTATCGAGTCACGTCATTTCAACCTCAAACTAGCCTAAATAGCATAAACGCCTAGCCTAAATTAGCCTAATTTTTTTTAAATGGAAGAGAGAGAGAGAGAGAGAGAGAGAGAGAGAGAGAGAGAGAGAGGTGGAAGAGAGAAAACAACTCAAGCCTCATTATCTTCCCCAAGCCCCATTTCCTAGCCGATTTCACAAGCCCTACCACCCGGAACCGTGTCGCCGCGAGGCTACTTAAGCCCCAAGCCGAGGGTGCCCCGTCCTACCTAAAAATTATAAACGTAATTTTAGGCTTGTTCAATTATTTCTCTTTGCATCATGTTCATAATGCAGTCTTTAGTGATATTACATGACACGCTTGCATTGGCGAAGCTTTGTTGGGCGGGGAGGTGCATCAACTCCTACCGTTTTTTTGCCCAAGAGTGTAAATTTAGGCGTTTCCTCCCAAAATTTTATAATTATTGAGTCACATCCCCTCCATTTTAAGGCACTCGTGACTTTTGGCCCCCATATAAAAAATTTTTCAAGCTCCGACACTGCATGCTTGTACATGTTATCGTTAATAAGAACTATTATATGTCATAAATGTTTTTTTCCTTTTGGTTTTATAATTAATTTACATTACACTATGTTAGAAACACGTGTATAGTGTATTACACAGCTTGAATTCAAGAAATATTAAATAGCTAACTACGAATATATATATATATATATATATATATATGTGTGTGTATAAAACAATACTTTGAGATAACATATGAGATAGGGATTAACTTTTTTAAATTAAGAAATGGAATACTAAGAGTTGAAATAAGAGAAGCAATAAAAATAAGAATTAGCTCACATAATTGTGACATGTGTCGCCGTGACCAATTACTTATTTACTAGAGAATCCACAATGGTTGAGAGAACCAAAATTCCAAACATGTTACATGAGCATGTCATATCATTCCAAATCACAATCATTCTAAATTCACTTTTTTCTACAACAATAAACCATTCTAAACCTTTACCTCACACCCGACTTCTACTTAAATATTGTATGTGTGTGTTGCCCCCACCATTTTCAATGCGGACGCGTCCGGTATTCCAGACCAAACTCAACTAGACAAGTTTTGGACCACCTCTTGCAATGGTTCACGGTTTGGAATTGAGGTTTGAAATTCCAAACTAAAAAAGTGGACGTCTCATTGTGGATTCTCTTAGGTACGAGGTTATATATTCGTGTATTACACATGTTGAATTATGAAAACGATTTAATTCCAAAATTTGTAAATATTTCCAATAACTAAATTACATATATTAGGTATAATTATGAATAAGAATAACCTCATGAATAATGAATAAACATAAGCATTATATGAAAAAAGAATTTATAATTGTTAAATCTCTTACAAATATATCAATTATGTTGAATATGTTATTGGATTTTAATAATCTCAACTTTTATCTATTGGTCGTGATTAATCTAATTAAGGAAACATTTAAAGATAATCATAACATAGAACGTATTTTCCTTCAAACATCATATAAGTCAATACATTTTCTGTTTATCCAGCTTGTAGAGAATCAAAAATCACACTTCTCTGTAGTTGTGTATACTTGGATTAAAGGAAAATACGAACCCTAACACCCTATAATCGAATTGTTCAACTGACTGAAATCATTAAAAAGGAAAACCAAAATAAATCCTAAATCCCAAAAATTTGATTGTTTTACAATGGAAATCAACGATCTGAAACAAAAGAAAAATTAGTAAAAGAAGAAGCAACATCTGAAAACATGCACGTGCATGTGTAAACTAGAAACAGAGAACGAAAACCCAACTAATAAATATAATCCTTAACCTAAAAATCGTTGATAAAAAAGGATGAGTGAACATAGATAAATGGTATTACATTTTGTTGATAACTAGGGTTCAAAGAAATTGACATTCGAGTTAAACGTCTAACTATGATTGAGAAAATTGAATAAATAAGGGAATAAAGGAAGATGTTACCTTGAAATATGTACGTTTCGGAATAATACCACCAATAACGATGGTTGCGTGACATATTCTCTGGATTAGGGTTTGGATAAGGAAAGTGAAAGGAAAACTGATAAGATCATGTTGTGGTTAAAACAGGTAAGCAAAGTCAGTGTGATGAGTTTTTTCGGGTCATTTAGATTGGCAAAATAGTTAATTTGGGTTGTTTAGACTCGCGTGTGATTTTGTTGTTTTGAGCAGGAATTGTTTAGTGACATTAAATGAGAGAATGCCAAGTGGCATTATATGAAATTGTTTATTAGCAGGTTCTGTTATGTTATATTACTAGTAGGAAACTCGCACGTTGCTGCGACGGTAGCAATTTATAATGTGGTACTCGATTATATTGTTTTATCCACCCTACATTGAAAAGAATTCTGCTACTTATTGTACACCCATCCTAGACTGAAAAAAGTTAGAATTTTTTTATTAAAATTAGAGATAATTACACAAATTGTCCTTTGATTATTAGTGAAATTGCATCCTATGTCATTTATGTTAATTTTTCACTGCTTATGTCCTTTCTTTCCTAACTTTACTACATTGTATGTCCTTTACTCTAACGACCGTTAAAAAACATGGTTAAGTTGGGCATGTACCCCTCACGTGAGCTGGGGCAAACATGTTATTTCACCTTATAAAAACCTAATTATAAAAATAGTATAAACTGTTTTTGGGATCCACCTACCACCATGTCATTTTCAACCTCCCTCCTCCATGAAACATCATCTCCTAACCCCAAATATATAACACCGACTATAATAAGTACACACCCATCGTCTTCCACCGTCGCATCACTGCCCGACATCTGTCACAACCCCACCACCGCAACTTCACATTTACCCGTCGCGTCAACCATCTCTGTCAAAACCAAAACCCTAACCTACGAAACCTCCCTCATCTCCATTCGCAACTCACCAGATCCACCCTAAATTTCAGCTAAAACCTTAACGTTCGATCACTTCTCCCCTCTCCCTGAAAAAATTATCACCTATTGAAGAACCCACATCACTGAAAATTTTCTATCTAGGATAAACCTTGACCTTGGTATTCATCTTTAGTCCTTGAACAGCGAAAGAACCCTAGTTTTTCTTTTTGGATGCTCCATGGCAGCAACAATAAATCAGGGAGGAGAAGGGTTGGGAGGTACGGTGGGTTTCAGGGTGGAGACGGGTTGGGAGGTGAGATGAGGTGGAGGAGGGAGATGTTTTTTATACGGTGGGTTTCAGGGTGGAGAGGGGTTGGGGGGTGAGGCAGAGGAGGGGGGATGTTTTTTATACGGTGGCTTTCAGGTAGGTCTCCCTGAGGCAGGCGAGGCAGATACGGTTGGGAGATGATATTTGATGAAGGAGAGGTTGAAGATGACTTGGTGGTAGGTGAGTCCCACAAACAATTTATGTTGATTTTTTATAAATAGGTTTTGTTAAGGTGAAATGACATGTTTGCCCCCTAAGTGAGTGGCACATGTCTAACTTAACAAGGTTTTTTTTATAGTTGTTAGACTAAAGGACATAAGGTGTAGCAAAGTTAGGAAAAAATGACATAAGGAGTAAGAAATTAACATAAAGGACATATGATGCAATTTCACTAATAACTAAAGGACAATTTGTGTAATTCTCTCTTAAAATTATTATTATTAACAACTACGCCAAACCTAACAATTATGAGTAGAAACCTGACAATTATGAAACACGATTGAACTGTCAAAAGTTAACCAAGATATATTCTTGATGCAAAATTAACTGAAAGAAAAAAAGTTATACAAGAGGAAAACTTTTAACAAGTGTTTGCAACCTTTAAATTATTCAAATATCTCATAATATACATAATAAATCTTTTACTATACTAATTAGAGTGAAATTTTGAATTGGGTATTATGATAAAATGTACAAGTGAGTTTTGAAAGAATAAGGGTAGTTTTGGAAACTTTTTCATGACATTTTAAGTGAAACAAGAATCCATTCTTATGCCTTCCTAAAATACATGTAAAATTTCCTTAATTTGAGACCATCTTTCATACCATTAGGGTTGGTGGTGCTAATTCGTCTTTTAATAGCAATGCTTATATTTCTACTCTATATTACACTGATATTTTAAATTGCTTTTTTTTTACTTAGGGTTAAACTTAGGATCTCTCCTCTAAGAAGTATATGAATCTACCAATTAATATAGCCACATATTCAAAACACTAAGCCGTTTTGCAAGTAGGTTAAATTTTGAGTATCCAGTTTCCAAACATTATTATCCAACCTGGTCAACGTATAGCAACTCATAACTTATTTGGCCACATTGACAAAGACACATAAAATAATCTACTTAAATAACATTTATAAATTCCATTTTTAGTTTTATACTTTTAAATAAACTTCTTACATTAAGATAATCCGTTGACCTAGTGAAGTCAGATGTTTCTTTTCACTAAAGTGGTGCGGACCTATGACCAAGTGCTCTAGTAGTATGATATTTGTCTCACACAATAGTACCGTACGTCCAGATCCTTGAAAGCACAAGGTTATGTGATATAATTAAAAAAAAGACTAATGTTATTCACACCAGTTATTAAAAATTAGTCTCTTTATGCAGGTTTAAACCCGAGACATCTTATCTAAGTCATACGTCCCTACTAAATAGGTTGGCCCAACATTGATGTTATATGGTATTTAGGTGTAAAAAGTTATTAATAAAACAAAATCGTACATGTTCAAGTGCGGCAAATTGGTTATTAGGTGAATTTAGAAGTAGATTTTAGAGTTTTGTATTAGGCGTTAAAAAAAATAAACAAATTACATCTAAACCTACTAAGAAACTTTTTGACAATTAAGATTTTTAAAGAAAAGTAGGCGAAATACATAAACGTGTAATAATCTTACATTCTTTTTTTTTCTTTTATTATTAAGTATTTAAAATATGTAATTGAAATATATAAAAGTAAATGTATTTATTTGATTTGTTTGGAAAAGTAAGATATAAAATAACATTAAATAACAAAAATGACTTTGTAATTTCATTTTAACAAGTTGCCAACGGGGAGTGTGGTGCTCGTGCACCCACGTAATGGAATCGGGTCCTACATAGATGGTGACTTAGTTGGGTTTGACAATTTGTTTTAGAAAATCAAAGGTGTAAAAGTATCGGGATATAGATTGTTCTTGTACGAAATTGAATATCTTGCCAGTCATAAATACTAACAGTAATATTGTTGGTTTTTATTTGTCATCACTCATTATGTACTTTCACATAACTTGAGTTCCAATACATATTGTCATACTAAATTAATTAAAACACCTTACAATAATTAATATAAATAAATTATATTATATATGGTTTGGGTATATATTATGGATTTAATATTTTGTTTCGTTGTTTATTTACAGCTTAAGAGGGTGTTTAGGATTGAGTTTTAAAACAACTTATTGACTTATTGGCTTTTTCAAGAAGCCAATAAGTTGTTTGTGTAACTCAAAAACATTTTCTGTTTTGACTTTTGGCTTTTAAGGGTGGAAAAGCTGTTTTTTGAGAAGTTAGGAATTCTGGCTTTTGGCTTTGGACTTTTGGGAAAAAAAATGCAAATCTACCATCCATACAACCAATATTCACAATAAGTTAAGCGAAATACTAAAAAAAAATAATCTATTGACTTTTTGACATTTCTCATCCTAAAACGTAATCCAAACACTTTTTTTTAAAACTCATTTTCAAAAAGTCATAAGCCAATAAGCACTTCTGACCAAAAGCACTTTTGTATTTCCAAATACAATCCCAAACACCATCTAACTCATTAGTTCATTACTCCATTTGTTTAAATTCCTTTAATAATGTGGAATATTAATGTGACTAATTGAAATATCAAATTTAAGGAGGTGGGGAGTAACCCGAACTTCACTGACCTACCTTGATTTTCACCACTCATGACTGTTAGGGGTGTTCACGGTTCGGTTTCAAACCGTGAGACCGTCCAAACCGGTCATCGGTTTGGTTTCATGGTTGGTTTCTTTACTTAACTTTCGGTTGGTCGGTTTCAATACTTTCAAACCGTAGTGAATGGTTTGCTTTACGGTTTACACCGAAAACCAACCGTATGAAACCGGACCGGACCGTAAGAATTTGTAATATTTTTTTTAATATTTCATATTATACATGTGTATATTGTTAGACGTAATTAAAATTATTATAGTTCTAATTTAGTTAAACATTCCAAAGTAACATGAGCACATTTTCCCATTCTAAGATTTCAACAATCCAACCCATTAAGTTTTAGACCATTTTTTTACAGCAGCAACATCTTTACTTTGATGCTATTTGGACATGTATTTATGGATTTTATGTATTTGTATTGCCTTTTTGAACTATGATGAGTAGTTGTGCTAAATAGTTTGTGTGCATTGCATAAAATTCTATACAACTTATAAATATTCTGGGGAATGTGGACATCATGTATAAAAGTTCTAAAGAGCCAAAACCGTGAAACCAAACCGGAACCAAACCGTTATTAACGGTTTGGTCTGGTTCGGTTTAACAGTTATACGGTTCGGTTTTGGTTTACAAAAATCAAAAACCGTTACTAACGGTTTGGTTCACGGTTTCTCCTAAAAACCGCGAAATCCGGACCGTGAACACCCCTAATGACTGTCATCTTACTTAACTGATTCACTACACTGAAAAACAAATTTAGAGGTAACTACCCTGAAAAAAAATCCCCACAAAAGCCTCCAAAGTTCACAGGTGTTGTTTCATGATTTCACTACCTAAACCCACCCCTACAGCCGGAGGCAGTGTTGTCGTGACTCGTGAGAAATTATGTCACATCACTTCACTGATTAACTATACTAAAAACAAATTTGGAGGGAACTACCCTGCAAAAAAATCTCCACAAAAGCCTCTAAAGTTCACGGGTGTTGCTTCATGATTTCAGTACCCAAACCCACTACCCCTACTGCCGGACGATGTGTTGTTGTGGCCCGTGGGAAATTATGCCACCCCAGGTTTTGGGAAATTATTCGTACAATCTTAACTATTTGCCTAGGGTTGATGGGTGGTCACCACACCATCATACCATCACGAAACATTCAACAAATCCCTATGTATCGCCTCATTTTATCACATCTATCACTATTTATATGGGGTTCACTAAGTTATTTTTTAAAATAAACTAGAAACTTAAATAAACTAAAACCAACATTTTTTAATTTTAAATAAAAAAGTACAATACAAATTAAAAAAATGACAACATTGAAAAAACCTAAAAGTTTTCGGCCCAACCCTACTTCGTAAAAATTTCTCGTTTGCATTCAATGAGAATCGACTTGTATGGCTCATCGATTTTTATGTGATTCCCTTATAGCCTTCAAATCTTTACTTTTATCTCTTCTTAATTTTGATTCCGCCAATATCTTGCATCGTTCTCTATTCTCCTCCATTTCCATCAATTTTGCCAACTTGGATTCGGTCATCGCATCCACCCGACTTTCTTTCCCTTTGCGATTTGACGACTTAATGTTTTTCCTCCAATTCGTGGTTCTTGTTGGTGTTGTATCGTAGGTGGAGTCAGGGAGATCGTCATTTAAATTGATTTCGAGAATGTCGTTTGACAACCCATCCGTTGATGTTGTAAAATTTCCCGAATCGGATGTTTTCGATCGTTTTTTAGAACGAGCACGACTGCCCGTTGGCCCTTTTTCAGTCACCCCTTGAACAAGAATCGAAACCCACTTCGAATGATTTCTCCCAATTTCCCAAGCCTTCAACGATTGAAACACCCTCCTTTCGTAGATTTTCTATATTCTCCTAATGCATCTATAATGATAGCTGCATCATTCGATCCACTTGGCCAATGAAGTTTCTATTAAAAGACAAATAATTCAAAGTTAACATTTTATATAAAAAAGTAAATAAATGCAACAAAGTAATATAAGAAAAATACAAAGGATAAATAATATACCTTTGTAACGTATAATCCATTGAAGTAACTCATTTTTTATATAAATCCGTCCATTTACCTGTTATTTGATCTTCGCGTCGTGTAGTTCCGCCAGTTAGTTGTTCAAAATGTGCGATGACTCGCTTCCAAAAGGTATCTTTTGGTTGCTGATTTCCGAGTTCTTTCTCCTCAGAAATATGTAAATACGCCTTTGCCAAAGCCACATCTTCTTTTGTGACCAACTTTTCTTTGGCCCCATGTTTGCCTTTTTCTTTTTATTTTTTCAACAACTTGCTTGAGTAGGTTGCACTTGTATATCTTCCTCTTCCTCCAAAAAATATTCTTCTTGCTCGTCTTCGTTTTCATCCCAATCGGGGTCGAGAGCCGGGTTATGATATGGATTATTTTGTTAACCCGGTTTACGATACACGAAACGGTTGACCAGAACCATATTTTGCTCGCCAATCGGGTCAGGAGGTGATGTGACTTGGGTTGGCATGTTGGGTTGGAAGAAGTGTCGTGGATATTGGGTTGGAAACGGTTG
Organism: Ambrosia artemisiifolia; assembly: GCA_032199755.1. Taxonomy (NCBI): domain Eukaryota; kingdom Viridiplantae; phylum Streptophyta; class Magnoliopsida; order Asterales; family Asteraceae; genus Ambrosia; species Ambrosia artemisiifolia. The sequence continues at coordinate 2,040,866 of CM063522.1, forward strand.
GGACGAATATTATTGGGTTTGTAACATTAGGTTTTGAAAACTTTGAGTCGGAAAAGGTGGACTTTAAAATGATTGATTTGGAATAGGTTGGGAAGTTACTGGTTCGTCTTTACGAAACCTATTGCGTTCACCTCGTAACTAACACGTTTTTTCTTGAACCTTCCACTTTATAAATTTTTTGTTGGTTTAAATGTGTGTTTGTTGTGTGTGATTATGGTTGGGAGTATATTTTGTTTAAAAATATAGATAGTTGTAAAAAAATTATTTTTTTTATCCTAAATGGTCATATGACCGTTGGCCACCATCAAAGCCTATATTTTCATTAATCACGCTTGCGATGTACATCCCCAAGATGTGATACAACTTTTCCATCATGATACACACACACATAGGGTTGTTCATGAGCTGAGCCTAGTCGAGGCAGGTCAAGCTCGTGCTCGGCTTGGTTATAAAATGAGTCGGTTCGGCTCGGATTTGAAACCGAGCTGAAAATCAAAGTTCGAGCTCGGCTTGGCTCGAATTTAGAAAGAAAAATAGATTTCAAAATTCAATAGTCTATAATTTATTCAATAGTTCAAAATAACACATTTAAAATAATTTCAACCTAATACATTACAAGCTAAAATCAAGTTCACACAAATACAAAACGAGTCTCAAGTTTCAACGAAATACAGTATAAGTTCATTAGCACGAATTAACTCCCTTAAATATGCAATGTTTTATTTAAATAATGCATATTCAAATAATTTAATTTAAGTACTGTTAAGTTTGATAACTTGAGTACTTAGGTAATTATCATTTTGCTATGTTTTATTTGAATAATTTGATTAGTTGTAACTTCAATCCCAAGCACACAATCTCTATGCTAACATTACCAAATATTAAATATGTAACGTGTTCCCCTCTTTTTTATAACATTTTTATAGTATATTATTTGTATATAATTTATTAAAAATTAGAATTATCCGAACCAGCTCGGCTCGTTATGAATCGAGCCAATCTAGGCTCACTTTCTAACCGTTCCGATCCAGCTCGTCTCAGTTTCAAACCGAGCCATATTGAGTGAGTTTTTTTTGAGTTAAATCCGAGCGAGATTCGAATGATCTCCGAATCACGAACTTTTTGTGCAGCCCTACACATATATGGGAATGGTTATTTAAGAAGAAACTTATCTTTAAGTATTAAAATAAATAATTAGAATGGTTTTAAAGATTACATAAAAAATAATTTTTTTATAAAAAATATTTCAGAATTAATATTCTGAAGATTTATAAAAGTTTAATTTAAAACTATTTAAAATAGAATTTAAATTAAATGAATTAATAGGAACTAAAATATTAATTATGATTAAAAATATAAAATATGTAAATTTTTGGAAAACATAAACAAAATGAGTGTTCTGGGATTTTTGTATGATTATATATTTAAGATGATTCTAAATTGAATTAAAACAATAATATGAATAAAAAGAAAAGAAATTCAAAGAAAATATACTCCATTCGAACCCGGGGCCTAAGTGTTACGGGTCAGAAAAACAAACCAACTGATCCGCATCCTCAAATCGAGTGAAATAGGAAAAAATACATGCGGAGAATTTGTGATGTTACAGTGTCCGCTGATGCGTCACAGAATGCAGACATTGTCAAGTGTGCACTTCGGTTACTAGCCTCAATCGAAACCACAGTTATCGATTTACTTATAAACCAATAGGATTTCAGTTAGTCGGTTGGGTTTATTAAGTTAGATTGTCGGTTTTCAGTTCGGTCGAATAATAACTAAACCCAAGCTTGAGCTAATTTTTTTGCTTAAAACTACATGAAATGGAGGTACATGAAATAGGTGTATAAAGACATAAGTTGAGGTATAAAACTTGAAATACATGAATAGATGTATAAAAGCTAGAGATATTTGAAAAATATGAATGACACGGTTTGGTTCAATTAATGTTAGTTAACTACGGGTACAAAGAAAACCGATACAATTTTCTGTTAACAAGTTTTCATGTAGTTAAGTTTTTGGTAAATCAACTTTCGGTTAATTTAGTAGTGGTTAATTTCGGTACAGTTTCGTCTGTTTTTTGTTTAGTTTTAATTAATGGTTCAGTTATTTCTCACTCATAGACACTATTAACCATGTAACATGTCAATATTTTTCAAATTAAAAAGCTATAATCATACTACACTCAAACTAAAGAGAATAAATGCTTGTTTTATGGTGTAATTTTGTTGGATAGCTTGGGCCCTTCATCCAACAATATTTTGAACAAATCGGTCAAACAAAGTTGAACTCAGTCAAACTTGGTCAAATAGTTTTGTTAAACAGTAACTAGGTCATTGTTTGGACATATTGGGTCATTTGGACAAACACCAAATGAGGACAAACACTTATAGGCTATTGTATGATAGGTTACCTGTAGTTGGAACATTTATTTCATACGCAAGCCAGGTATTATTTTAGCACGCAAACTAAGGTGAGTTTTCATGGCCAGGGAGAAACAAGCTACACGGACACACAAACATAGTAGATCATATTTCTGGTATATTACTTGAGTACTTAGCATATTACATCCCAAGTCCTTACAATATGAATTGTAGTATGTGTAACATAGCGAGGAGTTTTGAATAGATCTATTGGGTCTGGCAAGCCACACCTGTGTCGACTTGAGGTCGAGCAGGTGAATATTGTCCTAAACATTTACCATCGCGTGATGGACGGTGGTTGAAGGTAAACAAAACTACCAACAGTTAGCAATGGTTTCATGAATGCTTAGTAAATTGTATAATGTCTAGCTAGCATCGGATATAACTAGTAACTAATGTGGATCTAAACAAACAGATAAACAAATTGTTGCTTAGGATGCATGTGGAGTCGCACTTGCATTCATTCAAACATTTATGACAAAATTACATAAAATGTCCTTTATTTATATTCAAAATTGCATTATTTGTCATTTGTCTTTAAAAGACACGCAAAGTGTCCTTTATAAATAAATTTTGAACGCTTTTTGTCCTTAAGCTATCTGATGTTAAATTTTCAGTTAACTTTAAAGTAAAATAACCATTTTGCCTAAATGACATAATCTGAAATTTATATATAAAGGGTATAATCTGTAATTTACTTAAGTTTTTTTTTCTTTTACTTTATTCTTTTTATTTTATTTTATTTTTTTAATCAGTATTATGATGTAACTTTCATATTTTGTTTTAAATGGAAGTAAGCCTTTGATATAAAAAAATCAGTATTCTTTTATCAATTACTTTAAAAAATAATAATTCATTAATTAACATATTTTTTACATAACAATATATGTTTTTGCATAATGTATATATTTTCAAATGTTGGATTAAAATTATTTAGTTTTCTTATTTTACATAAACTTTATATCTAACGTTCTATTTATATTCGATTTTTTGTAACGTCATTTTAGAAACATGTTATTTTATATGTAACGTTCTTAAATACTATGAAATATTAATCGATTAATGATGCATCGTCTTTTCAATCCCAAAACTGCATCCCGGGAATGTACCAACAAACTCTCTGGTTATTGCACAACGGCGTGGTAATATAAACTATGTTGTTCTATTTATATTCGATTTTTTGTAACGTCATATCTAAAGTGAATGGTTATTTTAGACATGTTTTAAACTGCCAAACGCTTATCTTAAAATAAAACATTCAGACATGCTTTTTTTTATTCTATGTCTAAACCAAGCTGTTCTAATGTGCTTATTTTTATCCATATATTGGTGTAAGGTTGTTTTTCAAATAATTTATAAAAATTACGTAAATGTTAAATACGAAAAGTAAATAATTTTAAACAAACAATTGAAAATATATACATTATTCAAAAAATCATATATTTTTATGTAAAAAATTATGTTAATGAACGAATTAATTTATTTTAAAAGTAGTTGTAATATAATATTGGTAAAACAAAATAAGCTAAAAAGAAAGAATAAATGATCATTTTGACATATTATATCCTTTATAAACAAATTTCAAATTATGTTCTTTGGGTAAAATGATCATTTTATTTTAAAATCAATATCAGTTAGCTTAAAGGACAAAGAGCGTGCAAAATTCAATTATAAAAGACATGTTGCGTGCTTTTTAAAGATAAAGGACAACGAGTAGAATTTTGTATATAAATAAAGGACGACTTATGTAATTTAGTTTATTTTCTAAGATTTTAATATTTACTTATGGTTGATTTTGGGTACTCGCGTATGTTTTGCGAGTTGTTTTGCATTGGTCACTTAGAGGTCGTTTATTCGATCACTGACTAGATCTTGGTGTGCCACGCACCTCGCAGTAAAACCCGCACTGAAAATTTGAGTGTGTGACAATAACAACAATAATGCTAAAAACACATAACCTCAACCACACAACACAACAACCATCAACACCATCACCACCTATCGCATAAGACACATGACCGTAATGCAGTCTAGCCATCTGAAATGACAAAAACACCTCTCATAAAATTCGGGAATTACAAAAATGCCACTAATTATTGGTTAGCCTCCACATACCAGGACATCACAACAACTACCAACACGCCACCCAATGGGACCCTAGAAGGCCACTGACGTCATGTGTTTAAACCCTAGACAAAAAAAATCACAAAACCCAACCACACGCCACCAGTAACACGTATTTAAACCCTAAACCACAACATTACAACACTCAGTCGCACAACACCCTAGGCGATCAAATAAAGCCAACGATGCGTGTGAATGGCCACACCATCACCATTCACCACACAAACACAACATCACAACTGACACAAATTCAAAAAAAATAACCCGAGACAACCCAACACAAACCACCGCATGATAACACCAAAAACAACACAAACAACCACTTGAATAAAAAACTAAAACACATAGCTATAAATGATTCAATGAGAACAATACAACAAATCTACGTCATCGTGCGTCGGTTCAACCCAACATCGACATCCAGAGGCAATCCTTACAGAAACAGAGAGACTGATTAGATAGAGAAAAACAAAAGCAGTGGTAAAATATGGTAGAGAGAGAGGGTGTGTCGAGTGTAATAGGTTAGAGTGAATGGCCACACCATCACCATTCACCACACAAACACAACATCACAACTGACACAAATTCAAAAAAAATAACCCGAGACAACCCAACACAAACCACCGCATGATAACACCAAAAACAACACAAACAACCACTTGAATAAAAAACTAAAACACATAGCTATAAATGATTCAATGAGAACAATACAACAAATCTATGTCATCGTGCGTCGGTTCAACCCAACATCGACATCCAGAGGCAATCCTTACAGAAACAGAGAGACTGATTAGATAGAGAAAAACAAAAGCAGTGGTAAAATAGGGTAGAGAGAGAGTGTGTCGAGTGTAATAGGTTAGAGAGAAAGAAGGGTTAAATAACCATGAAAATGACCAAAATGCCCTCCAAAAAAATTATAATTACCACCTACCCCTACGAAATGACCAAAATACCATTAAAAAACTATGTAATAACGAAAATGACTGTTCAATCACCTCACACATAATATATTAGAATTTTTAATAAATTATACTAATAAATGCACCATTTCAATTCCGTTAACAAAATCAACTGGTAAAATTTAGATGTCAACGTGTTGTAAATAATAAAGATGAATGAACCTAAACTTTGCGATCATTTTTCCCCGATAGTGTGCTTTTATTCGGCCAGCTAACACAACCAACAACATATAACCCCCCCCCCCCCCAAAAAAAAGGCAGCCACAAAAACACATACATAAAAAACAAAAAAATTACACTAAATTGACTATAAATCGACTTATTAGATTTTTTTTTGTATGGTGAGAATCCAAGAGTCCTCGCATCTTTAATGCCTTTTTCAACCTTGTGACCATTTAACCCGAAACTTTATAAGATTATACGGTATGGGCGTGAAAAGGGTGGAGTGAGAGCCCCTCCACACACGTGCACCGCTCCGCCAAGGCAAGGTAAGTTTTATTTGAAAACTTGATTCTTCTTTACAAAGACCCTCCACACCCCCTATTTTTTTTATGTGAAAGGTGATGCCCACTTAGTTTACATTACGCTAATGTAGTAACGTGTGGTTTTTTTTTTTTTTTTTGGGGGGGGGGGGGGGGGGTTCTACCCTTGTTCTCATGACTCTTGTAGTCTAATTATTCTTCATTTATATAATATTAATTTACAAAACATTTGTGAAAAGTGATGTTATACCTTATGCTTTATGTTGAATTGTGTTTTATTGTACTATACAAAGCTCTATGGTGTTGTACATCTATTATTTTTCTTTTAATATTTATTATTTTCACTTTCACCCCTAATACTTTTACATATTTTACCATTTACTATTTTTTCACTTTCAACTTTTGTCCCTATACTTTTCATGTGTGGTTAGATCGGCTAAATTCTGGTTTTAACTTTAAATTAATATATATGTATTTCTATGTAAGAGCATTCACAGTAGCTCCCCCATTTTATGTGAGTATGTCTCTAAAATTATATGGGGTGAGTGTTGTGAGTGAAGAAAAATGGGGAATCTACTGTTGATCAGTATAATTGGGGTTACTTGAGAATCTTTTGTGGAAAACTGGAAGGTGTATTTATTTTTTAGTATTTGTTGAAAGTAGTTGTGAGTGGAGGAGAGAGAAACTGTAATGATTTTTAGTGGAATATGTGGTTGTGATTGGTTGTGAGGAAATAGGGAATGAGGAAGCTACTGTGAATGCTTTAAGTGTGAGTACAGGGAGTGGGATCCATTGTTGAAATATACAAAACTTGGATGGAAGGCAATGTCATGTTATTAGGCGAACCCATTAATGAAGATAAGAGTAAATAGTGACAAATCTTGTTAGCTCCAACCTACTCATATTTAATGGCACTCTCTTACAAATTATAAAATAAACATCATATACCATGTGAATATCAAAGTCAGGAAATCAGTTAAACTTAACTAAACTGCAAAAGCTATATAGAATGTGTTATATTCTCTGTAAACAGAGTCTGTATTAAATTAAAGAATAAAGAAAAACAAGTATTTTGACGTTTTCATGTGTTATATATACACTTCGGACCTTTCCTTGTGCCTGATTATTTACTTCCCTTTTGTGAGGGAATTCAGACCGCATTAATGGAGACCCTAATTCAGTCCTCAGCACCTGCCTACTCTTGATTTCTTTATCACTTTATTCCTCCCTGTGGATCTAATTGCTTTCTCACTTCGGTGTTCAGTGGGCGACTTTGGCAGTTTTAACTCCGTTTTCACTCCCTATTGGCTCGTTTCTTCACCAATTCCTATATATCTAGTAAATAAATAAATAAGCAAATATTCCATACGATTTTGCAGCGAAAACCCAATAAATTGCAAGGAAATTGATAACTATAACATGTGTAGTTACACGTATATCTAAACTTCAATAGTTGTGATATAAAATTAAAAGAGGTAAATGTGATTTTTCAAACCGGCCCACAGTCCACTTATGTTCACCCACAATCAAAAGAACCAAAGAGTATTGGTGGTAGTCAAGGGCTGAAATTCCTTAGAACCTGGAGATCCTTAATGTTCACTAGTTAATGTGATATTTACAAGCATCAATCTTTAAGAAATACGTACTCATTTTTGAGGTTTGTTCCACTATCTCATATGCTACTCAAATGTAGGACTCATATGGAATTATAATCACTCCATATTTTTAGAAAACTTACATTGAAATCGGGCTTGTGTTTGACACAATTCTTTTAGACAGCTTCGTGGTTTGTTCCCAAGGTATATTGGTTCTTAACAGTGGTGGTGCACTACCGGACTTGCACACTTGCCTGAAAGATAATCAGATTTTGAATGGCTTCTGAGTTTGTTCTCTGCGTATATGTGTGTGTGAGTATTTGTTGTATTTTTGTCTCTCTTGTCAAATGAGGCACAAACCTTTCCATTATACAAGAATATGGATGTATGAAAAGTCTTCTTAATTTGAGACATAAAGACTCTAATAAAGTGATATAAAATCTCTAATTAAAATAAATAAAACCTCTAATCAAAGGCATAAAACCTCTACTCAATATAGCTGATGAGATAGTCGAGGAAATGGCCACGAATCGTAGCTGCAAGAAAGGTTCTCTCTGTTTCATTTATTTGGGGTTACAGGTTGGTGATATCATGAAAAGAATCAAAAGCTGGAAACCGATCACTGATAAGTTTCAAGCCAAACTGTCATCATGGAAAGCAAGGCATCTCTCTTTTGCTGGAAGGGCTGTTTTCGGTTCTCATTAAAGTTGTCATCGGGGCAGTTCCGAATTACCATCTGTCATTATTCAAGGTACCCGTAGGTGTTCTAAAAGTGTTGGAAGGATTAAGGAGAAGGTTCCTTTGGGGAGGGGCACATGGGAACAATAAAATATGATGGATCGCGTGGGAAAAAAAATTATAAAACCAAAGAATTTGGGAGGACTAGGGGCTGGGAGCATTGAAGATCTCAACTTGGGACTTATTGCAAAATGATGGTGGAGATACAAAACATCGGCAGATCATTTATGGTGTAAAGTGGTGAAAGCAATTCATTGCCGAAGGAGAGAAACCGAGTTCATTCCTCTAAAGAAATCTGCAACTGGGACATGGCACTCAATCGCCTCTATTCGGAACCATTTTGATAATCGGGGAATCAATCTTGAATCTAAATTGGAATGTAAGGTGGGCATCGGTAATATGGTGAGATTCTGGGAAGACAAATGGTGACCAGGTGGTTGTTTGAAAGATAACTTTCTGACATTGTACCAAATAGCTCGATCAAAAGGTGTCAAGGTTATTGAATGTTACCGAATGATTAACAATTCTGTATGGTAGGACATCCCGAGGGTTAGGCTGCCGATATCAACTGTTGAAATGAACGAAGCACAAAGGTTATGGATCTTGATTAACGCACAAGGGGTGTGAAAATCCGTTGATAAATGGATGTGGACGTTTCAGAACTCGGTCAAGGAGTTTAAGGTTAAAATGGTCATATTGGTGTTCACGGGTCAACAAGGTCAGTCTCAACAGCATCGATTATTTTTTGGTAATAGAATTGCAACACCTAAAATCAACTGCTTCATGTGGCGGGCTGTGGAGAATAGAATTGCCACGGCCGATGCCTGGCGGTTCGAGGCATCATCAATGGGGACGGGATGTGCAGAAGATGCAGCCTAGAAGTGGAAAATGCTGATCATATTCTTATTAATTGTGTTTTGGCAAGAGCGTTATGGTGGAATGTTCGAGATTGGCTAAAGCTTGCAAATGAGGATCCTTTCATTTCGATACAACAGGTAATTGAGTTGTGCAGGAAAATCAAGAGGACACCTAAAGAAAGAAAAGTTATATACGCTATGGTTAGGGAGGAACGACAAAGTATTTAATGATGTTAACATTGTGACACCAAGAATACTCGAAGACGTCGAAGTAGAATCCTATTGGTGGATGATAAAACGATTAAACATGCCCAACTTCGAAAAGGCGAAGTGGTGGGATTTCGGTATTTGATAACGGTTAAAAATAGGGGTAGGGATGATGTTTATTTGAGTTTGTCTCTTGTTTTTGAAATGTAATTGTTTTGGTGTATGTTTTTTGGCCCAGGTAGTCCTCTCGCTAAATGGCTCCAGGCGGTTTTGTGGTGGACTTTTGAGAATGAATAAAGTTGCTCCGTTTGAATGTTAAAAAAAGAGTTTAGTCTTTAATTCAACACATTAAGAGTCTTATTAATAATTATAATTTACTAAATTATAATTTCAATAAAATCCATTTACCATAGTTCCAACAATTCCCCACATAAATGAAGATTGATCAAAACACACAAAATTTCCAACAAACCCCCACATGAATGAGAGTCATTCTCATAAACAACCTCATTCCGATTAAATTTCAACAGTTAAGTTTTGCATACGACAGGTAAGTGAACCTTTGAACCTTCGGTCATGAAACACACTTAATCCACTAGCTCTGAGTAGACAGTGATGTCTTTGAACTCGTCTGTCATTTATGTAGACGACATTACGCTTCACACAAGACTCTCCCTGACAACGTCAAGTCATCATAATTTTGTCCGTTATGGTCATAGACACGTGCCTGGTTCTGCGAGAGCTCTTAACTATTGTGCCCCAACAATACCCTTCGAAACGACCCCATTTCTCTTTCATATATGTGATTCACTAAGAATGATTACCTGAGACGAATCATTAAAAGTCATAGGCTTAGCCTCAAAACTTGTCACTTTTAGGAATGGACTAGGAAGCTTACCAAATTTCTATGGCAAGCTCCTTTTTTTCAAAGCGCGGGGTTTCGAATAATTTTCCGCCCACAGTGACCTCACTTGTTCGTACAACTAGGTTGTCCTATTAAACTCAGATCTTGGGATCTCTAGTCAGCTGAGGTAGGTTTTCTTTGCATGACCTTAATATTTCAAAGGCTTTAGTCCCATTCTCATAGAAGACTTCTTAACTAACTCTTTTCTTAAGCCTTTTGTTAGCGAATCCGCAAGGTTATCCTTTGACTTCACATAGTCAACAATGATATCATGTAGAGATTAGTTGTCGTACCGTGTTATGCCTATGTCTTATATTCATGTTCTTACCGTTATTCATTGTGCTATGAGCTCTGTCAATTGCCAATTGACTATCACAATGTATGAATATGGCCGATGCCGGCTTCGGCCACCTTAGTATATCCTCAACAAATTGACGTAGCCATTCTGCCTCTTCACCCGCTTTATCTAAAGTGACGAATTCTGATTCCATTGTGGATCTAGCAATAACCATTTGCTTAGATAACTTTCAAGATATCACTACACCTCCAAATGTGAACACATTCCCACTCGTTGCCTCATTCGTGTCAGATATCTAATTCGCATCACAATAACGTTCAATTATTGTTGGATATCTATTATATTGCAGCTCGTAGTCTCGTATGTATCTCAAGTACCGAAGCACCCGTGTCATGCAACTCCAATGAATTGAACTTGGGTTGCTCGTGTATCTACTTAACTTGCTGCTAAGTCTGGTCTGGTACAACTCATAAGATACATCAAGCTGCCAATAATTCTTGAGTACTCTAATTGGTTAATAGGCTCACTTCGATTCTTAGCAAGATGTTGACTCGTGTCAATAGGAGTTCTAGCCACATTAGAGTCATTTTCACTGAACTTCTCAAGAATTTTGTCCACATAGTCCATTCTGGGTTCATGTGATTTTTAGATAGAATAATTTATTTTTATCACTAGGAACCCAGTGGTTTCATTTTGGTGCAATTTTGAACCATTTTCCTAACAGTGTTATTGAAGACAGTTAACTTCAGGGCCAAAATTGTCAATTCACGTTATATGTTTTAAAACCTTCATTTTAACCCCCTCCCTCTTCAAACTCTTCTCTCACACTATGTCCTTCACTTAAAAAAACCATAATCCTCATATTGAAGACCATCACCCCGAAATTAAAGAATGGTTTATAACAATTGTGGGTCTCAAACGATCATCCGTGTGTCATCTACCTCTGCAAACCCGGGTCGTCATTTTTTCTATAGCAAGAAGAATGGAAGGAGCTATGGATTTGTTTGTTGGGCTGAACTAACTTTGGGTGACAGATTGATAACGGATTTGATAAATTCCATCAACGAACATGAAAAGAATGCCAAAAGTTTGATAGTCAGAAACACTACATTAGAGAAAATGGTAAGAAAACTAAAATCCGAGAAGAAGAAGCTTAAACGTGTTTTATTTATGACTTGGTTTGTAATAATCATGTGTTTGATCATGTTTAGTTCGTTGTTTTGTAATGATCATGTACTTCCATCTGAATGAATCAAAATGAGTTTGACGAATCTGTGTTGTTTGATGAATGTATGTTAGTCATCATTATAATTCCATCCGAGAACAATATTGATCCATGTTCACATCAATATCATCATTTGCATTGTCCTCATTAAATATATAGTCATTATCTTCAAACTAGGCATGAAATTTGGATCATGTACAACATGATCATGATTTACATGTTTTTTTTCCTTATGGGCCACAACTTTTCTCACATGTTTTGGAAAATCAGTAAGTTCACCCCCATAATGGAACTCCAATTGAGAGGCATCAAATTGTTACATGATATCAAAATTTTGAAACAGTTAGCTAAAGAAATTAGCAAAACAGAGGATGGAAGGAGAATTAATGTATAAAAACTAACCATATTGGACCAAAATTTTAATTCGATGTTATTAACCTTCACATTCATTGATGTTTAGGATGGTTATTTAGGGCTTTTACACAGTGTGAGGGAAGGAAGGAAGTAAGAAACAAACTGAGAGGGGTCAAAATGAGGGTTTTAAAACATATAACGGGAATTGACAATTTTGCCCCTGAAGTTAACTAGCTTTACTAACCCCGTTAGGAAAATAGTTCTAAATGGCACCAAAATGAAACCACTGGGTTCCCAGTAATAAAAATAAACTATTCTGTCTAAAGTGGCATATGTGGCCAAACGTCAAGGGCCATTTTGGTAGTTTATTCATCAAAAATTTTGTAAGATGACTTAGAGGGTATTTAGGGTTGAGTTTTGAAATGGATTTTTAGATTATTGGGTTTTAAAAACGCAAATAATTAGTTTTTAGTGTTTGGGAAAAGTTTATAAAATAGACTATTTGCGTTTAATAGCTTATCAAAACGCAATAATATAAAAGCAGCTCCACCCCTACTGCAACAAAACGCATAATCTGTTTTCGAAAAGCAATCCCAAACACCCTCTTAAAATCATATGGATATTACTGTTGGTTATTCAGATTAATATATTCGGACTTCAACTGGTTATTTCGTCAGTCAGCTTTAGATGAGTCCTAGTCATTTTTATGTCTTAACAAATTTTAAGTACGTACATACATGCATACAACAAAAGTGTAATCAATATTAAGGTGACATAAGCAACAAAAAAGCTGGAAAAAGTTCAGTAACCACTTAAATTATTGCAAAAATAAACTAAAACCATTTATTATATATGAAATTATGTTTTGAAATAAGAATTCAAAGTTTAACCCTTAAAATAATGATTGTTTTTATAAGTTGATGAGTGGAGCATTTGGGGTATTAAAAGGGTGGGGTAAGATGGCTTAGAAAGTGGGGAGGCCTGTAACGTCTACCCCCATGCATCATACGCCAGTTATTGACGCATTTCAACATGTTCATCATTGTGTCTACTACAACAAAAGAAACCCCTCACAAACACGTAGACAATATAAATCAATAAGTTCGAATATAGTCTTAAACTTCGTAAACTATAAACATTTTAATTATTTTAATTGGTTGGAAAGACCTTGCCAATCATGTAGACAAGTCTTCGTTCTAGGGCTCGAGAAGGGTTTAACATAGGCTTGAAAAGCTCCAACCATTGTTTTAGCGGGCTAGAGGAGGATTTAAAAAAGGTTTGGAAAGCTCTACCAATTGTTTTCATACTAAATTTGTCTCAAGTAAATGTACAATTTGTATTTGTTATTTTATGAACGATAAGGTCACACACATCCACACAATTATCAAGTAAGACTTCAACATTTAACCTTTCAGAAAAACTGAAACTAACTACCTACATATCTTCATATCACCATGAAGGTCTCACTGTCACCATTTGTATCGCCACCAATATCGTTGTAATCACTCCACCATCACCCCCCCCCCCCCCCCCCCACACACACACACAGACAGTTATTTCGATTCATAGTGTTGTTTTACCAAAAAATTCATAACTTTTATATGTATTGACCCCCACCCAGTTTTTTCTATTTATAGTATTGTTTTACCGAAAATTTCAAAACTTTTATATGTATTGACCCCCCCCCCCCCTTTTACAGATGTTACCGAAAAGTAAGTTCAAGATCACCACCATTGGATAAACTATTGCCATATCAAAATCAAGACTAATTAATACCATCAAACCATCATTGGGGTCTCATCATCACCAATAGGATCACCAACGTACCACTGATATAATCTGATATCACACCACCCACCATCATTATATGTATTATTTCACAATTCATAAAACCTAGTTAGATTCTCCACGTGTTGCAACAAACATTCTATTGATAGTTTTGATTCATTACACTATTAGTATGGTAGAAAACAATAATAACAAATGTTTATACCGGTACTACTATTATTTGATCAGAGTTAGTTTGATTCATCATGATGAAAAACAAACAAATAAGGTTATAAGTAGAAAATAAAATATTATTGATAGCAAAAAAAAGTAATTAAAATTTTTATTTCACCAGTCAACAAAAGCCACCACCTCCCTCTGAGTTTGTTATTGTTATAACTGAGTATTAGACTATCCGTTATGGCTAGAGGTGAGCAATATTTAGCCACGTAAGCGCCCAGTTGACAGGGTGATAAAGCTCTATTTCACTAGCCTGATGGTGTTGTGGCTAGAGGTGAGCAACAGCTTTATCCAGTTTTTATTTATTATTTATTTTTTTTAAACTTTGTTATTTTAAATTTATAATAATTAAATTTGTAACACAAATTAAATAATAAACGTAAATTTTTCATTAATAAAAAAATTAAAAACACATACAATAATAAAAAAAACTACTTAAAAGAAATAAACTACTCTTCCTCGTCGATGGGGGTGTTCTTGTTCCATCTCGTATTCCTTCACGAGACGCGCTTGTTCTAGTTCAAGTATCTTTCGACGAGACATTGGTATGTTGCTAAAGTCTCTCGCTAAAAAGTCCATGTCCCTCATTCGAACTTTATGAACTTTAGCTTTGGCCGTCATCTCCATTGTCGTCCTTATTTTGGTTATTTCCCCCGAGAACTCCGCATCGGCTTCGTTAACAGGTTGTTTAGACTTTGTTTTGTCCCTTCCAACGGGTCGACCAAGGAAGACCCTCATCATTGTTTAGGTCGACCCCCACGTGAGCATCCGAGCTCGTAGAGGAGATGTACCCACCCGATGAAGACGTCTTGGCTCGCTTTGATGATGAGCCGCCGCCGCCTTCGCTCATGTCTTCAAGAGAAATTAGTTCCACCCATTTGGAGTAATTACGTAGGATTCTCCACAAATAGTCCTCATCCCACGTCTTGTTGGTCTTGTACTTGCGCAAGACCTCCTCTTTCCATTCGTTACAAGTAAATTGATACACGTCAAGATCACTTGACCCGCTCACTCGCACTCGAACAACGTTCCTGTTATGAAGGTTCGTAAACAAACCCACATATTTCCTAATATCCGCCCACTGGCCGGAAATCATATCGGCCGAACGCATAGTGCTCCCGACTTGCTGATGAAAGAGGTCTCGGATTCGTCGCCAAAAAATCTTAGCCTTTTGATAATTGGCTACATAAGGAAATAAATTAATGTTAAAAAATCAAATATGTATATTTAAAAAATGTATATTTAACAAAAAATACATACCCGCTTTTCGGTCCTACGGTACTTCAACCCAAGCCCGACAAATGGCTATTTTCTCGTCTTTGGTCCAAGGGGTCACTTGGCGCCTTGGTCGAATATCTTGGTCGGGCGATTCACCGACCCTACCACCACCCCTTGCACCACTTCGGCCGGCCGTCCGTCCTCGACCACCACCTCTACCACCTCGCCTTTGAGTTGTTGGTGGTTGTGTATCCGGGACTAACTCCGGTGAAAGTGAAAGCGGTGGCATTTGGCTTAGGTTAACTTCGATTTCGTTCGTTGGACTAACATCATACTCTTGTTCATCAAAAAACTCCATTGTGGGTTGGTAGCAATTTTGCCATTGTGAGTCCATTTTTTGTTTGCTTGATTTTTGAAGTGTAGCTTGATTGAATATTGTATTTGATTTGTTTTGGTGAATTAAAATTAGTTTTTTTTTTGTATTTAAATAGGACAACTAGTCGTTGGCTAACGGCTAGTTGACTGCCAACGGCTAGTTTGACCTCGCTAACACACGCGAGCCCACTAACGGCTAGTAGCTCGCGCCAGCTCTCGCTCAACCATGTTATGGATCCAGCTAGCCAGGTGGAATGTTTTGTGGCTCGCGGCTAAGCGCTCGCAAGCCACAACGGATAGTGTTACAAATTCATGCCATTGACCTACTTTTGACCCTAATGTTTGAATTTGTTGACTACGTATCTAAATTGCATTTTCATTGACTTTAATTTGCCTATTTTTTAACTTTGTTGACTTAGATTGGTTTATTACGTTTATATAGACCTAATAAGATTTAATTCAAAGAATACTCAGTTTTCGTTAAATTATGTAACTTTTACCAACTTGGCCAAGTTGGTATGTTTTTTTTTTCCAATCTTTCTTAGCCATGTCTTCCTTCGGTTGACTAGTACTTTTTCTCACCTTCGGTTGACTAGTACTTTTTCTCGTTATGCATGTCGATGAGTAGGAATAGTGGCATGTGTTGAAAGGGAAATGTGCGTAGTGACAAAGTACATCAACTCAAGAGTATTCACATCTCACTCATCAAACACCCATTTATTTTAAAATTTGCAAAATTTTTATTGTAGTTTTTCATATATATGAAAAGCTACTATTTACCCTACATCAGATTATTGTGAGTGTATAAAAACGAGAAATATATTAAAATAAATGTATGTGAGTAAGATAAAGATAATTATGATGGATGGGTTGTGGAAGGTTTTTAAAATAAGAGATAAATTTTAAAAAATATAATTTTTAGTTAAATTATATAAAGTAAAAGATGGTGGAGGAGATGCTAATGCTCTCATATGCCTTTTTTCAAATAAAACTATGCTTTTGTAGACGAAATATTTCATGTCTGATTATACAACTTGTGCAACAAGCACATGGGACAACTTTTTAATCTAATCTAGATGATGGTGTTTTGTTGATAGTTGCACATAGGGGTGCAAATCATGAGTCGAGCAGCTCACGAGCTACTCGAGATCGACTCGGTAAAAAGCTCGAAACGAGCCGAGCCTTATCGAGCCGAGCTTGAGCATAAAACAAAGCTTGTTTACTTATCGAGCTCGAGCCTGATATATGAAGCTCGCCAGGCTCGTCGAGCCTTATCGAGCCTAGTATAATATTAGGTTTATTAATATTTTATACAATTTACCCCACATTTAAAGTTGTTTAATAAACGAGCCAAGCCGAGCTTTTGACTTATCGAGCCTATTATATATATTATTTAATTTAATATATTAACTAATAAACACTAAACGAGCTTGAGAAATTACTAACGAGCCGAGCTCGAGCTTTAAAAACAAAGCTCGAACCGAGCCGAGCTCGAGCTCGAGCCTATCGAGCTCGGGCTCGGCTCAGCTCGTTTGCACCCCTAGTTGCACACATATGGTGATGGATAACATGCATCTCATTCATTTTTATTATTTAACATTGGGATCAAATTATTCAGATATTACCTAGCATAATGGAAAAGAAGTAAAGAACTAAATTATGAGTAAACGGAAAGTTCCATGCTGACAATAATGGATCCAAAAAACTTAGCCTCCTGAAATGGATGCAGGTTTGAAAACGTAATTACATTGTATTTTATTAAGAAAAAAATAAATTTTACAGACCGCCATATCTATCTATATAATAATTGAGGTTAACTTGGGTTGAATGAAGCCCTTAGAAAGAGTTTGAGGTATCCATATTGAATATGGAGCTCCAACTTACTCACTATAAATATTTTTTTCTCATTTTAATTATCTATATTCTTTCATCACACTCTCAATTCCTCACTATAAAAACCTCTTTATTTTATTTTATTTTTCATTCTCCATATCAAAACTCTCATACTACTCTTCTAATTCCAATTGATACTACTCAATATCAAAGCTCCGAATCTAATTCCTAACAAATCTTAAAGGCTTTCTTCTTCATCTTGCATCATTTCTTGATTATCCACAACTGATTAAAGGTAAACATCCTTACTACTCTTCTAATGTTGATTATCCACACATATTCAATCGGATTATGATAAACAGATTTGTAATATAGAAATATTCAATCGGATTTTTTTAAAAGCAGATTTTCATTCATTTGAAATCATTTGAAGCGTACTTTGATTCATTTGAAAGCATATTTTTTTAAAAGCATATTTTCATTCAGATTTGTGATAACCGGATTTGTGCTAAACACATTATCAATTGGATTGTTTTAAACCGATGTGTAATATACCCATGTATTCAATCGGAATTTTTTATAAAAACATTTTTCATTCATTTGAAATCATTTGAAGCGTATTTTCATTCATTTGAAATCATTTGAAACCGTATTTTTTAAAAGCATATTTTCATTCAGATTTTTAAAAACGGATTAAACGGAATAGTGATAAACACATATTAAATCAGGTTTATTATAAAGTAATAACAAAGATACTAATGAACTTTCTTATTAGTTTAAATGGAAATCATTCTTCTTAAGCACATATTCTAAAGAAACGGATTTTTATATTCAGATTTGTTATAACTGGATTTGTGCTAAACACATATTCGATCTGATTGTGATAAAGGGATTTGTAATATACAAATATTCAATCAGAATTTTTTTAAAGGGATAATAAGGATTTTTTCATTCGGATTTTTGTTAATTTTATTACTATTCAATCGGTTTTACTAATGCTATGTTTTAACATTTAAAAAACAAGATTTGATCCGAAGACACAAATTCTAGGATCCAAGTAGGTATATGGAGCTCCAGCTTTGTATCTATATTTTAGGTTTTGTTTATTTATTGACTAAATCCTTTTATTGTAAACTTAAATTCGTATTAATGTTAATATAAATTCGGTCAATTATTAAAAGAAGTAATAAATAAGATTAAATTGGGTCAAAATATTATTAATGTAAATTTAAAACAATCATTAAGATTCAAATTTCAGATTAAATTACATTAAATTTGGTCAACTTTATTAATGTAAACAAATAACAATAATTCAGAATTAATGAAATTAAAATTGGTCTAATATTATCAGCCGAATATGGAATGTAGGTTTTCAAATAGCGAATCCGATTAAATGCTTAAGAAGTCGGTTTCATTATTGTTATTTATTTACATTAATAAAGTTGACCAAATTTAATGTCATTTAATCTGAAATTTGAATCTTAATAATTGTTATCAATTTACATTAATATATTTTGACCCAATTTAATCTTATTTATTACTATCTTTTAATAATTGACCGAATTTATATTAACATTAATATGAATTTAAGTTTACCATAATAAGCCTTATTTATTATATAGAGGTTAATTATATTATTTTTGTAAAGTTTGTATAAAAATAAATGAATATTTTCGGTAATCATTTAAAGCTATTTACAAAAATATATTTCAGAATAAATGTAAGCATAAAGTTGACAAACCTAGCGACAATTACCTATGTATTTAAATTTGATTGAAATAAAGTTGAAAATTACCTAATATATACAGCATATGTAAATTAAATTTAACTTTAGTCAACAATTACCTAAAATATATATCGTATTTAAATTAATAATAATAACATTATTAACTTCAATTAAAGATATTTAATAACCGTAAACACAATTTTTGTTATACATTGTTTATACAAATACAAAAAAATAACAAATTAAAACCACTAATAAAATTTAACGTACCCTTTGAACCCAAAAAATGCAAAACCCATTCCAATTAAACTGGCCCAATTATGCCCAACGTCTCTCTTTTACCCGGATTCATCAAACATGCCATACAAAAACATACCGAACAATGTTCAGCAACTGATAACTTAAAAAAGTTTTTCCAGCATAAACTTAACTTAGGAAACAAATTTAAATTAACCATTTCAGACATTAAATTATCAATCAATCATTACTAAAATGGATTACCAATCGATTAAATTGATTTAATTATACGAATCGATTAAATTAATACGAGATTATTTAATCTCTTATTTTGTATAATTGATTAAATTATACGATTGATAATATTGATTAAATTGATTTCGTATACTTGATCAAATTTATGGTTTAACGGACAATAAAGAATAAATCATAACTAATATTATTTATTATCATTAACAATAATTGACCCGAAATTTAGGATTACCATAATTAACCGAATTTAATGTTATTTATTACAATTTTTTAATCTGATTAATTTATATTACTATTAATACGAAATTGATTAATATACGAATTGATTAAATTAACATGAGATTTTTTAATCTCTAATTTCGTATAATTGATTAAATTATACGAATGATAATATTGATTAAATTATAATTGATTAAATTGATTTCGCATAATTGATCAAATATATGGTTTACCATAATAAAACATATTATTTTTTTTGTATGAATGATTGATCATGAATCAATTTGACCCGAAATTTAGGATTACCATAATTGACCGGATTTAATGTTATTTATTATGATTTTTTAATCTCACTAATTTATATTACTATTAATATGAAATTTATTAAATTATAAGCATTGATTAAATTAATACGAGATTTTTTAATCTCTAATTTCGTATAATTGATTAAATTATAGGAATGATAATATTGATTAAATTATAATTGATTAAATTGATTTCGTACAATTGATCAAATATATGGTTTACCGTATTAAAACGTATTAATTTTTTTGTATGAATGATTGATTATGAACCAATTTGACCCGAAATTTAGGATTACCATAATTGACAGAATTTAATGTTATTTATTATGATTTTTTAATCTCATTAATTAATATACTATTAATACAAAATTGATTAAATTATACGAATTGATTAAATTAATACGAGTTTTTTTTAATCTCTGCTTTCGTATAATTGATTAAATTATACGAATGCTAATAACGATTAAATTATAGTTTATTAAATTGATTTCGTATAATTGATCAAATTTATGGTTTAGCATAATAAAACGTATTAATTTTTTTGTATGAATGATTGATTATGAATCAATCATTCCCGAAATTTAGGATTACTATAATTGACATAATTTAATATTATTTGTTATGATTTTTTAATCTCATTAATTTATATTACTATTAATACGAAATTGATTAAATTATACGAATTGATTAAATTAATACGAGATTTTTTAATCTCTGATTTCGTATAATTGATTAAATTATACGAATGATAATATTGATTAAATTATAATTGATTAAATTGATTTCGTATAATTGATCAAATTTATGGTTTACCATAATAGCTCTCATTTATTTTTTTGGATGAATGATTGATTATGAATCAATTTGACCCGAAATTTAGGATTAATATAATTGACTTATATATTAATGTTATTTACTTCATATAATTTACAATTAAAACATCCGTGTATTAACAATTATGGTATAGGTTAATTTGTTATAAATTTACGTTTCATAATTTATCATTAATGATCATCAAAAGATGATTGCAATTAGTTTGGTAATTTTAAGCATTTATCATTGATTTACGTCTAATTCCAATCCTTCCATTTTTATACTTCATCTATTTAATTACATTGATCCACATCAATCACAATTGTTGTACACACAATAATCCGATCGTGGAATAACATTCCAACTTATAAGTATACCTTTACGACGTTTATATTATTTTGTTATGTTATGTTATGTTATGTTATGATATAGATATAATGTATTTATAATTCATTTTTGAGAAATATGATGTTTTAAGTTTCGTGACTTTTTATGAATACTCATTTTCTACAATTGAATAAGGAATTGAATTAATAATGAAAAAATCGACTAAATTATTATTGCTTTCAGATGTGTTTGAAAGCGGATTCGTTCCATGTGTATGAATATTCATTTTTTCATAATGTCAATTTTCGTATTAATTATCTTTTATTTTCAACACTTTTATTCATTCCTAATTTTAGTATAATCTTGTGTACACCCAAAGAGAACAATGGCCGCCGCACAAGCACAAGAGTTTACTATGGTTAACGAAATTGATGTCAACCAAAATGATTTTGCTTTGAAGCTAAAGATTATTCGGCTTTGGCGTCAACCTAATCGTCGCAATCCTAACGATGTTTACTCAATTGAGATGATACTAATTGACGAGAATGTAATTCCCAAATCCATATTTTTTTTACTAACATTCTATTTTAGTATTTCTTTATTTACTTTACAATGTTGAATATATATATATATATATATATATATATATATATTCGTAGATTATATTAATGGATTCTTTACTCCTAACATCAGTTGTCAATTACACGATTAAAGGAATCATGGCGTGATTTTCGTACGAATAAATTTGTTGTTTGAATCAATTTTTAGTCTTATTTATTATGGTAACTTATTAAGATTTTTAATTTTATTTATTATGATTTTGATGTTATTAATTAAGATTTTAATCTAATTTATTGATTATTGATATTATTACGACTTTCCTAATATCAGTTGTCAATTACACAATTAAAGGAATCATGGCGTGATTTTCGTATGAATAAATTTATTGTTTGAATGTCTCTGTATTATAATATTATTTATATTTAATGTTTAATTTGATGTTTATGTTGATTTGCATTAAAATTTAAATAAACATAAAATATAATTTATTAATTTAGCTTCAATAAATATAAAATTTAATTTATTACACAACGTTTGTGGTTATAGAATACATTGGTATATTAACATTTAATGTGTGGGTGGATTTTTTATAATTTACGTTTCATAAAACATAATATGGCGTTATAGTAAAAGGGATAACTTATAACAATAAAAATCTCTATAATATTTATAGATTATTTCCAAATATGACATGTTATGGTTGGTATGCCATTTTTTTTTTGTATAGTTGGTTTGGAGTATAATATGGATAGTGATTTTGTAATTTTTGTTTGGTTTGAATCCTGATACCTTTAAAGTAATGGTTTATATTGGTTTCACATATTGTATTAATAATGAGTTTGTAATGTTTCATTTGATGTTAGTTATAGATATTTTATGAAGTGACTTATGTTTTTACTTCCTTTTCCTTCATAATTACCGTTTACTTCGTCATGTGATATTTTGATTCATGATATGTTTCAATGTACTAATTAAATCCGATGAAGTTATTTTGTTCTATTTACATATTTCGTCACTTTTTATTTATCCTTTGTTCTACACGTATAACAAATCATATTTTGTATAAATCGTTTAATTTTTATTTATAATTTTTTAGTTGTATGTTTTGTTAAACTATATTTGTTTACTTTGAATTTTAATATTCATTTGCATCCTGTTACGATAAATATGTTATTATTTATTTCATTATTTATTTTTAAATCACATCCAATCAAACATTTGTCGATTCATATATTCATTATTGAGTAAGATTAAACATTTTTATGATATTTTGCATGCAACGAAAATCCATACGAGTTGTCTTACGTAAGTTTCAATAAATAAAATTTGCATACTATAATCTTTATAAAATAATTTTCTCATCTGACTCGGAGATGTACCGGGTGTACACCCGGGACTCTAACCTAGTGTCTCATAAATCTTGTTAAGAGAGAGGCAGGGTGAAGAAAGATCCCAACTTGGTTTTTAGTGTATGCGACCATCTCCTAGATTTCAAAGTTGTATATATAGAAACATATATATTGCCAACGAGATGATATGTCACTTGGATGAATGATATAGAATGGTACATTTAAGTAATTGTAAGGCTTTGAAGCATTTTGACTCGAATAGCTCATTATTTCACATGAGTGCCTAATGTGTTGTTATTAGGTTATGCACCATTCTTTCGGTCTAAGAAAAGATTTAACATAATTATTTTATGATATTAGAAGCCTTTGGGAATTAAATTCAGTTGTGACTTTGGTAAAACATTGATTTGATTAAGCGAGGGAATTTGTAATATTTAATTATTATAAATTCATGAAATACATTGTATTGATAAAATTACATCGACATGGTAACTCATATACATTATACCATTAATTCAAAAATTTTATGCGTGTCATAAAAGTTTTAAGGGTGCTTAACCTATACAGTATTTAGATACGTTTAAGTGTGTCATTAATCCAAAAGTCTAATCAGTTTAACTTCATGCTGAGTTAGACCATTGGGTGTGAAGAGGGGTGGCATTTTCATGATGGGCCTCCACGTAGGCGTCACGTAGGAGTGGGGGAGGGGCATTTTCATGATAGGCCTCCAAGGGGGTGGTGTGTACTATGATAACGGGCCTCCTCATTGGCCAGAATTATTAAAAATAAAAAAAAAACTATTAAAAACAATAACATTTAGCCCGGCTTGGAAGTCATGGGCATGCCGGTCATGCCGATGCCAGAAGAGGGGGGCGGTGTACGCCGGCCCATCAACACAGCCTTGCCGGGGCTATGCCGGATTCCACACCCAATGGTCTTATGTCATGTCACAAATTGTTAAAACTAACACCAGACTTGTCCTAATATAGTACTTTCACAACAACATAGTTAATTTTTGAATACTAATTGGATCTAATGTGTATGTGGCCTGTGTCATTTTAAGTACTGATTTTTTGAACGAATTTTTTTTTAAACAATTATAATAATTATTTCCAAAACAAGTTACATAACACATATAAATAAAATATATATTTTAAGTAATGGTGAGGTCGAAGGTGATAGATAGTGTTGGTTAGGTCTGCGTATGAGAGAGTGACCTAGAGCAATTTTGAGAAGTAGTTGTTTGTGATGGCTGAAAGTTTTTTAAACACTATCCCGACAACGAAAGGGCCATCTCAAAAGGATTTCGTACATAACCGGGGATTTAAAAAATAAAATAGAATGAAAAACCTATACAAACAAAAATTCATCTAGAAAGGCCTTGTATGGAAAACTATCATTTTATTGGTAACAAAAAGATTAGAAAAGAAAAACAAAAATCCTTATCCTGGAGACTCATAATCGGGAAAAGTTTTAGTAATGGCGCCACGTTTTCTCTCCTTGTTCGATTTCACCTGCCTAACATTTTCACAACAACATACCTTCGTGATAGGCAAAAACAAAATTAGTTTTTTCGGGATAGGTTACACGTACCGACTACTGGCTGTCGTTGGGATAGGATGGTTGTATCAGAACAGATTTCTTGTAGTGATTATTGTGAGGAACTGTGACGATTAGAACTATGGTGTAAGTCTAAACATGATTCCTGGTGTATCAAATGCATTCGCAGTATATGTAAAAGAAAATAAGGTTTGTGAGTAAAAAGAAAAACACATACAAGGTTTAGTATGTCATTGTTATGTGTGTGTGAAAGTATTTTGATAATCCATAAAGCTGTAACACACAACTACGGTGTAGTGCACTAATGCCAAAACCTATATTGCAATCATACAAGTATTCATAAGGTGTCTAGTAAGCATGTGTCGGATGAGTGAGAAAATCACATTACATCACCTTGCACCGGTGGATTAGATTTCACCTTACATCAAAGAATTATCATCTATGTTAGTACAATGTGTTGGAGATGTTGTCTTCGTCAGCCCACATATAGGCCCGACCCAGTATATTTAACTTGGTGATTAAGTTTAGCATAGGGTTTAACATAATTAGTGTCTATATAATAATCTCTTGTACTTGTAATCTTTACATCATTTAATAATAAGAAAACCCCAGTTGCCCCGTGGACGTAGGTTAGTTTAGACCGAACCACGTAAATCTTGTGTTCGTGTGCCTGTGTGTTCTACGATCCTAACAACTGGTATCAGAGCCTAGGGCTCGAGAAGATCGCCTCCGCCGGCAGGTGTGTCGGGTCGGCGGAGGGCAGGCGTAAGAGAAAAGAACACATACCTGATAACACCTGTCAGCCGTCACCATCACCACCCACCGTAACCACCCTCCTCCCACCGTGAATCCTTTCAGTCGACCCCATCAACCTGCCACACCTCCCTATCAGATCCGATTAGGGTTCCCTTCTTCCAGCCGAACCAAACCCACCCTTTGACCAGAACCATTAGTGCAGCAGAAAAACCAGACGCGAACCTTGACTAGGGTTCCGAAGTTGAAGTGGTTGGGCTCGTTTTGTTTGGAAGGGTCAGGGTGTTTTGTTTGGTTGTTTGTCTAGGACATATCGAAAGAAGAGGGTGTTTGTCTATTGTTGGAGTAAGAAGGAAGAGAAGAGTGTGGGGTTAACTGTTAAGAAGAAGGTTAAGCTAATGGTTGTCTGCTTATTTGTTTTCTTTCTTTGTGTGTAATACAAAGAAGGATATATATCTTTTTTTAGCATAAAAAAAAGAAGTGGATATTAATTTTTGATAGTGAAAGCCAAGTTAAGAGGGGGTTTTGGAGATCAGCTTGACCAACGTGTTTTGTAGAGCCGTTTGTGAAAACTAGAGAAACAAGATTATAGACCAATGATTATTAATCAGGTGCTATTGTTTTCAGTATTGGTTTGTTTGTTTGTTCGATTCAGTTTCGTTAGTCGTGTTATTGTGTTATCATGGCAGAAGATGGAAAGGTGCAAATCGACGGTACAAAATTTAGTTGGTGAACCGGGCTGTAAAGTTCAACCAGGTTGCAGGAAAAAACGAACAGAAGGAAATCGAGCAGGTGGCTTTGGATTTGGTTCGTTTCGTGGGGTGAAAGAAAACAGTATGGGCTAGTCGGTAGCTTTGTTTTTCTTTTACTGGTAAAACCTGGAGAAAATGGAAGTGTGATGGTGACGACATAAGTGAAAAAACAAAGGTTAGTGGTAAGTCATGTGAACTATTGCTAGTTGGATGATCTTTCGGTTAGGGTTTGCGTTAACTGATCATGTGTACGGTCATAGAACCCTTGGTACCGCTTGATTTCATGAAAGCTCTACTATTGTTATAACCGTTTGCTTGTTAGCTGGTTGGGATGACAGGGACAGTGGGAGCTTGACATAGTTGACTTGTCAGGGCTGCATAGAGGGGTGAACATTTGTTAGAGTCGATGTCATATATTGAAATTCTGCTTCTGAGAATGTGTCTGGGTTTGATGCATTGGGACTCAGTGGAAGGCAGTGAGACTCTTGGGTCATGGATTCTGGTGCTTCATTTCACGCTACCCACAGCAGTGAAGCATTGTAGAATTTGAAGAAATGTGACTTTGGTAAGGTAAGTGTTGGATCAGTGGCTGTTTTTATGAACACTTATGTGTTTATCAGATTTATATAAGAGTTATTAAGCAGCGGAAATACAAGTGTTCAAAGGTCTAAAAGATCACTTTGATGAGGAGTTATTACTCCCCCTTGACTGAATAATAAATGAGAAACAATAAATGATCTAAGTACAAAGCAGTAATAGCAGTTTATGTTTCTCAGATGTGAAGTGGAAATTATAAGTTTAAAGCCCGAAGGATTTCAATATAAGTTCAAAGATTTTACACAAAATCACACATTGAAAATAGATGAACAAACTCATCTATTTATAGACTAATGTACTAAACTGTAGTCTGAAGTAATCTAAGATATTTAACAAAGATATTATGCAAAGATAAGGTTACTACAGTCTGTACATCGAAACTTGAAATCAAGACCTTAACAAAACAATATAATACTCAAACTGCTGATCTTCAGTCGGTTAGAAGCTTCTGAGTGAAAGTGCTGATGAGTGACAAACTGCTGATGAGTAGTTTGTCTTCAGTAGTTCTTCAGTGAAATGTCACTACAAGAAAAGTGACCATTGGAGACTAAGGTAAGAGGGATTGATCTATTAGTCTCGAATACATAGTATCTAGGACTAATATGTCAGTTACTAATTGTATTAGTGACTGATTTTCTTGTGACTGATGTTCGTGACTAACAATCAGTCCTTAATACATTGATCACTTATTTGAGACTGAAATTTAGTCACAAATATGTCTGTCAAATATATTTTTTTGGAGGGAATGTAATTGCTTACTGAAATTCAGTCTCAAATAAGTGCCCTCACTAATGAGAAATGACACCATTGTATAGGTCACCAATATTCAGTCTTTGATAAAGAGGGAACATATTAAAGAGTAAAAATCAGTCCTCAATACTGTGACCATTGGGACTAAGGTATGAGGGACTGATCTATTAGTCTCGAATACATGGTATCTAGGACTAATATGTCAGTTACTAATTGTATTAGTGACTGATTTTTTTGTGACTGATGTTCGTGACTAACAATTAGTCTTTAATACTTTGATCACTTATTTGAGATTGAAATTTAGTCACAAATATGTCTGTCAAATATAATTTTTTGGAGGGAATGTAATTGGTTACTGAAATTCAGTCTCAAATAAGTGCCCTCACTAATGAGAAATGGCGCCATTGTATAGGTCACTAATATCCAGTCTTTGATAAAGAGGGAACATATTAAAGAGTAATAATCAGTTCTCAATATTGTTATAGTGGCAAACATTGGGGACTGTTAATTAGTTTTAAACGCCGTTTGCTTAAGAAATGAACAAAGACTAATTTTTACTCTCTGATTGTTTGGCACAAGTTATGCCATTATAGGATATGCATTGAAGACTGAAAATTAGTCTTAAAGATCTTGTACATGTCCTTTATTTGGAACTAATATGAGATTTGGATACATAAGTAAAAAAGTAGATGAAAGAGAGTTCGAAACACACAAACTAATCTGGAGTAGAACACATGCAATATTCTCATCGTCTACAAAAGCAATTGGATCAAACCGTTTTTCTTAAGATAAAGCAAAAAAACAAAAAAACTAATCTGGAGTAAAATCGCCTATGATTATGAGGTTTGCTACCTAAAAATGTGATAGTAAGATGGACATACGGGCATGCTTCTAGCCTTCTACTGCTGTGTCGATAAGTATAAAATTATACAACTCAACCACCTGTTAAAATATAAATCGATTTACCTACTCCTGATTTTGTAACGATTTTTTTTTTCTAAGTGTTTACCAGTTGATATCTTCACCACTTATTTCTTTATATAGTTTTTTTTATGTAAATTAGAATCATTTATGTTTACGTGATAAAACACGAGTGTACATTGGAGTGTGTTAAAAAAAACAAGTTAACTTTTTGTTAGTTATTAAGTTGACGAGCCTGAGCTCGAGGTTCACTTATCGAACCCGAGTAAGCTCACGAGCCCGAATGCATGTACATATATTTAAACATATTTTTTAACATATTTATCATTAGGCTGTGTGTTGTGGACACGCAAGCGACCAGGCGCGAGCAGCCACAACAGTCTCACACTCACCCCAGCCACAACAGCCCCACGCTAACCTGACGCGAGCGAGCCAACGCGAGCAGGCTCACGACGTGAATAAAGGAATTTGTGTTGGATTTGTAGGTTGTGGTCACGCCGGTGCTCACCCTTAGCCACAACAGCCTGGTGTGACCGGGTTACTTGAGAGTCACGTCGGTGACTCGCGTTGGCTCGCTCGCGTGTCCACAACACGTAATCTTATAAATAAAATGTGTGGCTAAAGGTCATTAATCACATTTCTAAACCTTAAAGCCTACCTTTAGCCACACATTTTATTTATTCATGTGACCACTGTACACCAGTTCAAAACTTTTAACCACATTTTAGGAAAAAATGTGACATTTTGTAGCCACACTAGAAAAATGTAGCCAAATTTAATCTTTGGCCAAAATATTTGTTTGATTTTTTATTCATGTGATCAAAACACATCTTTTGGAAACCTTTAGCCACACTTTACGAAAAAAAAAATGTGTCACTTAGTAGCCACACTTAATGAAAGAAACAAAACGAGTAACTATAAATATTTTATCATCAATTAGATCCAATGATGGCCAATTGGATCCAATGATGATCAGTTAGGCCTAAAGACGGTCAGTTAGATCCAATGATGGTTAATTAAACCAATGATAGTGAGTTGGATCCATTGATGTTCAGTTAGATCCAGTCATTGTCACTTAGACCCAATGATGGTCATTAGGCCTAATGATGGTGAATTAGACCTGATGATGGTCAATAGGCACAACGATGGTCAATTAGAACCAATGATCATCAAATAGATCCAATGATGGTTAATTAAACCAATAATGGTCAGTTGGATTTTAATGGTGGTCAGTAAGCTCAATGATGGTTAGTTACATCCAACGATGGTCAGTTAGACCCAATGATGATTAGGTAGACCCAATAATTGTCACTTAGACCCAATGATGGTCAATTAGTTAGATAGTTTATAGACACACACACACAAACACACATACACAAACTGTTGTGATATTACTAAATCGTCGTCATCGATCAAATTATAGATTCTAAAATTTTAATTGTAAATAAATATGAAACTCTCTTTTGCTTAGAATTAATACTTATCAATAAATCATATACAATGCATGTATTTTGCTAAGAAATTAACATATATAAAAAATATATACAATAAGGATAACAAAATAAAAGAAGCATAATCACCACTAGAAAAAATGGCTTTCTTGACATGCATTTTATGACACACACTCATTTATTACGCTTAAAAGTGTGTGTCATAAAAAAATTGTCATGATTTATAAAATCTATTTAATTAATGACACATATTTTTGTATGTCAAGAAAAATATAAAAATGACAGTATAAAATATTATGTGTCATCGTTTGGTTTCATAATATTTTTTTTCAAAAGGTAAAACTCTCGCTCCAATATAATATTCATTCCTGCTCACACTACTAAAAAATATACATTTCTTGACACACAAAATAATGACACTCAAAAGCATGCATTATAAAAAAAAATATCATAGTTTGTAAAATTTGATAAATTTATGACACACATTTTTTTTGTGTGTCATTATATTAGTGTCATATAAAAAAATATGAAACCATCAAAATGTGTGTCATTATATTAGTGTCAAGTTAAAATTTTTAAATTTTTTTAAAATCTTAAGTTTCCCTCCTTCACCAATTTCATTCCCACCGTCAGACCTTAAAAAACCGTAAGTCCCTCTTTTTTCCCCTATTCGCCACCCCACCCACCCACCCACCCCAAAACCAAAATCAGGTTTTATAAATCACAGTTAACAACCACCGCTTCACACAATCTTCAACCACCAGCTCTGAACCCTCACTCGGACCACCTATCTCCACCACAACAAGCCCCTACACCAAAAGCTCACCCTATAGTTCTGAACACAGGCGGATTCAAGTCTACATTGGGATTCAGATTCACCTATTTGCTCAGATTAATCATTCTGTTGATAGATTCATGGGCCGACCCTAATATTTCTGTATGAAACAGGTCCAATTTATACAAGGTTAGTTGTTTTTAGATTCTTATTAGTTGGGTGTTGTTTGAAAATCGCAATTTTTTTTGTTAATATATATGTGGGTTTCATTTGGTTACAGATTATAAAGTTGTTTCATTTGTTTCTTAAGGTGATTCTGCCCCAAAAAAGCTTTGATGTGTGTTATTCATGGAATTGGTTGCTGATTTTATAGCTTGTTTTCATATAGGCAACTGTATTTACTCTTTGCCTATCAAGTGTTTGATAGAATTGATGGTGGTAGAAATATTGTTGGAAGGAGGGACCGAGGGAGGTTCTTGAATGCTTTGGGGCTGCCATCAGGCTGGTAATTGTGCTTCTATTTGACCATGTTTCAGTTTTATCAGCATTTTTAATGGCTTATCTTTACGTTTTAAAAACTCAAAGTGACATGTTACAGGTGAAGAGACCACTCCATACTATCACATCATACGGGTCGATGGCATCCCATCCATACCTTCACATCATATGGATCGGTGGATCATACAGGCCTAAATTCGAGTAGATCGGTGAATATAAAGACCCGTTCAGGTGAGTACTTCTATTCGAGAGTTGGGTGGTGATGTGGAGCTTTGTGAGGGCTTGAATTTCGGACTCCACTCTTGTCACATGGCAACTCATGCCCCCAACCCAAGCCCCATTCTCCCTTCAATCTAAAAGTTTTATAAAGCTTTTGCCAAATCCTGCATTTGGTCAATGTTGACTTTTCAAGACTGTTTGACTTTTGAAGTCAAACAAAATAATTAACAGTTTGTAAGGACACTAATAGACAAATAGGTTTGGATGGCTTTCGACTCGAGTGACCCATTTAATTTGTTTCCACTTTTTACTTTTAGCTAATATTTCTGATGAAGAATGCCTACAGTATCTTGAATTCTTTTATTAACTAACAACTCTTAAGAATAATAATCAATTAACACTTTATGTTCTGTAGTGGCTGGCATAAACCAGTAGTACATAACTGCATATTCAGCCATCATCAATTAGAAAATCAGTTTCATGTCACGCCCACAGGCACACACTTGAATAACACACACTATTAAACAACTAATCATGGTTTAAAAAAACGAGTGAGGCGTGCGCCTCGAGGCGAGGCGCTGAGAAAATGTCTCTAAGGCAGCGCTTCATGAGGTTATTTTGTATGTGCGCCTCGAATGGCCAACACGCTATGAAAACTTGCGCCTCATGGGGCTGTGTGTGTGTGTTTTTATGTGTGATTTTGATGTTTTACACTTTCTTTGTCAATTATTTTGTTTTTTATACGATATTTAATTTTATATTTATTTTTTAATCTCGCCTCGGGCTTTCGTCTCGGGCTTACGCCTCGGTTTGCCTCGAGGCTTACGCCTCATGAGGCGAAGGAAAAACGCCTTGATGCTCAATTCTGTTCTTTTAAACTTTGCAACTAATAATAGAAGAATAAATGCTTACCATTATGTAATAACAACAGAAATTAACAACAAAAAAGTAAAATAACTTCATATAGAAGGATAAATTAATTTCATGGTAGCTTCCTTATGTCTGAGAAATATTTGGTTGAAGTGAGTGGTAGCTTCCTGATTTCTGCTACATGTGCCTTCTGTTATTATATCAATTAAAGCTGAACCATCAATTAACTAAACTGCATCCTTATGTTTGAGAAATATTTCCAATGAATTGTTACTTAGAATAGAACATTGTTAGCTAACTATAATGAACAAGTTCTGATGACACCAGTAGTGTACCACCTTCACAATATTCCTTTTAATAAATGTTGCTTAGCTTGTATAGTCTGTATTTATCATGCTTTGGATCTGCATTTATGTTCTATCACAATTATTTAATGCATTTGCTAAAGTTAGTTGTAGCATGTTACATTTTCATTTGTATTGTAACATATATACATACATATATATATATATATATATATATATATATATATATATATATATATATATATTCAATGCAGGGAAAATTCAATCTATTGCGAAAAAATAGAGTTTTCATGGAATACGTGGGTTTTCAACTACATCGCCAATGGAAACGCACCCGAGGTGAGTTGAGTGCCCACTGGAAACAGAATGGAGGAAAAACCAATCCTCATTTGGCAAGATCAGAGATGAAATCCAATTGTCGGAGTCAAGAAGATTGGAACCATTTATGCGATTATTGAGAATTAGAATCAACTCAAGTAAGTTTGTTCAATGCTTGAAACCAATACAAACTTTATGTTAACTGAATATATATTGCATACAGAAAGTTGTTTGCAAACATATGTCATAGACATTGGTGTGGCTGCTGCTACTGGATCGTAGTGATTTGATTGCACATGGCTTACTGACCCATTAATTTAATTTTATAGAAATACAGTGATCAAATGGAAATCAATCATCAAAAACAAGTTATTTCAAGTAAAGGGGGCTCCCGATCAATAGCCAATCACAGATTCCATATGGTAAGTTTTGAAGATTGTTTCAACTTTTAAGGGTTCTATTTGATTTAATAAATTAGTTTTACACCCTCCTTTTATTTTTGGACCATTTTTATGTTAAAATTTAGATCATGGAACATTGTTTACAACTTGCAACTTCAATGTTTTATAAACACATTTATCAAACTTTATGTATTGATATTACTTATGCTATCACAGACAAATTCGGAGACTTAAATGCCACCTAGCCCCTTTGAAGTCTATTACAAGTTGCATTGTAATGCTAAAAAAGGATGGCAAAATGATGAGGCAGAAACCGAATATGTAAGTTATTACTATCATTGATAATCAATATATTTGTTTTGTTATTATTAAAATGTTCCATGGTCATTTTCCTTATTGTTTCTCTTTGTTTGCTTAGTATTGTGCCTTAGACTTTTAGTAGTGTTACTAATCTACTTGAATTATTTATGCTAATTTCTTTCGGTTAAAAATTTGCATTAATGCATTAATATTCCTAGCTTAATTTCTTTATGTTAGGCGGCTATTATTCATCATAAAGAGGAGGCAGTGGTGGAGTTAATTTCTAAAGGGACAACTATCACTACTACCATGCATCACGAGTTAGAAAAGGAGGCAATTGGGCCTTTTTTCAGAAAAAAAAAGATTTTTGGATGACATCAGAACCTGGATCATCTCAGCAAACGTTAAGCGAGGATGAAGCACTTCAAAATAAGGTTGCTTCACTAGAAGAGGAAGTGAAACAAAGAAAAGGAAAATATGAAAAGTTGTTAATGTTCATGAGCTCAAAGTTTTCAGATTTTGAGAGCGCGGTATCTGCACATGTGAGTAGTGGAGCAAATGATTTGGGTGAGCAAGTCAATGACAATGACAGTTTGAATTAGGAAGTGAGTTAAGACTTATTTTGTTAGTGTTTGATTGATTTCCGTTTTAAAGTTTAGACTTAATCTGTTTAGTACTATTTAGTTATATGTTTGTTTACTCTTTTTAATTTTTAGAATTAACATGCTATAATGTTATGTGTTAAATTAATTATGAATCAGTGCATACACATTATAGACTATTAAATATAGTATCAAAGACTATTTTCAGTCTCTAATAAACATGTCGGAAACAAGTCATAGTATTAAAGACTAGTTTTTTAGTCACAAAGTTAACATATTAGGGACTGATTATTAGTATTTAAAACACATATTTGGGATTGAAAGGTTCCTACTTGATAAAAAATTCAGTCTCTAAAAAAACATATTCGATACTAAATAATAACTTTTAAGATTATTATTCAGTCCTTAAAAGATAATTAAGGAATAAAATGATATGTTGACATAGACTAAATTTCAGTCCCTAAAAGAACGTATTTAGGACTGAAAAAGATCCTAGAAGATACATGTTTTCACTCTCTAAAACACATATCCAAGACTAAATAACATGACATCTAAGATTGTTTTTCAGTCCTTAAAAGAATATATGAAGACAGAATAGCATATTATCAGGGACTAATTCTTAGTCTCTATAACGTCAAATTAGAGACTGAATTGTCATAGAACCCAAGGCTAATGAAATGTATTTGTGACAAAATACACAACATTTTAGTACCAATTTTCATTCCCAAAAAGCCTTGGTTCAAGGACTGATCTTCAGTCACAAACGAAATGTATTTGGGACTGAAATGATGTGGTATAGGGAGATAGAATAAGGACTGATTTTATAAGTAAAAGAGACTGAATGTCAGTCCTTGTAGGTATCATATATTTAGGACTAACATTTAGTTACTAATGAAAGTATCTAGGACTAACCAACTAGGACTGACTCGTGACTGGCAAAATCAGTCCCCGATAGCCATTAGGGACTGATTTAAGAGTATCAAAGACTAATTTTTCAGTCCTTGATGACGATCTTTTTTATAGTGTGTCTGGTTAGACTTCAGAACTTCTGATAAGTTTACTCTTCAGTACTTTGTGTTTGTTCTTCAGTACTTCTTCATTTGTTCTTCAGCAGTTCTATACTTAGGCAGATATGGAAAAGACTAAGGTTATCAAAAGGTGGTTTCGTCAATCCTCTTCGTCCCAACAGTAAGACTGGCGAATGATGAGGTTCTCGATGTTACGGGCATGGGTGACTTAGACTTGAAGACTTCAGCTGGTTCATAGACTTTGAAGGATGTCAGGGTGATTCCAAGCTTAAAGAAAAGTTGATTTCTATTGGGCAGTTGGATGAACAGGGACATGAGGTCAAATTCGGGAACGGACAGTGGAAAGTTGTGAAGGGAAATCTTGTCACAGCTCGAGGAAGAGAACGAGGTTCGCTTTACATGGTCAGTTTACAGTCTGAGGGAGTTACCATCCCTGTTTAGAAGAAAAACAAAGTCGGGTTCACAGAATCTCGTGGGTAGAAGAAGGTTGTCTTTGCAAGTGAGAAACCTAGAGTCACAGGTCAGATTCAGGATGAACGAGCGAGGAAAGGTTCAGGTAGACCAGTCAGAGGTTTTCGTGACAGTGGGAGCACTGGTTGTGCTTCAGTCAGAAATCCTAGACAACATGAGGTCTGGAGAACCAGTATTCAGCTGATAAAATCTCTCCAGTGGATTACTTGCTGCATATGGAGAGTGTTTATTCTCAGGGTGTTTCAGGATCCGGCAGTTCATGTCAGTGGGAGCCGGTAGAGACAGAGAATGGGTCAGTGGTAGATACAACCATGACTGATGAGTTGGAGCTCGGGGGAGCTTCAGCTGGTCTCCAGGAATAACGTTGAGGAGATCGGGGTAACTGGAGGTGCATTGAAGATCAGAGGGAGATCTTATTTACAGAAGTACAGAAGAGATGGTGCAGTTCGTGGTCTGAAGACACCAAGTGGGAGATTGTTGGAGATGTTGTCTTCGTCAGCCCACATATAGGCCCAGCCCAATATGTTTAACTTGGTGATTAAGTTTAGCATAGAGTTTAACCTAATTAGTGCCTATATAATAATCTCTTGTACTTGTAATCTTTACATCATTCAATAATAAGAAAACCCCAGTTGTCCTGTGGACGTAGGTCAGTTTAGACCGAACCACGTAAATCTTGTGTTCGTGTGCGTGTGTGTTCTACGATCCTAACACAATGACTAGGAGTCCACAAGAACATGGTTACCTTGGTCTATTTCGCACTTTTTCTTCATTCTTACTTTTTCTGTAACAAGCAAATCCATACTAAGATAAATACAATCTGTTTGGCATCAAACCACTAAAACATATGCTACTTTTGATTTAGTTCTTTCTTTCATCAAAGAAGTTACAATTTATTAAAATATATTTAATGTAAAGAATCAGTAATTTTCATTAAATAAAATCAGTTTAATTATTAGAAACGAAAAGCAAGTGAAATAGATTTAAGTTAAAGCTAATGGTGGTAACATGGACCAATACGAGTTGTCTCATCAAAAGCCTTGATATTGACTTAAAATATATGAGTCGTCTCATATCAAACCTTTGATGGCACCATATGGGTATATAATATAAATGCACACATACACATATGTAAGGCATATATAAGGATGGTTATTACAAAAGCTTATTTTAATAGGAAGAAAGAACCCACCAAATCAAGCATCCTCCAGATCTCTGCTGTCATCCGGGTGGTAAGAGTACATCTTTGTTGCTCAGTGAGAGGACCAAGTTCAGGTGTTAAATGTTGAATGGTGAGAAGGTCTTTGGACGATAAAACACTCAACTCCTTTGAGTTTCTATAGACCTTACTTGAACGGTCTCTCCTGGTCACAAGTACTGAGTTGGATTCAGTAAATGACCATTTTACAATGTTTACCTTTGACCTGTCAAAGTCAGAGGCATAGGAAACCAAGCCTGTTTCCTTAGGTTGACCTGATTGAGGAATGTCTTCTATTTCGGTGACTCTCAGGTGAGATTCTTGACTTCCTTGTAATTCAGCAGCACCTTGGATTGGCATGTTGGGCAGGTGATGCTCTGTAACAACCCTTGTATGTGTTTCTTCTTGAATGGATTGTTGTAACTGATATGCATAGGTAGCCTTGTCTCTAAATTGGGTCAAGATGGGTTTCTCTTCAACATCAAAATCACCATGTACCAACTGATCTCCTTCTAGCAAAATCATTTTGAAGTCAGTCTTGACAATGGGATCTCCATCTGCTTTTCTTTTGGTGGCTGGCCTTCTTAATGTACCAGATGGCCTTTTGACAATAGAAGTTGTTTGGACTTCTTGGCTTTCAAATCTTTCTGGTTCAGCAACTTTCTTTGCTTTGAATTTCTTGTAAGCCTCATAGAGAGTTTGTTCTTTCCATTTGCTGATTGAGGCTTTTGAACCATAGCCATTAGCCACTAATTCTTCAATCACTTCAGCTCTTTTGGCTTTCCTCTCATTTTCAGTTGCTATTCTATCAGATAGCATCTGTGCTCTTCTTGTCAGTTCTTGTGTTGAGAGTTTCTTGAGGGCCACTTGTTTGGATTTGGAGTTCTTTGTAATGAATGCTATAAGCTGTGCTCTTTTGTCTTCTTCAGCAGCAGCTTCAAGTGCTCTCTCTTCAGCCTCAAGCTCATCAAGTTTCTCTTGGTACTTGATCAGTTTTTCTTCAAAGCTCAAGTCTTCTCTAGTTTCTAGGTTGTTCCATACTCTGTCTTCTTTTGCCTTTTTAGCAGCTTCTTTCAAACTCTTCTCTAATAAGTTTTTCGACATGCTGATGGGAGTAGGGTTTAAAACAGCTGTGGAAGTTGTTGTAGGCAAAGGAGTGGGAGCAGGTTCTTTTTCAGTTGCCTTAGGAACTTCTGATGATGGTTTAGGAGGTAGAACTGCTGATGTGGTAGGTTTGGTCACAACTGCTGAAGGATTGTCTTCAGTAGTTTGAGAAATGTAATCAGCAGTTCCCTCTGAAGCCTTAGATAACTTGAACTCTGGTGCTACTTCTTTTCCTGGTCTTTGTGTTGGTCTATCAGCTTCTTGATCAGGATTTTGTCTTTGTGTAGCATCTGTTGGTTCCTTAATCATCTCCCCCTTTTTGGCTTCATCCACTTCTGGAAGCCGAATAGAATGAGATGTTGCAGCAGACAACCTTGCCAGTTGATCTTGGGTTTCATCCATCTTCTTGTTCAACTCAGCAAGTCTCGAGTTGATCAACCCAAACTGATTGTTAGCTTTTAACTCCCAAGCAGTTGTGAAGGGTTTGAGTTGATCAGTTATGATTTGTTTGAGTGCCTGATACAGGGGACCATCTGGGCTGCATAGTTGGTTCAGATCTATGCTTGTGAGCCCAGTGAATTGGGTAGGTTGTTTTGGTGAAGGGGTGCTTTTTGGGTGATCTTCAGATTGCTCTGAAGATGCCAGTTGTGGGGATTTTTGGGCTAACTGGTCTTTAACCTGATCTTTGGTGACCAGCTTCTTGAGCTTGGAGACCTTAGATGCAGGACCTTCAATGTCAACCGTCAATTCAGTTTGTGGAATTTTTGATTCATCAACCAACTTAATGGAATCATCTGAATCCCTGATAGTGTCCTCAGAGAGGGCAGGATCAGTTATATCATGAGCTGGACCCAAACCAGTAGTCTCATGAACCTCTTTGTCTTGGTTCTGAGGTTTTCCTACCTCTGGCCTTAGGCCTTCATCAGTAGTTGCCAAATTTGAGGTCTTAGCTATGTTACTTCTGTCCTCAGGTTCACCACTGGGTGATAAGTGAGTAGTAGCAGCCTCAAAAATATCAAAAGTTTGCAAGTTTGGGCTTACAAACCCTTGTTCATCCTCATCTCTCTGTGTTGGGCTAAAGGGATCCACATTCATGTCAACTTCTGAAGGCATCTCCCCAATTTGATGTGTTGTAAGGGGAGTGACATGTGGTGAATGGGTTCCTTTAAGTCCTGAGAGAAGTTGGGCAATATCTATGGTTGTTTGTGAGGGTTCAGGTTCAGTAGTTGTAAGGGGTTGGTGTTCAGGAGTTTGTATTGGTTCAGGTATGGTTTCAGCAGTTTCAAAAGCAGGGTCAACAGTTATTGGTTTCTTAAATCTTTTTCTTTGGAAAATAACTGTGACAGGTTTTCTTTTGGGTGGTGGAGAAGGAGTGTGCTGAGAGGATGTTTCAGCCACTTCCTTTTCAAGTGCAGATTGCACATCAGTAGTTTCAGGTTTCTCCACTTCCTGAACTTTCTTTTTCAGTGACTT
This sequence comes from Ambrosia artemisiifolia, assembly GCA_032199755.1. Taxonomy (NCBI): domain Eukaryota; kingdom Viridiplantae; phylum Streptophyta; class Magnoliopsida; order Asterales; family Asteraceae; genus Ambrosia; species Ambrosia artemisiifolia. Next base: position 2,080,597 of record CM063522.1, read on the forward strand.
GGTTGTTTTTGGTTTTTGTTGTTTAGGCTGTTTAGTTTTCTTTTTAGGTTTGGAAGATGTGGGTTCCTTGGGGATGGGTTGTTCTTCCCCTTGGTCATCTTCTAGCAAAAGTGCTGGTTTATTGTGCCTAGAAAATACTTGAGCAGTTAAAGGATTTAAAGTTGTTGTTTTTCCCTCAAGTACTCCCTCACCAAGTTCTTTTATTATGCACTGCATAACAAACCTTGGATACAACAAAAATTTCTTTTTATCATTTTCATGATGTAAAACCAGTTCATTGAAAAACAGTTTTGATGCCTTGAAAGAAGTTTCATTTATGATGGAATGAAAAATAGGTTGAAAGGTTGAAGGCATCTGATCTATTGACCCAGTTTTAGGACTAAGACACATAATAATATAATGAAATAACAGTTTATATTGTGGGTCAAAATATTTTTTGTAAACTGTTGCTTGTGCCAAAGTACCTTGATAGCCACACTTTGTCATGGTTAGATGAATATCTGAGGTTGGAATATGCTCAGGTGCCTCAGAATCCTTCAAACCAAGCCTGATGCTTAGTGTTTCTGGTGAGATGGCCATTAGTTTCCCTTTTATGGAAGATTTGAGGGAAATTACTTCATTATTCACCTTCACCGTCTCTGAATTTGCCCAGAACTCATTAAGAGTTTCTTCATGAATGGGTGGATCAATGGTGAAAGCATCATAATATTGGGATTTCATGATGAGATCAAGTATCTCATCATACTGGGACCAGGCTTCATCTTTAACAAAGTAGCCTCTTTGGTTGTGTCCCTGTTTTAACACGAGAGCCATGGATGTTTTTGATCGAACAGTAATTTGTTAGGTTAGAGAAGGGGTTTTGCTTTGAATTTGAGAGAGAAAGAGGGAATTTTGCTTTTTGAATGGATAAGTGTTGGAACAGGGTATTTATCAGAAGTTTTTAACCGACTAGGTCAAACTTCTGATGAGTGAAAAGTCTGTTTTACCCTTTTAGTCAAACTGCTGAAGAAGAAAGGTTTCTTCATCAGTGGTTTTAGTTATCTCATCAGCAGTTTCAACTGCTGATGCAAATGACTTTTAAAACACTTTTCTAACTTCTGATTTTCATCAGTAGTTATATCCATTTTGAAAATATCCCATTTTGATGTTTATCAGTCGTTTTCAAAATTTGTTCATCAGAACTTTCTCTTTTCTCAAATTTTTGGTCTTCAGAGGTTTGTGACAGATAAGTATGTAAGTGAAAAATAAAATATGTGCAGAATCAAAAAGTGAAACACTTACAGACTTTCTTCTAAGTTTAACATCCCAAGCATGGATACTAACCTCTGAAAAGTTGTTGAATCAAGGGGTTTGGTGAAAATGTCAGCTATTTGATTGGCTGTTGTGACATGCTTCACCTCAATCTTGCCTTTTTCATAGCAATCTCTTATGAAATGATACCTGATTTCAATGTGTTTAGTCTTTGAAAACTGAACAGGATTTTGAATGATGCTAATGGCAGATTTGCTGTCTACTAAAAGTGGGGTCTTGGTCTCTTTGATTCCATAATCAAGCAGTTGATATTGGAGCCATTGTATCTGTGAAGTACAGCTTGCAGCAGCAATGTATTCAGCTTCAGCTGTTGAAGTTGCCACAGATGTTTGTTTCTTTGATTGCCAGGACACCAGACAGTCTCCTAAGAATTGACAACCACCAGATGTTGATTTTCTTGACATTTTGCAGCCTGCATAGTCACTATCTGAAAAAGCAGTTAACTTGGTATTGCTTGAAGCAGGATACCAAATCCCTAAAGTAGGAGTTCCTTTCAGATATCTGAAGATTCTTTTGACTGCAATTAGATGAGATTCTCTTGGTGCAGATTGGTATCTAGCACAGACACAAGTTGAAAACATGATATCTGGTCTAGAAGCAGTTAGATATAAAAGAGAACCTATCATACATCTATACATGGTTTGATCAATGTGTTTCCCTTGATCATCTGGTTCAACTTGTGTGATTGGTGTCATGGGAGTGGAACATGTTTTACAGTCTTGTAAAGAAAATTTGTTCAATAATTCTTTAACATATTTTGATTGATGTATAAATGTTCCATTTGACTGTTGTTTGATTTGCAGTCCCAAAAAGTACTGCAATTCTCCCATTGTACTCATTTCAAATTTTGATTGCATGAGTTTCTTAAATTCTTCACACAGTTTTGAATTTGTTGAACCAAAAATGATATCATCAACATATATTTGAACAAGTAAGACATGATTTCCAACATGTTTTATGAAAAGAGTTTTATCAATGGATCCCCTTGAGAAGTGATTCTTTAGTAAAAAGTTGGAAAGTGTTTCATACCAGGCTCTTGGAGCCTGTTTTAGCCCATAAAGAGCTTTGTCAAGTCTGTAAACCCAATCAGGATGAGAAGGATCCTCAAACCCTGGAGGTTGACAGACATACACTTCCTCTTTTATTTTTCCATACAAAAATGCACTTTTGACATCCATTTGATAAACTTTAATGTTGTTGGAAATTGCATAAGCTAAAAATAACCTGATAGCTTCAAGTCTTGCAACTGGTGCAAAGGTTTCATCATAATCAATTCCTTCCTCTTGGGAATAACCTTGTACCACTAGTCTTGCTTTGTTCTTGATGATCATACCAGCCTCATCTGATTTGTTTCTGAAGACCCATCTTGTTCCAATTGGTTGCTTGTTGTCAGGTAAGGGACAGATTTCCCAAACCTGTTGTTTCTTGAATTGAAGCAACTCTTCTTGCATTGCTTGCACCCAATTGTTGTCTTTGAGGGCTTCTTGATACTTCTTTGGTTCCAACTGAGAGATGAATGCTGAGAATAAGCAAAAGTTGGAGAGCTGGTTTCTTGTGAGTACCCCTGATGCAATATCACCCATAATTTGATCTAATGGATGATCCTTGTGTTCAATCAGTTGTTGTAAGCCTGTACTGGATGATGGCTCTACAGGTTCTTCAAATAAACCACTGAGATTGATAATATCTGGTTCAGCTGTTATTTGAACTTCAGGAGTTTTAGGTTCAGCTGAATCAGTAGTTTCAAAATGTTCATCAGTAGTTCCTGAAGTAGAAGCTATTGAAACTTCTGAAGGTTTAATAGTTGATCTTCTGACTGTGTTTGGAGTCCATGGTGCAGGACTATCATCTTCAAATCCTTGAAAACCATTTTGAGGAGGTTTGGATGATTCAACAGTCTTTTCAGGTCCGAAATGAAAACTGTCAAGATCAAATAATTCAGCAGGATCTGCTGGAATAAGAGTGTGTTTTGATTCATTGAACTTGACATTCAGTGTTTCTTCTACTATCTTGGTTCTTGAATTGAATACTTTGTAAGCTTTTCTCAAAGGAGAATAACCAAGAAAATAACCTGTGTCAACTTTTGCAGCAAACTTAGAGATAGAGTCTTTGATGTTGAGGATAAAACATTGACATCCAAAAGCCCTGAAGAAGGAGATAAGGGGCTTAATGCCATGAAGAATTTCATAGGCAGTCTTGGTATGTCTCTTGTTGATAAGAACTCTATTCTGAACATAACATGCAGTGTTGACTGCTTCAGCCCAAAAATACAAAGGTAGGCCTGAATCAGCTAACATTGTTCTGGCTGCTTCAATTAATGTTCTGTTCTTTCTTTCTACCACACCATTTTATTCAGGAGTTCTGGGAATACTGAACTGTCTAACAATCCCTTTAGACAGACAGAATTCATCCAGAGTTTTGTTCCTGAACTCTGTCCCATTGTCACTCCTGATGACTTTGACAGATAGAGAATATTGCTTCTCTACTTGTAGAATAAAGAACTTGATGATCTCAGCTGCCTCATCCTTGGAATATAAGAAGAAGACCCATGTGAATCTTGAGTAGTCATCAATGATGACCAAGCAGTACTTCTTCTTACCAAGGCTCATGATTTTGACTGGTCCAAATAAGTCCATATGGAGTAGTTGAAGACATGCAGTTGTTTTTGATTCTTCAATAGACTTATAGGAGGACTTATGCTGTTTACCTTTAAGACAGGAAACACAGTGTTCTTTGCACTGATATTCCTTCAAAGGTAGACCTCTGACCAAGCCCATTTTTGTGACTTTATTGATGGTTTTAAAGTTCACATGGCCAAGTCTCCTATGCCAGAGATCATTTTCTGAAGTTGATGCCTTTGAGAAGAAACAGGCAGTCTTGTTCAATACTTTGTCTTTTTCAATGTCCACTGCATAGACATTGCCACATCTTTTGGCAATCAGCAAAGTATGATCTTCAATGATCTTCTCTATCAACTTCTGGCCTTCTGGTGATATGATCTTGCATGCTGTCTTTGTGAAAAAGGAAGAATATCCTTTGTCACACATTTGAGAGACACTCAGCAAGTTGTACTCAAGGTTTTCAACCAGATTGACCTTGTCAAACTGCATTTTGCCTGAGGATACATTGCCATATCCTAGCACATATCCCTTGGCATTGTTCCCAAAGGACACAGATCCTTCTCTTTGACTGATAAAATTGTTTATCAGGTATCTGCATCCAGTCATGTGCATTGAGCCTCCACTATCCACATACCATATGCTGTTCAAACCTCTGGAGACTCTCTGCACAAGATAGCAAATTAGTTAGTTTTGGCAACCCAAGCCAGTTTGGCTTTGGGTTTGCTCTTGAGAACAGGTGCAGCTTGTTGTGGACCAATTTTAGTAATCCATGTCTTTTTGGCAATGGATTTGTCATTAAGAACAATGGTGGGTTCTTTTTGGTTTCCACCATCAACTTTGGTCATCAGAAGTTTAACCAAGTTTATCAAATCTTTAACTTCAGCAGTTTGTGAATCTGCTGATGAGTTAGGTGAAACTTCTGAAATTGAACTTTGAGAAGATGACCTTTGTTGAGATAAAGGCTTCTTCTTAGAAAGGGTTTTGTTTGATTGTCGTTTGTTGGGAAAAAAGGTATTTTGAAAATCTTGTTTTATCTGTTTTCCCACAATCAGTTGTTGTCTTTGTTTATTTAACTGATTTACCTTTCTAAATTTGCAAAGTTCAGTTATGTGGTTAAACAGACCACATATTTCACATGCTTTTGCCTTCTCTTTCCTTTTAGATAGATCAAGAGAGCTGGAAGGCAATTTACTGACAAAATCTGATTTTTGAAATAGGTCATCAGCAGTTTTCAGGGTCTCAACTCCTGATGTAGTTGAAACTGCTGATGGCTTATTGTCAGTAGTTTTAACTTCTGCAGTACTTCCCTTTTTGAGGAAGTTCTGATGGTAGGATGTGCATTCCTCCATATCAGAAGTTTGAATCAATTTCTTCCCATCATTATCAGTTTTGTGGGTGAAATCTGTTGGTGATTCAGTGTGGGTATATCCAATGCCAAACTTAACATTGGCTGCAGTTTGTTTGTTAAGTAACATTTGATACCCTTTACAAGACTCAACCCATTTTTCACAATCAACCTTGGTGTCAGCAAGCTCTTGTCTGACTTTTCCTAGGCTGTCTATCATGGTTTTAATTTGTGCTTCTGTTTCAATGGATTTATCATTTAGTTTGGAAATTTCTTTGTTTTTCAACATGACTTTTCTTTCCAAATCACACTTCATTTGTGTGTATTTTCTTTCCATGTCATTGGATTTGCCTTGTAAATGCACATTTGTTTCTCTAATTAAAGCAAATGATTCTTTGCAAGATTTAGTGCAAAGCTTTAACAGAGATTGTTGTGATACCTGTGTGAGAGCAGAATTTGAAGAGTATCCTTCAAAAGCCATTAAGGCAAAATTCTTTCTGCCATTATCAGGTTCTCCCCAGTTGACATCATAGACCTTATTGTCTGAATCCTGACTGCATTCTGATGTGTCATAAGGAAGACTGCTCCAATCAACATACCCTGAGGTAAATAAGCTTTGTTGCTGAGGGGGTTGTTGAGTTTGTGCAGGAAGTTGAGCAGTTGGAAATGGAGGCATGAGCTGCTGTTGTTGTTGAGCAGGCATTTGTACATATTGTACTTGTGGCACATATTGAACATTTGGAGCTTGTGCCTGTACAAAATGAGCACTCCCATTAGTTCCATTATTCCTATTATATGAGGGGTTATATTGATTTCCAGGGGACATTTGTTGGTTATAGCTAGAGCTTCTACATTCTCTAGCAAAGTGTCCCAACTTCTGACACTTATGACATCTCAATTTAGATTTGTCAAAACCAACTTTTGTTGAATTGTTTAGTCCTGGAAATTTCCTTCCTGACCTTTTGTAAAATTTGTTAGTTTTTAAGCTTAACAAGGCCAGTTGGTGCAATATTTCCATTTCTTCTAAGTCATCACTGCTAAAATATTTTAAATCATCCATGATGAAACACATGTTGTCAGCAGTTTGACTTAGTTCTTCATTGTCATAAGCTGGGAAAGATCCATCTGATGAGATCCCAGCTGTTATGTCAATGTGGTCAAAAGAACCAAAATTATTAGAACAGGATGGTGAGTCATGTCCTAATAAGGCTGTGCTACCCGGAGTATAGTCATCAGCAGTTTTACCAGATTCTTGAAGCTTTTTCTTTTGATTGATTTCTCTTTCAAAAGTTAATAATTTACCATGTAACCTAGTTAGGTTCAAGGTGTTAAAATCTGAACTGGTTCTGAGGACTATTGAGTAAGTTTCCCATTTTGAAGGTAAAGACCTTAAAAATCTATGTAACATAGACTCAGTTGTATAGGTCTGATTGTTTATTTTTAACTCAGAGATGAGTGAAGAAAATCTTTCAAACTGTTGAGTTAAAGTTTCACCCTCTATGTGAGTAAAAGTTTCATATTGTTGAGCCAATATTTCTCTGATGTTGGCTATCACCTCAGCAGTTCCTGCAAACTGCTCTTTTAGGCAATCCCACAGCTCTTTGGCACTTTCACAGTGTAAAAGGCCAGCATAAATTTCGTTTGGGAGAGCCATAGCCAACATGGAGAAAGCTTTTGCATCAAGCTCAAACTTTAGGAAATCTTCCTCCGTGTATTCTTTTGGATCCTTTGGTCTTTCAGTCTTACCCTCTGGATCAGTAACAACTGGTTTGTGAGGTCCAAAAACTACAGACCTCCAACATCCAGTGTTTGTTTGAGAAATAGTATGTGCCAACCTTTTGGACCATATGTTATATTCATTTCTGACTAACATAGGAGGTTTGTTGGCAGATCCAGTATTATAGGGATCCATTTTTAAGAAGTTTGGATTTGTCAATACTTTCTTAAAGTGATGGATTTAAAAAGTGAGCCTTTTATCCTTTTTATTGAATATCAATATTGAGCCTGTGTCTGAATCTCAATTTGTTAGATTGATTTTGATCAGATTAACCAGAAGCTCTGATACCAATTGTTGGATCAGTGGCTGTTTTTATGAACACTTATGTGTTTATCAGATTTATATAAGAGTTATTAAGCAGCGGAAATACAAGTGTTCAAAGGTCTAAAAGATCACTTTGATGAGGAGTTATTACTCCCCCTTGACTGAATAATAAATGAGAAACAATAAATGATCTAAGTACAAAGCAGTAATAGCAGTTTATGTTTCTCAGATGTGAAGTGGAAATTATAAGTTTAAAGCCCGAAGGATTTCAATATAAGTTCAAAGATTTTACACAAAATCACACATTGAAAATAGATGAACAAACTCATCTATTTATAGACTAATGTACTAAACTGTAGTCTGAAGTAATCTAAGATATTTAACAAAGATATTATGCAAAGATAAGGTTACTACAGTCTGTACATCGAAACTTGAAATCAAGACCTTAACAAAACAATATAATACTCAAACTGCTGATCTTCAGTCGGTTAGAAGCTTCTGAGTGAAAGTGCTGATGAGTGACAAACTGCTGATGAGTAGTTTGTCTTCAGTAGTTCTTCAGTGAAATGTCTGGTTAGACTTCAGAACTTCTGATAAGTTTACTCTTCAGTACTTTGTGTTTGTTCTTCAGTACTTCTTCATTTGTTCTTCAGCAGTTCTATACTTAGGCAGATATGGAAAAGACTAAGGTTATCAAAAGGTGGTTTCGTCAATCCTCTTCGTCCCAACAGTAAGACTGGCGAATGATGAGGTTCTCGATGTTACGGGCATGGGTGACTTAGACTTGAAGACTTCAGCTGGTTCATAGACTTTGAAGGATGTCAGGGTGATTCCAAGCTTAAAGAAAAGTTGATTTCTATTGGGCAGTTGGATGAACAGGGACATGAGGTCAAATTCGGGAACGGACAGTGGAAAGTTGTGAAGGGAAATCTTGTCACAGCTCGAGGAAGAGAACGAGGTTCGCTTTACATGGTCAGTTTACAGTCTGAGGGAGTTACCATCCCTGTTTAGAAGAAAAACAAAGTCGGGTTCACAGAATCTCGTGGGTAGAAGAAGGTTGTCTTTGCAAGTGAGAAACCTAGAGTCACAGGTCAGATTCAGGATGAACGAGCGAGGAAAGGTTCAGGTAGACCAGTCAGAGGTTTTCGTGACAGTGGGAGCACTGGTTGTGCTTCAGTCAGAAATCCTAGACAACATGAGGTCTGGAGAACCAGTATTCAGCTGATAAAATCTCTCCAGTGGATTACTTGCTGCATATGGAGAGTGTTTATTCTCAGGGTGTTTCAGGATCCGGCAGTTCATGTCAGTGGGAGCCGGTAGAGACAGAGAATGGGTCAGTGGTAGATACAACCATGACTGATGAGTTGGAGCTCGGGGGAGCTTCAGCTGGTCTCCAGGAATAACGTTGAGGAGATCGGGGTAACTGGAGGTGCATTGAAGATCAGAGGGAGATCTTATTTACAGAAGTACAGAAGAGATGGTGCAGTTCGTGGTCTGAAGACACCAAGTGGGAGATTGTTGGAGATGTTGTCTTCGTCAGCCCACATATAGGCCCAGCCCAATATGTTTAACTTGGTGATTAAGTTTAGCATAGGGTTTAACCTAATTAGTGCCTATATAATAATCTCTTGTACTTGTAATCTTTACATCATTCAATAATAAGAAAACCCCAGTTGTCCTGTGGACGTAGGTCAGTTTAGACCGAACCACGTAAATCTTGTGTTCGTGTGCGTGTGTGTTCTACGATCCTAACACAATGACTAGGAGTCCACAAGAACATGGTTACCTTGGTCTATTTCGCACTTTTTCTTCATTCTTACTTTTTCTGTAACAAGCAAATCCATACTAAGATAAATACAATCTGTTTGGCATCAAACCACTAAAACATATGCTACTTTTGATTTAGTTCTTTCTTTCATCAAAGAAGTTACAATTTATTAAAATATATTTAATGTAAAGAATCAGTAATTTTCATTAAATAAAATCAGTTTAATTATTAGAAACGAAAAGCAAGTGAAATAGATTTAAGTTAAAGCTAATGGTGGTAACATGGACCAATACGAGTTGTCTCATCAAAAGCCTTGATATTGACTTAAAATATATGAGTCGTCTCATATCAAACCTTTGATGGCACCATATGGGTATATAATATAAATGCACACATACACATATGTAAGGCATATATAAGGATGGTTATTACAAAAGCTTATTTTAATAGGAAGAAAGAACCCACCAAATCAAGACACATGTATTTTATGCAACGATTATGTAGCACATACTATAATTCTTCACTGTTTTATATCAAGCACCATAACTACGTATTATGTATATCACGTATAATATTGTAATAGCATCTTAAATTAATGTAAAAAAATGTAGCGATATGTATTACATGTAAATTAAGTTAGAAGTTTGTAATCAAGAAATTGAAGTGATAATCAAAAGTCAACCGAAAAAGTCAAACCACAGAATTGGCGCCAATATGAAAGGACATATACGTCGGTTGTAGTATAGTTGTGTCGGTTAGTTATAAAACGGTTATTTAACCGTCAGTTTGTATTGGTATACATACCCCTATTATGTCTCATTTTATTTGTGTGGAAATAAAGAATTGTGTCTGCATATCATATCCTTTCCCACCCTCTGTTATACAACAGAGTCCCTGCACATCAGCGATGTGCATACTCAACAATCAAACAATGTTCATCCTATTTAACCAAGTAACAGATGCGAACAGGGGCCGATTTCAAACAAATTAAATATAAAAAAATTCTCCATTTTATGGTAGAAATATATAAAAAATAGTAAAGCATAAAAAGTTATTCGATTTTAAAAAAATGTCAGAACTAGATTTAATCCAAAATAATTAATAGTGGCAGTTATAACTTATTAATTATATTCGAATTCTATTTTTCATTACCATTCACTACAATCTTGTAAATATACTATGTATATGTCTCTAGTAGGGCTGGTAAATCGTGTCTTAACAGGTTTAACAGGTCTCTGACGACGCGAACAAATCAAGTTTTAAACATGAATACGAGTTGTTTAACTACTATATATATCATTTTTATAACACAGTTTTATGTTTTATATACCAAAAAAGAGAAATGAAGGATTTTTGTCTCTTACGCTGTGTTCCAGAGATTAACTTAAGGGGGAAGAGAAAAGATCTCCCTCCTCTTCCCTTCTCTTCAATTCCTTCCAAATTGGAAAGATTGAAAATCACCCCAAAAAGCTTTGTATTATCCCTCCCATTCCCTCCCTTTCCCTCTTAAAAAAAACTCTGGAACACACTTTTCCCTCACTTCTTTCCCAATCCTTTCTCTTCCCTCCTTAAATGAAACTCTGGAACATAGTGTTAATTCTAATTATTTAAAAAAAAAGTAAAAGATCACATAGTATACTTTTCAGTTAACAAGTCTTATCGTGTCTTATACAGATTACCCATTAGGTCCTCATCTTAGTCGTGTCTATGTTAGTTGTTATGGTGTTTAGGCATTGTCTTGTGACTGTTTAATTGTAATTTTGACAATTTGATATGTAGGCTCATGTAAACAAGAGGTAGGAAACATACACATGGATCAAATAGACGTATGAGACTCATACACATAGATAGGTGTAAGCGTAGGTGTGGCCACCTATAAATAGGAACCTTTGTTGTATCATTGGTAACCATTGCTCATTTTGATTAATCGCAATGAAGTGCTGCCGAATTTTTGTGTGAATCGTCTATATTGTGTTATTAATTTCATGTCGATTTCTACACCTAACAAATGCTCGGTTTATTTTTTCCGCCCTTGAACCGGGTTTTCACTGGTTTAACCAATTCTTAGTTCGGATTCGATGGGAAATTGGTCTTACAAGTGGTATCAGAGCATTGGCTCGGTTACTAATGTTGTTTGTTGAGCATTTGGTAGCAATCAGGTTCGTTTTTTTTATAGCAAAGGATTTCAATTTTTGAAGAAGAACCCACTGTGGATATTTTCATAGAAATCTTCAATTTCAGCTAGATATTGTTGTTAGATGTTTTTATAATAGAAATGTGATTAGATGACGCCCGCGCACATAACCCGATCATTGGATCATCAAAAACACGTTCAGATCGTAAAACTTGTTATTTAAGCTATGTTTTAGATAAAAACAAGAAACCAGCTCTTAAACGCCTACATTGGAGAATATGAGTGCCATATTCGTGATTGATTAAGTCGTAGGTAACCCTCATATATATGGTTCCTTTCATTCGCTTGTTTCTCTCTTACATGTGCTCTCATACGTGTGCTTCATAGCTTTCATATGCCTAGTTTGAACCTTAAAACCTCTCATACATGTGGATTTTGTCTCATACGCCTGTTTTATTTTTCATACGCCTAGAAAACCCCCCATACGCCTACAGGTCAGTTTTTGGGAAATTTTCTAATTGTTGGACGTCGGGTTGATCAAATTTGACTTGTTGACCGACTTTAACTATGTGTTTATACTTCAACTATGGGTGACCAGTATAACATTTGGGATTATCTGTCGAGTTTTGCCAAAAATTGCAACCTCCGGTTAATTCACTGATGAATCCATGGGCCTACGCATCGTCTATGGATCGTCAAAGGGTACAGGAACAACAACAACAACAATCGGTAGTTACTCCATGTAATATGTAGGTGTTAATCGGATAACAAGCAGTAAGTTAACAATAGGCACAACAGCAGATCATTTCAAGAATAAATCCTTGGGCTTTTGTCGAAAACCAAAGTCAAAGGATTCAAAGTTTGTTGATAAGTGATATTGAGATGGGAAGCGGGAACAAGGCACCAAAGTTGCAGCTCATGTATGAGTATCATCATTGGAAGGGGAGAATTAAAATGCATATTGAAGGAACAGACACAAACTTTTGGATATGTTAAGTCAAAAACATCATCCAATCTAAATGACCATGTCCCGTTTCAATATTTTCCTTGGTTACTACTACTAATTTCCAAAATGCCTTTATAGGCAATTATTTTACTTTAATCACTTATAGGCAACACAACTTGGTCAAACTCATTGTTTTTGACCCATTATTTTGTTTGAAAACCACTAAGCCCCTATATACTTAATATTTCACTATTTTAGTCAGTTCTAAGCGTCTAAGCGTGCATTAGTCATAATTATGAAATGACTTACCGAATTGAAATCTGCACTTCATATGGATTGTTGTTAAGTTGCATTGCTTGGCTCAAGGGTCGTCTATTAATCTACGTACTTACCACGTAGCATTGACCAATTTCTATATCACCCGAATCAGCTATATGATCCATTAGCATCACATGCCCTTTTCGTTCCAATTCCTCAACCTGTGAAAATCCTCAATTTACACATATTAATATCCGGAAATCCAAATGGTGTCATACCACCATTTGACCCGTCGCCTTATTATTAAACACTCAGATATTTAAATTTCAAATCTTGGGCTAAAGTAATATTAACCTTATAACAACACTCAATTATCCATTTAGACGTCGTGACCCGGACGTAACCTTTTTCTACCATTTTGGCGATTCTAATCCTTTACAAGCTAGAACCCCGTGTTCCATATTCCTCTTTATGATTAAACACCTATTATTTGTTAATAATGCAAATTCCATAAATGTCAAAGGTTTACGCAATCCTCTTTGATTTCTAAGAGACTTATTTAAGTTAAGTGACTTACCTTGGCCACAACTCATGCGTTCCTTAACTCGCTTGCTCATTTGATCATTTTCTCCCCAAGCTTCCACATAGCTTGATAAGATCAACTTCATTATACTCAAGATAATTCAAGTTAGTCATCATATCAATAACTAACTCATATCACGAGTTTTCACACACCAATTCATTCAAACATATATTCAGGTCAGTCTGACTTTTAGAAGTCAAACTAACCTTTCACATATAGTATGCACTAATTATAAGGCAATAGTACTAGTTATGAACAATCCCTTTTTATTGATCATATTGACTCATTAAGTTTAGTGCACATTTCATCTTCCTAATCATCATTAGGCAATCCTATTTCATCAAGTACTTTCATTCGTCACATAACATTTTAGTTTGTAAGGCTCTTTTGCATATCTTCACATATTTATATCAACTAAGCATTTCATCGAACACCTAGTGTACGTACTATGTTTTTTTATGATTATTCCACTTACTAAACATTTAGCAAGTACCGAATTCATGACCTCACCATCTAGAATCTTTCTAGTCATTATGTTACGCCACTTCCAAATTAAACTAACATACATGATTCATGCAATACATGTGGATTACCATTCTTACACAACCCATGCCTAAACATAAGTTTTCTACTATGTTAGTAACATCAAAGCTAGTAATCAAAACTAAAATCATCATCTTTGCATACAAGCAAGTTTCTAACAATTCTAACCCATTCCTAACCATTAGGGATGATCAATATCACAAACTTAGAAAGTTTTGCTCAAGACCCACATGTGGATCTCGAGTCCTACACAAATTTGGGTCTAGGGTTCTTACCAAAAGCTTAATCTTTGAAGATTAACTCTTTAGAACACACCCTCCATCTTGTATTCACCATTTCTAGCTTCAATTTCTTCAATTTAGGGATTTAGCATTTAGGGAAGAATCTCCCCCCTTTTCTTTTCTCTGTATTCGACACACACACACACACACTTGTGTGTGTATGTTCACACCGATTTTAACAATTAATACATCTTGTTTGGCTAGTTGTCAACTATAGTCTCTCAAGTTATCACAATGGCATTTTCATATAGAAACTAACTAATCAAGCTAGTTTTTAATATCTTGTATTCATTTATATGAATAATATTATTAACTAGGTTACTTCCATATTAGAACATAACCCATATTCTTATTGTCTAAAACTCATTTAAATATTTTGTTAATCACGCCTAATAGCGTAATTAAACGAAACAGGTTTTTGGAACGTTACATTTTGAAGGAAATTGGAAGCTATGATCCTCTCAACACCAACGAATTCATTCAAAAGTTGAAAAATAAAGATGTTGAAGAAGGAAGAAAGGATACAAGACAACAATTGCCACAGAACCATGTTATCTATTACGGTGTCAATAGTTCATCTTCTCAAGCCTCTTCAAGCTCTCATACTCAGACTACATTTTTTTCAAAGCCATATTTATTCATACCGGATTTGATACGTGGCCACGGGGCAACGCCCACAGGTCAAATACTAGTTTCTATTAAAAGTTGAGTAATTTTAAATAAACAAAAAATAAAAAGTTTAAGTAACTTTAAAAAATACTTAAGAAACTTGATTAATGTTTTCTTAATTTTTTATTAAAATTTTAACATAAACGAAAAAGATGCTGAAACATAAACGAAAAAGATGCTACTACAATAACTTTCGCCTCTTTTCTTTGCAACGCCTTATCATTCCTAGTCTTTCATATGACTCACATGGTAATCATAGCAATCCCATGAATCAACTTTTTTGCCCAGCTACTACCCTTGATATTCCAAGACATTTGCAGCAGATCTTTAACCTCAAATGCAAAGAACGGGTCAATTTTGCACAACTTGCAGATGGCAGCCCAAACCTCATAAGCGAAGCCCAAAGCCGCATTCGGCTTCGCTTATGGGGTTTGGACTGCCATCTGCAAGTGGTGGTGTTTATTTCTAAGTTGCATATTATCATGAGTTTTAGTCACGTATGAATTTCATTATAATAGTTCTTAAATACGAACTTTAGTTTTCTCCGAAAAAATTATCATTAGCTTTAACATAAACCTGATTCATGTATTACGAGTTCATATTAATACCCAGCGTATTTAAAGTTGATAAACTTCAACTTGATCAAACTCAAATTAAGTTTGGGATCAAACTGCTCAATTTTTATAAATCCAAAATTTATGCTTAAAAAGTATGGCTATAATCTCATTTTATTAAATTTAATGTTATTAGCTCTATCTTATGATGAAACAAAAGTGTAGCAAACCCACCATAGTGGATTCTCTTTCATTTTAGTGCCCATCACACATGAAAACATGTGTGGTTTCTTCTATAGATGATTGACATATAATATAAAGGACGCTTTTTTTCTCTCTCAAAAGTACTTCTCATATGATTAAAAGTTATAAGATAAACTATATTTTATTTCTTTCACGTTGTGTTAAAATATACAATATTACCAATCTTAATATTATACTTAGACAAATTAATACATAATGTTTTATAGTTATAGATATTTGAATATGTTGTATGAGATTGTGCAGGTCCAAGAATAGGCCCGGTTGTAAAGTCTTGAAGAGCCCAAGTTATTAGCTAGTCCAACAAGGTGGGAGTCCAGTCGAGGCCCAGTCCAAGTTAATTGATCCAGTCAACAGGTTCGTGACAAGTTGCTAGGATTGGAGTCTGGTGCTGATGTGGCGATCCACATTAAAGACTTGGACGGTCAAGATCAGAGGATTGTGTGCTTTCTCATTCAACATCAACGATCATAATAGGTTCGGGTGTGTTTCTCACCGAACCTATTATAATGCCTATATAAAGAGCTCGTCGTCAGTCGTTTACGAGTTTTTAGAGTTTCTATTATTCTTTGTTAGTCTTTCTACTCAGTCATCTAGGGTTTGTAAGGAGTTGTACCAGATTCATCTCGAATCTGGTAATGTTTGTTATATCCAGTTACAAATTAGATGTGTTAGATTGAGTTGTAAAGATTTGATTCCAGAGTCTGTTTAGAAAGTCAGATAATATTGTTCTAGAGTTGTAGCTTTGTTCTTGATTTTGTTCTTTAATAAAAAGTTATTTGATCTGGTATCATGTCTTTTGACACGTTGTAGATGCTATAAAAAGATTTGATGTCAAAAGTAAATAGCTTAACAATAAAGTCAAATTGTATTTAATATGAATAGTTCAATGTATAGTTTCGAAGAAAACACCAAAAGATAGTGAAGCAATGATACAGACACATGTAGCAATTATAAAAGGTTCATGTCTCATAAATAAATATGAGTTGTTTGGAAGAAATGAATTACTAATTTATGTGCTATTTTACACGCACGAGATACTTATAGACAACACTTTCAATTGATTATGCCTTGCTTTTCATTTTCTTACGATAAAATTATCTTTCATGACTTATTGCTTTCTTAATCAAAGAGACTTTTAAAGAGGAATTTTGAATTTCATAATGTACAAAATGAAATAAATTGTCAAAGTGATACAAAACTCAAACTATTTACACATATGATTTGATTCACGGTATGACATCAAAGTCTTTTGGATGGTTAGTTTTTAGTTTTTTAAATTAAATTTAAAAAAAAAAAGCAATCAAACTATCTAATATACTACCTAAAGAACCAAAGCAAGCCATCAAATTCTTAAATCGTTTGGATCGAATATGTATTTTAGTTTCTTTAGTAACATAAACATGCATTCCAATAAACAAAAGTACGCATTCATTCGATAATTTTATGAGGTATTCCTTTTTGTATAAGATGAAGATGTGAGGCTCACTATTATTTGTTGGAGTCGTTTCCATCATTGAATTTCGCAACATATGCAACACTTTGATATACAGAATGCCGAATGCCACATTTGAAACTAGTGGTGTAAAAAAAATTGAAAACTGAAAAGAAAAAAAAAACCGAACTAACCAAAACTGAAACCAACGATCAAAATTATTATTCGGATATTCAGTTCAGATTTAACCAAATCCGAATTACTTGTTTGGATATTCGGGTTGGATTCAATATTAAAATTTTCAAGGTTCGGATTATTCATATATCTGTTTAAACCGAATAAGCATGTAACATCTTTGTTAGTAAGAGAATGACCCGGCCAAGTGTGTCCAACCTATTATGCTTATAACTAAAAGAAAATTTTCTCATCACCGATTCAAAATGCTTCATGCCTTAACCTGCTTCATGAAATCACCCCTTCACCTGCTTATATGCTTCACGCCATCGCCTACTCGCCTACACATATGTCAAATAATCGAGTCCTTCAAGTGATGATTGCAGATTTCTTTTACATTCAAGTAGTTGATTGTACAATCACTATCTTATTAGTTCTCCAATTTTGTCAAATCAATGTTTGATGCTGTAAATGCATATATTTAAATTTGAAGTCAAATGCATATATTATATTAGTTGAGTCATTAGGTAGTTTAAATGTATTTTGTAAGCCTAAGCGTAATTTGGTCATTTTAGAATTTTAGAGAATGAGAGTTGGTGAAATGGACAAACCATGAGAATAGAGTAAAAATTGTTTGAGTTGATTGTTCTTTGTTGGTTTTAGTATTTCTAATCATTATCATACTGGTATACGTTGATTCCACCTTCGTACGCGAGAAATCCAGAATCTTTTCTTTTATTGGATCCACATCCGAGAGAATACGGTCCTATAGATACAACCTTGATGTTGAATAAAATGGTTGATGATTTCAAATTTTTATAGTGAATTTGTGTTTGTCATGTTTGAGTAAATTTGGATTATTCGGTTTGATTCGGATTATTCATATTTGGTCAAATCTAGTGCGAATTGTATTTGATAGATTCGGATTAGACCGGAAAATCTCCAAGTTTGATCGGCAGGATAGGATTTCGCATAGGATCCTAAAATTTTTAAATCTGAAAAATCCGGTCCAAGTAAAGTATTAGTGATCCGTTGAACACTTACTGCATCTATATAAAAGAAAAGACACTTTAATAGTGTCATAAAATAAGCCATTCAATCGTGGCATCCACACACATACTTTATTTTTTTTTTATTCCGACGCGTTTTTTTTTTTGGTTATATACATGTATTTATGAATTTATAACAAACGTGATTGTTGGCATAGTGGTAGCTCTTGATGTTTAACATTCATGTGCCTTGAGTTCGATTCCCTTTTGAGGCAAAGCAATTTTGAGAAAGTATACGATATAAAGTTTCTTAACGTAAGAAGTGTAAGAAGCCACCAAAATACGTCACCTGTCAACTTAACCAAACCCTAATTAACCTAACTAAACCCTAAGTAACTTCAATTACAGTTAAACCCAAGGGCAAATCGGACTTTTTTTTCTCTGTACGATAATCACGTTCTTTTTTCCTAAACGATTTCATAACATACGTGAACGATTTCAAATTCGAATTATGCTACATCAGTCGATCAAACACATTATTCGAAGAACAAACAAATCAAGTACACCAAATAAAAAACTGAACGTAAATGTAGAACAGTGCAAAAAAAACACGATTATAGAGAATCATTCCAAAAATTAAAAAAAAACAGAGCATGGTTACTGAATGTAAATGAAAAAGATGGAATGTATAAACGTAAATGAAATGCTCTGATTTTTTAAAATCCACCACTTGAAACATGTTATGTTTTTTATAAAAAACAGAGCATGGTACTGAAGAGAAATGAGAGATGATGAGTTGTCCAAAAATAAGTGTGTCCAAAATATTTGAACATTTGTTCAAAAGTATAAGTGTGTCCAATTGAAAACAAACAATTCTCTGCAAAAAATTAACAAACCATTGAGTGCGTCCAAATTGAGGGCATCCAAAAAATTGAGTGCGTCCAATTTGTAACTTAAATTTTGTTGAGTGCGTCCAATTTGTTAAACACCCTGTGTATATAAAAACTCCCAACTGTTGTATGACTCTCATTTTGTCTGCTCACCTATACAAACACACTTAGTGAAGGATGTTAGAAAGAGAGAGGAGTAGAGATAGAGAGAGAAGCAAAGAGAGAGAAAGGCAGAAAGACGGAAAAAAGAGAAAAACAGAGGGATAGAGTGGAGATCAGTGGTGGTCTCTGGCCATTCATGGAGTCTCTATATTCCGGCGTATGCCTCATTTATTGCAACTAAACAAGGAGAGAGGATCCCGATTTGTGATATCGGCTACAGTGTAAAAGCGATTGTGGTAGTTTTCCAATGTCACAGAGGTGGTGGCTGCTCGAGTTAGGGGTTTCGGTGTGACCTGATGATGAATCAATATCCCTATTATGATAGTCATCTTCTTCTTCGCCTACAACTTTTTTATAACCCATTTTTTATCTTTAATTCTTCTTCTAGAATCAAAATCGAGTGCTTCTGACAAATAATACGTGTGATTTTATTCATAATACATATGATTTCGACTGATTTATCGTTCCATTTATAATACTCTGTTTTTTATTAAATTAATAAGTAAACATAATCTGTATTTTATCTTTCATATAAGTGCGTCCAAACATTATATTGAGTGCGTCTGAATTTACAAGAGTGCGTCCAAACATACAGTGAATGCGTCTGTAATGTATTTGACTCAGTATTTAATGTCTTTTTTAGACGCACTTTATAATACAGTGAGTGCGTCTGTTTCTGTCTTTGAGTGTTCTTAATCTGAATCTTTTTCAAATCTATTTTTTTTTTCTTTAATTGTAATTATATTTATTAAAATCCTATGTTTTTGTGAATATTATATGCGTTGATTGTGTTTTTTGAATAGGATTAATGTGATTTTAAAAATTCGAATGCAATGCTCTGTTTTTTTATTTTTCTGCAAATCACGAACTGTTTATGATTCAACTCAATGTTTTTGATTGTTTGATGATTCTGAACATTTAATCGGTTTCAAATATTTGTTTAATCGTTGAAATAATTTTGTTTTATTGTTACGTTTCGATCAATTGTTGAATCTCTGTTATTACGATTTCTGCAAATTAAAACGCGTTTTCCCTAATTTACCCCTGGTTATCTTAACTGAAGTATGATTAGGGTTGTTAATTACCATCTTGCCACCGCCTAAATCCAATGAATCAGAATGCTTCTTACGCTTCTTACGTTAAGACGCTTTATACATTATCTCTTCCCTAACAATTTTTTCTCCCATAAGTTAGATAATTGATGAATGAAAGGTACATGTGCCATTTATTTCTTAAATTTGATTTTAATAATTTCGTTATTTTTAAATAAATTAGGTTTATTTGCTTTATTAATTACAAATATTTATATTTAACATAAAGTATAAAAGTTTCATTTGAAAAGAACAAATATCGTATTTCAATTCTATATTGTATTTTTATTTTTATTTTTTTTAAATACTTTACGTTAGAGTTCTTTTTATTAACTTTATTTTTTCCGTTCTTCATACGTTTCCATTTAAATTTGTTAAAAATCGACCCAACCCGTCGTTTATTATTTTAGTTTTCTCTTTCGCATGCGATACCGTTACGGTAACAAACGATACTAATGAACTTTCTACCTTGTACCCGCAGCAACGCGTGGATAACAAATTTTTTGTTCATTTACTTTTGAATATCGGTATGGTATCATGGTGATCATTTTAACCATTTTTTAAGAACCGGTACTGGTTCCATACCAGTATAGTGATTATACGCGCGTCCCGTGACAACGCGGGGTAACAAATACTCGGGTTATGAATAGCAATAGGAAATTACAGCATAAAACATTTTAAATTTTGCAATAACTCGTTTAGCATTATCTATCTATATATTATATTATACTTAACTAGCTTTTATCCCGGGAGTGTCCCGAGGTTGAAATATCTAACATAAAATAATAAAATTTATAATATCACAACATAATTAATGATTTGCCAATACATGATTAATGAATAATAATAATAATAATAATATTAGTATTATTATTATTTATTTTAAACAAATTTCTGCCATAAGTTATGACGATTTTACCCTCACATTTCAGTTAAAATCTAACTGGGTTAGTGTCAAAGGACGTAACGTGCAAAATTTTGGAACATAAAGGACAAAACCAATCAATTTTGAAGTTAAATGACATTCATTGAAATTTGGTATAAAGTTAAAGGACAAAACTTGTAATTCAGTCTAAATTTAATAATATCACCTCAAGGTGCCACATGGCACATTCAATAGGGGGTGAGGCCTCCATTGAATGCCACCTCATACAAACTCAATTATTTTATTATAAGTTATAGTAAAATATATTTGAAAACAAAACCCCACAAAAATAGTTTTTTTTTCTCCGTTTTTTATATAGCACTATCGTACTCGTTGGAAAGATAATAAAACGCTCGTTAATTTGTGTAATTTTTTTCTTTAAAAAATCTCGTATATAAAAGATATTAACGTTTAAAAGTTATGGGAGAAACATTAAAGAGAAAATTTAATTTTGTTTTTAAATTCTTATCTTTTCCTAAAATAATTATAATATATATAGATTTATTAAAAAAAACTCAAACATTAAAAAATCCTACATGATGCCACGTGGCACATTAAAAAATGGGTTGAGCTGTCCATTGAATGCCACATCATCAAAGTTTAATTCTTTTATTATAAGTTATAGATTATAGATATTAAAAACCCATTTAAAGGAACGGTAACATTACCTTACAAGGCAGGGAATTTTATTTCATTATTTTTTTTTGTTAACCTATCCCGGCCCATTTTTTAGTAGGTTGTTTACCATGGATAAATCACAAAAACAACTCAAGCCAACCTGATTGCTTACCTTGCATTCACATAGGAGTCTCACGTTTGATTATTTGCCAAGGCAATATATTTGCTATTTTTTACATCATTCCCTTCTAGCTTTTATATATAAGATTTTTTATTCCGCGATTTTAATTACTTTTGCCACTACCGTAACGAACTACGGATACAAACTGAATTCCCATGACAACATCTTCATTTATATAGAGATTTATATTGTCCCCACAAGAACAGTTCTTAGGTTAATTACCTGTTTTCCGAGATATTTTGCTAAGTTCTAAAATAAATATCAACAGTTACATGTTATTATAGTATAGTTGATAGTTATCTGTTATCATTTAAAAAAGAAAAATGAACACATGCACCTAACATAGTGATACTTAATAATATACAAGTTGCATGTCTTGAACTTAATATATGTTTGGTTATAAGTATGTATATTCTATAAATTAATTATTAGTAATTAGATAATATTAAATGAAAAAGGCCTTCGTAACTAGAGACACGGATTCATATCTATTTGTCAACAATATTTCCCTGAAAAGCAAGTCAGCAGGATTTACAAGCCAGTCTATTTTCTCCTGAAATATTTTGGCACCATCCTCTAGTTACAAACTAATAATGCACGATTGTAATTTCACCAAACGAATGGATATATGCTTGGGCTGTGAAGAGCGGCACGGAATATTAAATATGTATTCTCTATAGTGACACTGTAATATTTAATATTATGTCTTTTGAGTTGTCGATTTGTAATGTATAATTATAAAAGATCATAAAGACTTGATTGCTAAAAGACATAAGACTATATGTTGTGGCCCGTAAGCAGCATGTTGCAAGCCACAATTTTATCCACCTGGATTGCTCGGCTCATAACAAGACCCAGCAACCGTTGCCGTGAGCGAGCCCAAGCGACCTAGCTCGCGTGAGCTATCGAGTCAAATTCAAAAATTCTAGCCTTTGGCAGCTAGCTAACGGTCAAAAGTAAATTTAATATATATATAGGGGATGGTTCATTTCAGAAGAGGTATTAATGCGAGAAGAAGATTAATAATTCCTTTTTATCACTTTTAAAAAAATAAGAACACAAAAAAATTGGTGAAATGTATTGTTTATTCGTCTATCTTGAAAATAAAACAAAAATATGAAGCAATTTCATTAATTTATATAACCTACACATGTACAAATTTTGTGTAAGAACATTAGCTACGCATAATATAACACAAGCGTGGTAAAATGTTTAAACCTTAAAAAAAATTTGATTGCATTAGTTTAATGAGCTTTTGTATATATAACATAAACAATGAT
This sequence comes from Ambrosia artemisiifolia, assembly GCA_032199755.1. Lineage (NCBI taxonomy): Eukaryota > Viridiplantae > Streptophyta > Magnoliopsida > Asterales > Asteraceae > Ambrosia > Ambrosia artemisiifolia. Next base: position 2,103,657 of record CM063522.1, read on the forward strand.
ATAAGAAAAAGTAAAAACTTCAAAACATATCAACCATTACTAATAAAAAGTAAGATTTAGGTTTTTTCTCGCACTTCTCGCACTAAAACACCCTTCTGAAAATAACCTAACACTATATATATATACATATATATATAGTGCTTGTTGATCAAAAAAGTAACATCAATCAATTTTTTATCTTCCAGTTGATCAAAAATGGCAAACCCAAATCCAAATCCAATCCCGACACCAATAAACCATTTGCGACCACTAATGTGGACTGTAGAGGAAGAACTCGCCTTGCTGAATTGTAGCCCAGTTGTTTGAGGGCCTAAAATTTCCTATGGGAGGCTTGGGTTCAATTCCCACTAGTTACATTTGGAGGACATTGGTGGAGGGGAAATGAGGGATGACCCGGCCATTGGTTTGGGTTCGAGTCCTGATCCCGACCGGCTTTACCGATTATTTCACTGTCGTGCCTTCGGGCGGGTGAGTGGTCAGGTTTTCCCGGGAATTGGTGGCCCGGGTACTCTCGAGTACCGGATTCGCCAAAAGGGTGCCCGAGAGTGCTCGGAAATTGATTCGTTGGCCGTTCAAAAAAAGATGGGAAACGCCGTCACACGATGAGTTGATGATGAAATCAAACCCAGTACACGTGGAAACAACGATGTGGGTGGTGGTGACAAAATGACATGGTGAAAGTGGACCCACTCCACTGGTCCAGACAAGGTTTCTCTCCAGGGAGTCAGGGACTAAGGCTCAAGGATCGATGGTCAAACTCCAGTGATCCACCAGATTGCCACATTGTCTAGCATCCAGACTTGGCCATAGACCGCATTCTGAATGCCCTAGTGGTACCGTTATTGTAGGTAGTAAGTTAGACTTATACATTTGAAAATCTTTAACATACCTTTAATAACGTGATAATATTCAATGATGCATTTAATAACGTGATAATACTGAAAGATAAGTGCAGAATATATAATTATTTTTTTTGCAATCAATTAATAATGTAATATTGCCCGAAATAATATTATTTTGCTTTCAATCCGATTGAATAATGAATTGAAGTCAACATTCAAGCGGAGCCCACCTAAAAGAATTTTATTTTGTGACCCAAACCACCATTCACCCCTTCAAGTTACCATAACCACAAGCTTGTGGGTCATGATCATATGGCTTTGAGTAAAAGCAATTATTGATGGTGACCCATGTATGAGGTAACATATTTAGCCATTTTCATGCTTTACTAATTATAGTAAATCAACATTCCCTTTAATGTTTTTCTTCGCAAATGAGTTTATCACTTTATTTTTATTTCAAATATATAATCTAGTTGGTTTGTTCGATTTACTTTATTGAATATTGATAGAAAATTTAACATTGTAGTTTCCTTGTAGTTTAGCTCCCTAATTGTTACCTATTGACGTAAGTAAAAAAGTTACGTATATTATAACACTAATATACAAATATACAATGTGTCATTTGCTTTACGGATATGAGTAGCAATAAGGTGGAGTGGTGGACCTATGAATCATATAAGGACAACTAGAATAAAACATTAATAACTCTAAATTGTATTTAGAGGCTGGTATACATAAAATTGTTCAAATGATAGCTTCTAACCTATTTATATTTACTAGCCAATTGTCATTTCTAGTCATACAAATATCTCATAGATTGACACTAAGACCCTCTCACCTACTAGCAAGTTTCTCCACGAGGTCGTTTAAGACATCATGTTTTCGCCCAGCTGGCGGAGCCAACCTGGTTTTATCCATAAGGTCATGAGTTCGACTCTCCTGAGTGGCATGCCTTTTGGGGTTTTCGCATGGAATTGATGCAAAAGGTGTTAAGTGGGATGCCTCGGGCTCGAGACGGGACGTGATATTAGTAGCTTCTCACGGGCCATTGGTCTCGAGTTCGAGGCTTAATGTCCTAGCAGCCTATAATTCCATATTTCAATGATTTATGATATTCACAAATAGGAAGACCCCCCCCCCTTCTCCTCCTCATTCTTTTGGTCTTTAAGGACTAACCGATGTTAATAAATTTAAAATAAGACTTTTTTTTTGTTTGAAATGATATTATCAACACGCTATCTTAAAGATATATGGTCCATCAGATTATTCAATCGATTCACTACATAGATGCTATAATGTCTGACATGACGCTATAAGACTCACAAGATTATGCCATGTGGGCCATAAGGTTACACTACCCACTCCATAGGATTATGGTGTGGATATGTTTAATTTTTGTCCTAAGTTGTGTGGTGCAAAAGGTGCTCAACGCCATAGTCTTTAGCTTAAAACATGTCACCAATATTGGTCACAACCTCAAACTCAGTTCAATTTCTTGTAGCTTAAATGACAATTTTATTTAGGTTGTAACCTTGTTACATCTTTGTAAGCTTATCCCTAAATCGAGGTCAGCTCACGCTCAAGAAGTTTCTTATATTTTGACCTTGGAAGCTTTGTGTTGGAAATGTAAGTCAAAATCAAGAGGTCAACTCTGAAAGTCAAAGGGCAGAATTGGTTCAATAAAGTCCATGGGGTATTTCTGCCATGTTTCAAAGTCTATTCAGTGTTATGTTTTAGTTTTTTCAGCTTTTAATAAAATTTCCATAGTAGAGGGATTGGTTATGTCAAAATAAAAGTCTGGTAATTATTAGTTCTTTAAGATCAGATTAGGTTATATAATCTAATTAGGTCTTCAATTAGGACAATCGTCTGTAATCTTTCTTTCTTCAATACGTTTTCTATATTTGTTCATTAATTAGTAAAGACTTTAATCGTTGGTTAATTTGGTTCGATTGTTTTTTATTCTGGGGTAATTTTCAACAATTGGTATCAGAGCAAGGTTGTGCTCGATTCAGAACAATCAATAGAATCAATGGTGACCACGAAGTTTGAGTTGGATAAGTTTGATGGGAAGAACGATTTCAGTCTGTGGAGGGTCAAGATCAGGGCATTGTTGGTTCATCGGGGCACGAGTGATGCTCTGTTGGGAGAAGCCAACATGCATGCTGGTTTGACAGAGAAGGAGAAGAAAGATATGTTAGTAAACACTCATAATGCAATAATTTTGAGTCTTGGTGATCGTGTTCTCAGGGGAAGTGTCCAAAGAAACAAGTGCAGTAGGTATATGTGCCAAACTTGAGTCATTCTACATGACTAAGTCATTGGGTAATAGGCTATACTTGAAGAAGTGCTTGTATACCTTTCAAATAGGTTATAGTAAGACAATGGAGGATCACACAAATGAGTTTAATAAGTTGGTGTTAGATCTTGAAAATATTGAAGTTGAAATTGATGAAGAAGATCAGGCAATAATCTTCTTGAAATCATTGCCTGAATCTTATGAACACTTTGTTGATACCCTGATGTATGGGAGAGAAACTCTAACCATGGATGAGGTTCTTACAGCCTTGAATTCAAAAGAATTGAAGAGGAGAGTTGAACCCAAAGAAGAAGGTGGATAAGGGCTGTTAGTGAGAAGTACAGATGATCAAAGGGGTTTAAGATTTAGGGGAGATTCAAGGTTCAAGAGAAGATGTTTTGTATGTCATTCTGAAAGTCACTTGAAGAGGGATTGACCTGAATGGAAGAAAAGAAGGGGAGAACAGAACATGCATGATCACAGTCAACAAGATGGTTCATCAGAAGATTATGATGAATCTGATCAGAGAAGATGGTGTTCCAAAAAGGGTATTTTTGGAAAAAGTTGGAAATTTTTTTGGCACAGACGTGTATGAGAATTCTCGTCCGTATGAATGTGAATCAAGAGCAGAAGGTGATGTGTTCTTGGGATGTTCTGGTGGTATGAAAATGATCAGGATATGTGGACTATGTGTTGAGAAGCCAAGGGTTAAAAATAACAGGATTGTGCTGTGTATAAAGGATGTTTTACTGAAGTGGAGCCTGATCAGATTGAGGTGTAGTCTGGAGGATATACAGGGAAAGAAACTCAGGTAGGCAGTATTGTTTTTGGTGAAAGATTCTGTGAAGAAAGTGACAGGACAATGGTGCTAGCTGTGAAACTGTTGACTTATGAAGAATCTGTCAATTTAGCTGAAAAGACCAAGTGTTGGAAGTTAATGAATGTGGGAATAACTTCATTATGTGGAAATGAGACTTGGTTAGTGGTGGTTAAGCCTAAAATGTTGTTTGAAGACAAAATTGATGGCAATGGTATTTTGGTCATAAGTTTTGTTGGTGCTGATTGTGCAGAAGTGGTTGATAGTGAAAGGTCCAAAACAGGCTGTGCATATCAGGTTTGTAAAGGTGTTGTGAGTTAGGAAGGCAGGTTACAAGATGGGTCAGATTTGTGTTTGACAGAATCAAGCTTCATCAGTCTGATAAAAGCACTATAAAAGGTCAAAATGATCCAGTTTGTGACTGATGAGTATGCAGCTGATTTTGTGTTCAAATCTGTAGAAGGAACAAGATTTGATTCTTGTTTGAGTGGTTAATAAGCTGAATAGATCTTGATTAAATACTCAAGGTGGAGAGTGTTGGAAATGTGAGTCAAAATCAAGAGGTCAACTGTGAAAGTCAAAGGGCAAAATTTGTTCAATAAAGTCTAGGGGATATTTATGCCACGTTTCAAAGTCTATTCAGTGTTATGTTTTAATTTGTTCAACTTTTAATAAAAGTTCCATAGTAAAGGGACTTGTTGTGTCAAAATAAAAGTCTGGTTGTTATAAGTTTGTTAAGATCATATTAGGTTATATAATCTGATTAGGTCTTCAATTAGGGCAATCATTTGTAATCTTTCTTTCTTGAGTTAGTTTTTTGTACTTGTTCATTAATCAATAAAGACTTTAATCGTTGGTTAATTTGGTTCGATTGTTTTGATTCTGATGTTATTTTCAACACTTTGCTAATAACGTAAGACATTCATCGCCATATATGTATTTTATACACAACTTATACTCTTTTAAGTGCTTAATTTCGGGGTTTTTAACAAGTGCTATAATACATTACACAATACTAACTCATAAACTCGGTTCTCAAACGATAAGCCTGAGTAAAAAACATAAGTTTATGATGTCATGATAAGTTATATTTGTTTTAATAATATCATATGTAGTAACTTAAAAGGTAAATACTTTAACAAACTTTATGTTCAACATTATCATTATTAAATATAAGTATATATATGTTATGATAAACGCTCAATAACTAGACCGTTTAAGATTCAAAGGTAATTTAAGATATCTAATACCATTGGTGTTGGTTGGTGGCCCAGTGGAAGAAGCAAAGCTTCTAGGAACACTTAAATTGGGGTGGGGGGGGGGGGGGGAGGGGTCATGAGTTAAGTCCTATAAAGAGTAGAAATTTCATATTAAAAAAAAATAATAATAAGATATCTATTAATATGACATTCCATAAATTGTGATATTTATTCTTAAAACCACGGCAAAGCATATAACGAACCAAGGACCAGCAAGACGCTAGACAATAAAAGTACAATAGAGATTTGTATCTCTAAACCTTTGTTTCTCATCACCTCGGGCCCTTTTTATGCAAAGTCAATTTTGCTCTTTAATATGGATTTATGTAGCAATACTGACTCGCTTCGATTTTAATTGATCGAATTGTGAGAATGAGATGTCGAAAATATACATATAGTTATGATATTGGGTCACTATTAGGTAGGGCCCTTTGTATGTAAAAGACACTAGAAAGTAGGCACTTCAAATGCCAATATTGAGCATTATCACTAATTGGTATGAGTCCACATCATTTCTGAAAATATCCCAACTTAAAAGATAATGAGAGATGCATGAAATGCCATTGGTTAACAAATAAATGTGTTAGGATATCGAAGAAAGGTTGGTAGTTGATAGCGATTTTGGACACCAAAGGTGTCGTTAGGCTCGAACTGATTGATTAGAAAACCTAAAAATTTAGTAAACTATATAGAACGTTTGTACTTAAGTTCATATTAGGGTGAACAATGAATAGGCTATAAGTAAGGATTGTAACCTTGGCTATTACCAAGGCTATAAGTAAGGATTGTAACCTTGGCTATTACCAATGCCAAACATACACTTTTGGGCACTTATAAGTCGAATTGATCTGTTAACAACTTGTTGATAAATACTTAAGAAATTTGGTTATTAAAAGTCGTTCTTGTGCATAACAATCAACTAACAAAACTGATAAGACAGAATACTTGGAAATTTAACATATTCTCTCTACTTGCTCAATGGTATCTTTATTTGATGTGTTATTTCACTATCACATATGGGTGGACCCAAGGGTCAAACCACTTTTTTAGTTCGTTCATTTACACATGATTGGTGTCAAAATGACAAAAAATTAAAAAAAAAAATCAGAACCTTTTCGATAGCCATATCGATTATGTTATGTTACGAGACAATGTATAACTATTTCATGTTTCACAAGACGCTAATCTAAACAATAGTATTTGAAATGATGGATGTAGACATGTTATATGTGATGTTTATCAAAGGGTTTAGTGTAGAAGTTAAGAGCATTTGTCTTGTTGAAGATTTAAGTGTACCAATTTTTTTTTTAACTTTATATTTGGTGTAAATAAAAAAGGTTTTACTGTACAAGTTAAGAGTAGTTGTCTTTAGAAGATTTAATTGTATGATTTTTTTAACTTCGACACATTGACATAATGTAAATGTATGTAGCATAAAAAATATCTATCTTTAGATGCATCAAACTAGATTTTTTTTATACCGCTGTGTGATGGTAGACCGTAAATCGGGTGTATAATATATGTAGAGTTTTTTCCCAAACTAGTATAGTTAGAAAACTTATTTACTAAAATGGGTACTTTTAAAAATATTTACCAAAATGGGTAGTTACTTTTCAAATTCAAGGAAACCATTTAGGTAAATATTTTTAAAAGTACCCATTTTGGTAAATAAGTTTTTTTAACTACACTAGTTTGGGAAAAAACTCGAAAATATATCTTTCTTAACACACATACTATGACACATATCAATTTTATAACACGCAAAAGTGTATGTCATAAAATAAATATCATCTTATATAAAATATGTTAAATTCATGACATACATTTTTGTGTGTCATTAATTTGTTGTTAGAAAATAATAAACATGACACCATCAAAATATGTGTGTCATGGTTTTTTGTCATAATATATTTTCTTAAATTCAAATTTCTTCATCAATTATTCTCCCGCTCACACTGTGAAACTCAAAATACTACTTTAGTATTAACACAAAATCCTACTCCTAACCTAAAATCCTAAGTCGACCTTCATACCACAGCCACACCAAATATGTCCGACCTCCGACCTTCACACCACAGCCACACCAAATCCACCACAACCACAACATGCGAGACATAGCCACACCAAAATCCATTGTAGCCGGCCACTACCTTCGATGCACACAACCACACCAAAATCCACCTCCGGCGCATCTTCACACTTCCGACGCACCTTCAAACAGGTAAGCATTCTTTGTTAGTTTAGGTTTTCTCAATATTGGTTATCAGTTTTTTGTACCATTGGTTAACCAAAATTAACTAAACCGAATCATTCATATAACTTAGCTTTTACACATCCATTTTACGTATCTATACCCCCATTTCATGTACTTCTAAGAAAAAAAATTTGATCAACGTTTGGTTTTAGTTATAACCAAAATTAACTGAACCGAAATGAAATTCGACAAACTAACAAAATAAACCAAACGAATTAACATATTGATTAATAAGACCGGTTAACCGATGAATTTGATTTCAGTTGAGGCTAATAATAAAACTAAATCGAACCATATACATCCTTACAAGTGTCTGTATTCTCCGCCGCATCGCACGAGTACCCTGCTAGTTAAATTAAATACTTGAAAATATAGCCATCCCAATTGGTTGACGTGAGGTAGGAGCCCCCCCCCCCCCATCTCCCTTGTGGATCTCCATCTGGGGTACCTGGTTCGGTTTGGTAGTAAGGCGGGTAACTTACCTTAGGGTGTTATAAATTCTTGTGGAGAAACACTTTACATAGAATTCGAACTCAAGCATAAGGGTAGTATAACCAAAGGGTCTACCAGTTGATCTACGCCTTCCAATTATATATATATATACTAGATTATACCCCGGGAGTGTCCCGGGGTTGAGAAATCTAATATGACACATCAATTTTACATATGAAATAGTCTGATGCGCTTTACAGTTACATGCAAGAAAGCCTCAGGTAGCACCTAACCTAAAACAATTAACAATGTATAATTTTGAAGAAACAATAGGTAACACGGAGATTACGTATAATCTACGTGGGGTTAATACCTAAGTCCGTCAGGATTAATCCTTTACCCAAACCGTAAGGTCAAACCCGTTTGATAATAATACAAGTGTGTGTGTGGTGAAAGTAAGTAAGAACACAAGATGTAAGTGGTTCGGTCGAGTAATGACCTACGTCCACTGTAAGTAGCCGATAGTATTATTAATGAAAGAGTACAAGTGAGAATGCTCTAGGCTACAAATAACTATTTTCGGATCCTTTGACAAGGAGAGATCTCCTTGTATTTATAGGAGAACTCATGGGCATGATCGAGGGGCCCAAGAGTAGCCATTCTTTATTGGGCTTGGTCCAGGCCCAAGTCCAAAGTCTTCCCTGGAATTGGCGGGAGAATACGTGCACTGTTCATGACGTCACTCTGGCAGCATGGTTGTTGCTCGAGGCGGACACGTGGCACGCTGCGGTTGGCAGACGGCGCACCTGTCCTTGCTACAGTCGTTGACCATGCTTCTGACACCAGTAAGGGATGTCTGCTGTCACTGTAGACGCTGGCATGGTGGAAGCATGGCTGTAGCCATGCTGCTGTCCTTGTCTTGTAGTTGTTGGACCACTTTTGCCACCTGTTGCTTTCCCATTGGCGCGTACACTGTCTGTAATCTTTGTGAATCTTCCTTTTGTTGTCTTCTGTACTTTGTACGATGGTTGTCAAGGGAAGATTCCGCGCGTGATGGTACGCGCTTATCAGGTGATGTTATTGCTTATCAGTTGCTATCCTTGCGCGCCTTCCTGCATACACTGCTGGTTGCGCGCCGTTGCTTCCTCGCGCCGCTGACTGGCGCGAGGAAGCTGACTTGTGGGGATAGGGACGCCTCTTCCGCCTGGATTAGGCTCCCTATCCCTTCAAGTCCCCCTAGTCTAGGGTTTCTCCTATTCTTTGTGAAGAGTAGGTGGAGCGCTAGACTCAAAGTATGAGGTCGCGGATGAAAGCTCATCTGCTGGTGTGCCTTGAAATTCGTTCTTCTGCAAATTTTGGCGGAGAACGTCTTTTTTGGTTTTACGTCAAATTTGCGCCATGAAAGAAGTTTGCCGCCATGACCTGTTAAGGCGCTGGGCGGAGAACGTCTTTTTTGGTTTTACGTCAAATTTGCGCCATGAAAGAAGTTTGCTGCCATGACCTGTTAAGGCGCTGGGCGGAGAACGTCTTTTTTGGTTTTACGTCAAATTTGCGCCATGAAAAAAGTTTGCCGCCATGACCTGTTAAGGCGCTGGGCGGAGAACGTCTTTTTTGGTTTTACGTCAAATTTGCGCCATGTTGTGGTTCTCCTGTTGATGCGGAAGTGTTCCAGCAGTTGTAATGAATCTTGAATCATTGGCATTTAATTTGTCTCTCATAAATGGGAGTTAAGGCGCCTGGAATTCGAATGATCAGTTGCTTCTGATGGAAGCCTGAGGGTTGCTGACGAGTCAGCCTCGTCTGCTGTGCTGACTGTTGGCTGTCCCCTCATTATGGTGCAGTTACCAACATTTCGTCTGTGTCAGGCGCGTGTGTTGTCACGCGCCCCACTTGTTGTTTGTGTGGTTATGCTTGTGCCACGTGTCGAGTGGCACGTGAGGTTCGTCAGACGCGTGCTCCTTCACGCGCCTGATCAGTTTAAATTGGTGAGATCTAGTGACACGTGTCAGTCATCCGGTGAGTGACGGTTGGATTGTTTATCTGTGCTTGATCTTAGCCGTTCACTCGCGCATGAGGACACGTGTCGTCATCTGCTTCTCCTATTTTTGAAAAAGTGTGACGACGGTTGCTTTTCCTTGGGCCCCACTGTCATTAATGCAGTGGGTATATATAGGAGTTGGGAGGCATGTTGGACGGTTACTTGTCCATTTTGCTCATCCCTTCTTCTTACTTGCACTCTTTCACTCTCAAAAACAATCCAGATCGTTTGAAGTTTTCTTTGAATCTTCAAAGATTGTTTGATCAATCTTCAAAGATTTATCGTGAAACTTCTTCTTGATCTTCATCACCTTCTTGTTCGTTATCAGTTTGTTTCTTCTTGTTTGTTTTCAAAGTTTCCTTTGGGTCTGTTGAGTTTTCCGGTGAACCCTTTGAGTTTTCCGGCGAGTCTTCAACCGTTCTTGTTGATTTTCCAGATTTTTCTTTTCCCTTTCTTCATTTATTTGTTAAAATGTCTGAAGCCTCCAACGTTGGGTCTCCCTCCGGTGATGTTACCGGGAAAGAGCCGGTGATAGACGACGTGGAGGAGGAAGTACAGGTGGAACATGGCAAGATAAAAGAGCGAAAGCTTATGACGAACACATTTTGTGTTTGGACTGAGGAGGCTTTCGACCAATTTTGCAGGAGTTATGACATCCTGCCGGAGTGGGAACCCACATTGCCGTCGCCGACGGAGACGGTGCTCTCTGCAGGGCCTGGGCAGCTTGCCCTCTATGAAGCCCATTTCACCAAGTGTGGCTTCCGGCTACCTTGTACTCGTTTCCAGGTTGATACCCTGGTGGCTTATGGCGTTGGGCCCACCCAACTTACCGCCTTTGGGATGCTAAGGCTGGTACATTTTGAGGCGTCTTGCCGCGCCTTGGACATTGAGCCCACCGTAGAGATGCTCAATGTCTTCTATTTTCTTGCGCGCAACGAGATGTGGTTCTCGTTTAAGCCGCGCCCCAAGGTGCCCCCAATGGCTACTCACAACCCCAAGTCCCTCCACTGGGCCAAGGAGAAGTTCTTCTTCTTGAAGAGGGGGGTAATCCCCATTAGTCTGCCTTGGAAGGTGATTGCAGACGGTCAACGGGTGGCTGACATACCAGTGATGAAGGATTATAAGAAGCAGGCCTGGTTTACCACCCTCACCGCCAACGCCACCAAGCTGGAGTTCAAGAATCTCACAGATGGTATCTTCAACCTTCTGGGGATGAGCCGCGTGGCTATACGCGCGGGGAAGGAGCCCTATATTGCTCAGGAGGGTAAGCGTAGTTGCTTTGTGTTGAACCATTTATTTTGTGTTTTATATTGTTCTAACTGTTTCTTGCGCAGGTGTGAGCAAGTTCCAGTGTTATGTTGCCCGTCAGGAGAAGGGCATAAAGTGGAGGCGTTTGGCGGAGGGGCAGGTATCTTGCCTCGAGGCGTTTGTGGACAGGTTTTACTATCCTGACATGTCCATCGCGCCCAGGCCTTATTATACCACAGGTGAGTCTAGCCAACTTTTGTTTTCTAGCCTCTTTGGCGATGATGCCTCTGACTCCTCAGTGGAGATTGTGGAGGTTCAGAAGGCGCCCGCGGGGCGTGGCCGTTGGAAACACGCTCCGCGGAGGCGTAAACGTAGCCATCAACCTTTAACAAGTTCTGACTCGGGTTCTTCCGTTTCAGTAGGCGAAGTGGTAAAGGGGCGGCGCCGGAGGAAGGACGGGCCTGCCTCAGAGAATGAAGAGGAGGAAGAACCCTCTAAGTTGGAGAAGAGGAAAAAGAGGCGCACCACTGGTGCCACTTCTAGCAGCGCAGCTGCTAACTCGGAGAAGGTTGCTGCCACTACTGGCGGGGAGGGTGGTGGGGTTGAAACCCCTGTTACAGAGACCACTGCCTCCCCCTTGTCGCCGGCGCAAGGGGTGGTGCTGGAGAAAAGCTCAAGCGTTGGAGGGGTTGCTGCCCCCACCTTTAGTGTGGGTATAGGCGCTGCTCCCACGCGTCAGCCTCTGTTTCAGAAGCTGATAAAGAAGAAGGCCCCTGGTAAGTTGATCTCTTTTTGCCTTTTTTTTTTTCTTAAGTCTTTTCATTTGTTCCCTTCTTTATGTTTTTGTTTGTGCTGCAGTTGCGCCGAAGATTATACCAACTCCTCCTCCCACGTCTCCATCTACGGAGGTGGGAAGGACAGAGGCGGATATGCTCTTTCAAGAGCAAGAGGCAGCGCAGCGGGAGGAGGCCCGTCTGAAGGCTGAGGCCGATGAAGCCCTCCGAAGGGCGGAGGCCGAGAAGAAGGCAGCGGCCGAGGAGGCGCTGCGAAGGGCTGAGGCCCAAAGGAAGGCTGCCGCCGATGAAGCTAGGCAAAAGGCTGAGGCGGCCAAACATGCTGAGGCGGAACGTCTTCGCCTCCAAGAGCAACAATTCTTGGAGGAGAAGGCTCGCCGTCTGAAGGAGCAGGCGGAGCAAATTGCCCATGCCAGCGCCGAGGGCTCTCAAGAGATGGATGGCTTTGAGAGAGCCCTTTTGGAGGCGGGCGCTGGTGGCAGTGGTGAGGGTTTACGCCAATCTAGGCGTGAGCCTTTAGTAATGAATGAGGGGGATCCATCCGGAGAATATGATGGCTCCCAATGGGCTGGAGGTGACGCCATTTGGCGCCCCCGTTGGGCAATCCGGGAAAACACCTTGTTTTCCAACTCCTGGGCCGCTGAGGAGTTTGTCAGCGGGGTGGTGCCTCCTTATGAGCGCACTCACCAGGATATGCTGAGTCGTGATGCGCTGATCTCTGCCTTATGTGTGAATCAAGCGACTCAGCTATCCATGATCGACTCGCTACGCCGTCGTGATGCGGCGGTGTGGCGAGATATTCATCGCTTGGAGGCGGAGAAGGCAGGCCTTGCTGAGAAAGAGGCTGCCTTCAAAGCTGAAATATCCAAGTACCGTCGCCGCGCCCATGATGCTGAGGCCAAAGTTACCAAGTTGGAAGGGGACGCGGCGGCGGATAAGCGCCGATGGTCAGAGTCTTGCAAGAAGACTAATGCTGAAACTATGAAGTTGAGGCAGACTCTGGCCGAGGCGCAAGAGGAGAGCCGGGCGCTGACTCGGCAGTTAGAAGAAAAGAGCAAGGCCCTCTCCGAGCGGACTGCGCAAGTTGTGGAGAAGCGCTTGGAGCTTGAATCCAAAGATGCGGATCTTGTTAAAGCTACTGAGCGTGTCTCTTTCTTGGAGCAGGAGAGGGTCCAGATCCTTCACTCCAAAGAGGATCTGGAGCAAGACCTTGGCTCTGCCGAGGAAGCTCGCGCTGCGGCTGTCAAAGAGTGTGAGACAGCCCAGCGCCTTTTGGATGAGGCGATGGCCGCCCAGACGCAGACACAGGACTCCATCAAATGGATGATGACTGATGGGATCGCTGGGGTAAGTGCATATCTTTTTTAGCGCTTTTCTTTCCTTTTGAAACTTTATATGCTAACTTGTTAAGTCTTTTTGCAGGTCTTCAAGAGGTTCTGGCAAGAACCTAAGCTGGGCGACCAAGTCGCTGCCATAGCCGCCACCGCCCAGGCCTATGGGTATGGCGAAGGCTATGAGGATGGTTTCCTGGCCGCTCAGAATGGTGGGCGGATTGAGGACGCGGAGCATTACGGGAAGCCACTGAAAGATGAGTATGAGGCGGAGCTGCTTAAATTTGAGAAGGTGGACTTCCCAATTCTTCAAGTGGTTGCAGATTGCAACAAGAATGCTGATCCTCTGTCCGCCCTCAAGTATTTCATTGACAAATCTGACGAGCTGGCCAGGGAGGAAGAGCGCAAGCGCCTTGAAGAGGAGCGCCAACGAGCCAGTGGCGAAGGCACTTCAAATGTATAGCTTTGATAGGCGTTTGTCTCTTTTTTTTGTCTTGTAAATATTTTGTAATTATCAAGGGTTTTTAAGTCCCTTATTATGAATGAAAATTTTGGTTTTTCCTTATATCTTGTGTTTCTCATCCTAACTTAACTTATCTAACCAAGTCGTCACCCGATTTAATAAGTTAAAATTAGGCGCGCGTCCTGCTAGATAGTCCGGCATGTTAAGTATTTGCCTTGAAGACTATAGCGGGGCGCGACTTGTGCCATAAGGTCCGAGTTAAGCGCGTGTGCGCCTTGCCTAGAAGACCCACGACTGCGCGCTCAACTAGTTTGCTCTTTGTCCAACTTGTGTTACAAGTTTAGAAGACAAGGCTTTAAGTTTGTTCTAGTGGCGCGCGTCTTTAAGTCCGGCAAGTAAACTTGTCTTGAAGACCATCTTATGCGGCGTTGGTATATGACTTTTATAAGTCCGACGTGCGCGAAGCATGTCTAGAAGACTGTATCATGTCAACACCGCCCTGTTTGTGGTCCGACGATAGTTTTGCTTAAGTCTTGAAGACCTTGGCGCGGAAAAACAAGTAGAATAACAGATATAGGGAATAATTTTCATTGATAGATGCGGCATGTGTAGCCGTCATTACAAATATTTTACAAGTAGCATCGGCGTAGTTGTGCAGCGTTCCAAGATCTGGGAATAGGTGTCCCATCAAGCCTTTCTAGCGCGTATGCGCCTTTGCCAAGTACCTCTTGTATCTTGTATGGGCCTTCCCAAGTGGGGGCTAGTTTTCCAAGCTTTTCGGCGTTGGAAGCCTCGTTGTTTCGGAAAACATAGTCGCCGATCTTGAACATGCAAGCTTTGACGCGCTTGTTGTAATAGCGCTCTAGCTGCGTTTTGTATTTCGCCTCTTTAATTGCGGCGAGTTCACGTCGTTCATCTAGGAGATCAAGGTTTAGGCGGAGCTCTTTGTCATTGTCTCTCTTGTTGGCCATGAGTACTCTTGCGGAGGGGCAGCCGATTTCGGCGGGGATGACCGCTTCCGTTCCATATGTCAAGCTGAATGGTGTTTCGCCGTTGCTGGTTTTTGTAAGGGTGCGGTATGCCCATAGGACATGGGGTATTTCGTCTACCCACCCTGTTCTTTTGGTACCCAGCCGTGCCTTAATACCTTCAACAATTGTACGATTGGCCCTTTCAACTTGACCGTTGCCTTGAGGGTGCGCGACAGATGTGAAGATTTGTTGGACACCCATTTGAGACAGCCATTCTTGTAAGGATTGGTCTTCAAATTGTGTGCCATTGTCGCTTACCAATTGCAGCGGTAGGCCAAATCGGCAAATGATGAATTCCCAGATGAATTTTTTGACGTGCGCGCCGTCAATTTTTGCTAGAGGCTTCGCCACAACCCACTTTGTGAAGTAGTCGATGGCGACTACTAGGTATTTTACATTTCCTGGAGCCGTTGGGAATGGGCCTACCAAATCGATTGCCCATTTTTGGAACGGCCAGGCCGCTGTGACTGGCACCAGGTTGTTCTTGGGTCGCAAGGTGTTCGGGGCGTGGCGCTGGCAACTGTCGCATTTGCGCAACTCGTTGACCGCGTCCACGTGCATGCCCGGCCAGTAGTACCCCGCGTTCATTAACTTCGCCACTACCATTCTTGGGCCCGCGTGTAATCCGCATGTCCCTTCATGTATGTCTCGTAGGAGAAAGGAAGCATCTGCGGAGTCTACGCAGCGCAATAGCGGTCCCAGGTAAGAGCGGCGATATAGGATACCGTCGATGAGTTGGTATTGTAGGGCCTTGTTCCTGATCTTCCGGGCCTCTGACTTGTCGCCAGGCAGGGTACCGGATGATAGGTAGGCCTTGATCGGAGTCATCCAGGATGCGCCTCCTGTTTGGATTATGTTGACTTGTCGCGGGGGAACAGATGGTTTGTCCAGTACTTCGATGCGGACTTCTTTGGCCATATGTTCAAAGACCGTTGATGCCATTTTACTTAGCGCATCGGCGGGCTTGTTTTCGCTGCGCCGGATGTGCTCGACTTTGCATGAGTCGAATCGGCGCATTAGCTGTTTGGCCTGTTCTAGGTATAACGCCATGGTTTCGTCTTTCGCATCGTAAGTCCCGTTGATCTGTCGCGCAACAAGTAGTGAGTCCACGTGTGCCTCCACGTGCCTGGCCCCCATTTTTTCCGCAATTCGGAGGCCTGCCAGCAACGCTTCGTATTCCGCCTTGTTATTCGTGCTTTTGAAGTCGAGGCGGATGGCGTATGTGAACTCTTGTTTATCTGGGCTGATAAGGCGTAATCCCGCGCCAGCGCCATCCTCGTTTGAGGCCCCGTCCGTGAATAAGGACCATTTTTGTGATGGGTCTTGCGCTAGCGCGGGGGTTTCTTCCGCCTGACATTCAAGTACTTTGTCTGCGGGGATTTCTGTGGCGAAGTCCGCAAGAACTTGGCCCTTGATGGCGGGGCGGGGTTTGTAGTGGATCGTGTGTTCCCCCAGTTCAATGGCCCATTTGGCCAGGCGCCCCGACAACTCGGGCTTGGCGAGTATATCGTTTATCCGGTAGTCCGTGAGGACGTTTATCGGATGCCCTTGAAAGTATCTGCGGAGTCTTTGGGATGCGTGTACCAGAGCGAGGACCAGCTTTTCCATGATTGTGTACCTTGTTTCCGCGTCTAAAAGCGTGCGGCTGATATAGTATATCGGCGTTTGCACGTTCTTGCGCTCCACCATGAGGACTGCACCTATTGCGCGGTCCGTGACCGATAGGTACAGTGTTAATGGCTCTTTGGGGAGGGGCGCTGTTAGCGTCGGAAGGTTCATCAAACATTGTTTCATTTCTTTGAATGCCGATTCCGCCTCTGGTGTCCAGCGGAAATTGCTCTTTTTTAAACAGTTCTTCAAAGTGTCAACAAACGGAAATGACTTTGAAGCGTAGTTGGATAAAAATCGGTTGAGTGCCACGAGGCGACCCATGAGTGTTTGTACTTCTTTGATGGAAGCGGGTGAAGGCATTCTTTCTATGGCTTGTACTTTTTCTGGATTAGCGCGGAACCCATCGCGCGTTACAATTACCCCTAGAAATTTGCCTTCTTCCATCCCGAAGGAGCACTTGCTTGGGTTGAGCTTCATGCGCACTTTGCGCAGCTGTGCGAACGTTTGCTGGATATCTTTAAGCATGTCGCCTTCATCTTTGCTCTTGATTACGAGATCGTCGACGTACACTTCAAGCCGTACGCCAATCTCGTTGATGAAGGCAGTGTCCATGAGGCGCTGGTATGTAGCGCCTGCATTTTTCAGGCCGAATGGCATTTTCGTGTAACAGAAAATGCCAGCGTCTGTGCGGAATGCCGTTTTGTCTTCGTCCTCTTTTGCCATTTGGATTTGATGATAGCCCTTATACGCGTCTAAGAAACACTTAAAGCGATATGGGGCTAAAGAATCCACTTTTAGGTCAATTTCTGGTAGAGGATAGCAATCCTTTGGACATGCTTTGTTGATATCCTTATAATCGACACACATGCGCCACCCGCCGTTTGCTTTGGCTACCATGACTGGGTTAGCTACCCATGTCTGGTACCCGATTGGGCGAAGGATACCCGCGTTGAGCAGCTCGGTGACTTGTTCGTTCATGGCCTTTGTTTTCTCCGGGCCCATGCTGCGCTTCTTTTGCACTATAGGTTCCACTGAGCGGTAGACATTGAGTCTATGTTCCGCTATGTCGCGCGGGACCCCAACCATGTCGGCTGGTTGCCACGCGAATACATCGATGTTACTGATTAGAAGCTGCTTTAAATGATTTCGAATGGTCTCGGAGATTTCATGGCCAATGACCACCGTTTGCTCCGGAAATTTAGGGTTGAGAACCCATTTTTCCGGCTCAGCGCGGGTGTCAGTTTTCACCATCTTTGGCGGTTTGGCGGTTTCTGTGGTGTGGCAGTCTTTGTTGCCTCTGATGAAGGCAATACCTGTTTTGGTCGGGAATCCAACCATCGCATGCGCCGTTGAAGCATTGGCATTAAAGCGTGCGATGCCTTCTCGTCCAAGCAGAATGTCATGATTGGAGTTGGCCGGTAGGACCATGAAATCGCATATCTCCGTGCGCTCGTGGGTGCCGTCAGACCAAGTTACTGGCATGGACAGCATGCCCCGCGGCATGATGGTTTCGTGAATGAAGCCGGAGATAGGCTCGTTGACTGGGACGAGCTTTGCTTTGTCTTCCGGGTCTAGTTGTTGAAAGCATTGCTCGTACATGATATCAGTACTGCTGCCGCCATCTAAGAACATATATCGCGTGCGATAGTGTCCAAAGATAGCGGTAATGACAAGAGGGGCTGTGCATGAGGCGCCGCCTCTAATCTTTGGCATGAGGACGTCAACCTCTTTCCATGAATCGCTCGGCGGTGGCACTCGAGCTCGCTTTCCTTGGTAGGCGCTTTTGCCCTTCCTTGTCATGTTGCAGTGGTGGCGAGGAATCAATGTGGCGGCATGAGTGTTGAGGTCACGAATCTTTTTTCGTGATCCCTCGTCCTGGTTCTCTTCACCCGTTTGATTCTTGCCTGTGCGGTGCACGTTTTTGACCAAGTGGCCGAGCTGCCCTGACTTCAGCGCAGTTTCGATTTCCATTTTTAGGGTATAGCAATTATCTGTGAGGTGACCGAAGTCGTTGTGATACTCACAGAACTTGCTCCGGTCCATGTGTCTGCGCTTGCCCAGGGGCGGGGCGGCCTTCAACGTGACCTGTTCAGTCTTTAGGACCTGAGATGGTGTCTTCGTCAGCGGGGTCCAGTCATAGTTTTTCTTTGAATGACCGCGCTGGTCCCGCGTCTGTTTGGGACTGATCATCTGCCTGGCGTCCCCGGCTGGGGAATACTTTCCCTCATCCGCGGCGCCAGAGATGCGGCTCCAGACGGATTTGTTTTTATTTTTATTATTATTATGGTGTTGGAAATTGTGTGTCTGATTGAAGGATTTCTCAGACGAGGCATATATCTTGGCGGAGTGGATGAGCTCATCCCAGGACTCCGGTATGCCATCTTTGCCTGTGAGGCATTTCATTAACTCTGGGCTACGTACGTTATGCACGAACGCTGCCCTTGTGAGTTCTTCCCCGCAGCCTATTAGCAAGGCCTCCTTGTTGAACCGAACGATGAAGTCCTCGATGGATTCATTGTCGTTTCGGCGGCACAACAGGATGTGTGCCTTGTCCTTCTTGTGCTTGCGCAAGTGTGAGAAGTGGTTGTTGAATTTGTCGGTTAGGTCATCAAAGTCTTTGACGCTCCCTGCGGGGAGGTTGTCAAACCAAACTCTGGCTGCGCCTGTCAGGGTTTGTGCGAATAAATGGCACCAAACCTGTACGGGCTAGTCTACCGACATACCTGCACATTCGAAGTCATGCACATGGTCATCGGGATCGCGCAAGCCATCGTATCTGCCGATGCTGCTAGGGAGTTTCGCTTTTCTTGGTATTCTTGCTGTCGCTATGCGAGCAACAAATTTTGACTTTTCGGCGAAAGCCTTTGGCCTGAATGGCTTGATCAAGTCATCATCCTCATTGTTGTGGCGTGAGCGATGATCATTTTTCTTCCCCTTGTAGCCCGAGTCGCTACTGGAGGATTCGTAGCCATCAGGCTCTGTCCGTTGCTTTGCGTAGCCCCGAACTCTGGCGTCTCCGCCGAGTTCCCCGCTACGACCAGCACCCGAGACAGCTGGGTCTTTCCCCTTTTTGGATGGGGTGTCATAAGTAAGGGCTTTGCCCTTTTTCTTTGCTTGTTGCAAGAGTTTACGCTGGTAAATTGCAGCGTTTTTTGTGTTCTGACGGAGGAGCCATTGGTCAAGGTCCTCCTCAGAGCTAGCACTGCTGTCGTCGTCAGAATTGGCGTCCCGAACCTCAACTTCTTGGCTTTGTAGCCTGGAAGTGGGTTTCTTGACGACTGTGGGTGGTGTTATTTGATTTTCCGGGAGTTGGGTGTCCCCTTCTCCGGAACGGTTTACGGCAGCAGTGTTAGGGTTGGGTTCAGCCATGGGTGGGTTGAAAAGATGAGTAAAAGAGCGGTTCTAACCGTTGGATGGCGCCAATGAAGAAACAATAGGTAACACGGAGATTACGTATAATCTACGTGGGGTTAATACCTAAGTCCGTCAGGATTAATCCTTTACCCAAACCGTAAGGTCAAACCCGTTTGATAATAATACAAGTGTGTGTGTGGTGAAAGTAAGTAAGAACACAAGATGTAAGTGGTTCGGTCGAGTAATGACCTACGTCCACTGTAAGTAGCCGATAGTATTATTAATGAAAGAGTACAAGTGAGAATGCTCTAGGCTACAAATAACTATTTTCGGATCCTTTGACAAGGAGAGATCTCCTTGTATTTATAGGAGAACTCATGGGCATGATCGAGGGGCCCAAGAGTAGCCATTCTTTATTGGGCTTGGTCCAGGCCCAAGTCCAAAGTCTTCCCTGGAATTGGCGGGAGAATACGTGCACTGTTCATGACGTCACTCTGGCAGCATGGTTGTTGCTCGAGGCGGACACGTGGCACGCTGCGGTTGGCAGACGGCGCACCTGTCCTTGCTACAGTCGTTGACCATGCTTCTGACACCAGTAAGGGATGTCTGCTGTCACTGTAGACGCTGGCATGGTGGAAGCATGGCTGTAGCCATGCTGCTGTCCTTGTCTTGTAGTTGTTGGACCACTTTTGCCACCTGTTGCTTTCCCATTGGCGCGTACACTGTCTGTAATCTTTGTGAATCTTCCTTTTGTTGTCTTCTGTACTTTGTACGATGGTTGTCAAGGGAAGATTCCGCGCGTGATGGTACGCGCTTATCAGGTGATGTTATTGCTTATCAGTTGCTATCCTTGCGCGCCTTCCTGCATACACTGCTGGTTGCGCGCCGTTGCTTCCTCGCGCCGCTGACTGGCGCGAGGAAGCTGACTTGTGGGGATAGGGACGCCTCTTCCGCCTGGATTAGGCTCCCTATCCCTTCAAATTTTAATGTTAACATCTAACCTAAAACAATGTATAACTATAATATTAATACCTAACCTAAAATAATGTACAACTCTAATGCTAACACCTAACCTAAAACAATGTAAAACTTCAATGTTACTATAATATTAACACATATCCTAAAGACTAAAAAATGTATAACTCTAACATACTAATTAATATTGATACCTAACCTAAAACAATGTATAACTCTATTAACCTATTCTGCTGTTGTTGAAAATAGAATTCATATTTACTGATTTGAACATAATTAGTGACTTGCATGTACATGATTAATGAATTACCTGAACACGTGTTTTTTTCCTGTAAGAACAAAACCCCACAAAAAATAATCGTTCGTTTTCTCCGTTTTTTATATAACACTATGGTACTCGTTGGAAAAATAATAAAACACTCATTAATTTTGTGTAATTTTTTTCTTTAAAAAATCTCGTAGATAAAAGATATTAACGTTTAAAAATTACATGAGAAAACATGAGAGAGAAAAATCCAATTTTGTTTTTAAACTTTGTTTCCCTAAAATTACTTAATGACACATGGCATCCTACATGGAACTCTCAAATGGGAGAATGACTATATGAGTGCCATGTAGGATTTAGCCCTTTGGAAAAACCCCACAAAAAATAGTCGTTTTTTTCTCTGTTTTTTATATAGCACTATGGTACTCGTTGGAAAGATAATAAAACACTCGTTAATTTAATGTAATTTTTTCTTTAAAAAATCTCGTAGATAAAAGATGTTAATGTTTAAAAATTATAGGAGGAAACATGAGATTGAAAAATCCAATTTTGTTTTTAAAGTTTTTTTTCTTAAAATTAGTTAATGCCACATGACATCCTACATGACACTCTCAGAGAAGATGAATGGCTATATGAGTGTCATACAAAATTTAGCCCTTTATAATAGATGGATGGATGGATAGATAGATCGATGTGTGTGTATGTGTAGGGGTATCTTAAAATGTGAAATACAATTATTTAACTATTTATTTTATCATCCTTTCATTTTTAGGCACAATGTAATTTTAAAATGATCATAAATACGACGTTTACAACGTATAAAAGGTCAATCACCATAATTTATATTGAATATTCTAACTGTAAATATATATATATATATATATACTAAATATTTGCAATACTAACTTCTTTGTCTTTTAGTGAAAACATTTTTTTCTTTTATTTTTTTTGTCGTTTACCTCTTTTTTTCCTATATCTCTCTTTGGTTTTACCAGTTGTCTGATGATTTGCTTCTCGCAAGGCCATAACGTTCAGAGTGAGAAGCATGAAAGTGGTTTCGTCTGTTGTTGTGTTTCGTCGGTGGTGGTAGAAACGGTGCGTCGGCGGATGTAGATTGACAGTAGATCGGTGACAACGACTCCTAAATTGGTCGATGACGATGGTGTGTCGGGGTTGAGTTTTTTGTGTTGGAGAACGGTGGTGTTGGATACGTCCCGACGCGTAACACGGGGTAAGAAACTAATTATATTTTATTTTGCAATAAAAATATGTGAACTTTCCGTTAAATGATGAAAGTGAGGTTGATAGATTAAGCATGGGTAGTATCGTAATTTTAACTTAGGAAAATGCCCCCACTTGGGTGTCCCTTGGTCTCTTTATTTCTTTTAACGTCCGTTTCATATAAGTTAAGTTTGGACTCGCACCCAGATAAGGATCATTTCAATTTTCGATTTATTTACTTTACTAGATTATACCCCGGGAACGTCCCGGGGTTGAGAAATCTAACATGACATATTAATTTT
This sequence comes from Ambrosia artemisiifolia, assembly GCA_032199755.1. Taxonomy (NCBI): domain Eukaryota; kingdom Viridiplantae; phylum Streptophyta; class Magnoliopsida; order Asterales; family Asteraceae; genus Ambrosia; species Ambrosia artemisiifolia. Next base: position 2,126,193 of record CM063522.1, read on the forward strand.
ACATATGAAATAGAATGATTCGCTTTATAGTTACATACAAGAAAATGTATCTCCAATGTTAACGTCTAACCTTAAACAATATATAACTCTAATGTTAATATCTAACCTAAAACAATGTATAACTCCAATGCTAACGTATGTTGAAAACAGAATTCATACTTACTGATTAAAACATAATTAGTGACTTGCCTATACATGATTAATGATTTACATGAACACTTTGTGTTTTTTTTCCTGTATGAACAAAACCCCACAAACAAAGTCGTTTTTTTTCTCCGTTTTTTATATAGCACTATGGTACTCGTTGGAAAGATAATAAAACGCTCGTTAATTTGGTGTAATTTTTTTCTTTAAAAAATCTCGTATATGAAAGATATTAACGTTTAAAAATTATGGGAGGAAACATAAGAGAGAAAAATCCAATTTTATTTTTAATTTTTTTTTTCCTAAAATATCTCAATGCCACATGGGATGACACATGGCACACTCAATGAGGAGAATGCCTCTTTGAGTGCCATGTCATTAAAATGGCTTTGGTTTATTATATGTATAGATTAATGTTGGTGCTAAGTTGGGGTTGCCTACGGCACCGAAATCCGCATCCCTATCTTCTAGCATGCAATGTTTTAAAAACCGGTAAATACCGGCCGGTTATGCCGGTGTTACCGTTTTCGGATGGAAATCTGGACGAAACACTCCGGTAAATATGGGAAACGGTATTGATTTTATACCGCCGGTAAAATTCGGTATACCGGTTTGAACCGCTATACCGGTATCGGCATAGGTTAGTTTTTTGGTTATTTTCAGATTATTATTTTTTATTAAGGAATAACTTTTGAACAATAAAAACTTTAGATTACGTTTTGGATTATTTTTTAATTATTGATTAACTTTTTAATAGTATTTTAGTATGTAATTATGTACTTTTAGATTACTTTTTGTGTTAATTCTGTAATTTATGAAATTAGCTAGCTAATCAACCCGGTTTAACCGTCCGGTACAACACGGTTCAACCGGTTAAACCATTTTTTAGCCAAATCCGATATAATTAAAAAACCGGTTTTTAAAACATTGCTAGCATGACAACTTATGCGTTTTTTTTAATGTTGGTGTTTAATGTTTAGTGTTTTTTTATTAATGTTTAGGTGTTTTTTTTATTTCGGTAATTTTTTTAAAATTTTAGCTTTCTTTTTTTTTTAATTTCTAATGTTCACTTCTATTGTAATACTTATGAGATTTTTATATTTTATGTGTGTTATTAATTTAAAATGAAAAAAAAAATTGGACCAAGGAAGACTACCCCTACACCTTAGGGTAGTCCTCATGTTGTCATCATAAGAAGATGGTCCACAATTTGCTGACGTGATGGGTAATCCTCCTAAAACTTGCCTCTACCACACCTCATAGTCTTGCCATTTCCTTAAATTGAAACTTTTTTAAAATATAGTATACAGTATATGCATGAGGGTTGTGTTATCCTAGAAATAAAAACAAAAATATTAAATATTAAAGTGCCTTAGTATATTGATATACAATATAATAAGTGATAACATGATATATACAATTTGTTTTTATTAATTGAAAACTCACATATCCACTTAGGGGTGTTTGGGATTGCGTTTTAAAATGGATTTTTAGATTACTGAGTTTTGTAAACGCAAATAATCAGTTTTTAGTGTTTGGGGTTGAGCTTTGAAATGGATTTTTGGGCTACCAAAACGCAGTAATCTAAAAGCAGCTTCACCCCTGCTTTTTCAAAACGCATAATCTGTTTTGAAAAATCAATCCCAAACTCCCTCTTAATCTAGTCCAAAATTCTACACCAATATCTAGTATGGGACTAGAACTCTTACCACTTAGAAGCAACATCTTACTACACTCCTTGAGACCACCACGCTACAAAGCCCTTTTATTCATGTCTTCCTATCCGCTTGAGAATTTTGAGAGATTGCTCTTCAGGATATTCACATGTTGTAAAAAAGTAATAAAAATAAAAACTTTTATATTTGTATTTTATCTCTTATCTTTTATCTTAACACAATCACTTTTATAAACAATTCTTCTTCTTTCTTTTTTCCTTTGCAGACTTACTAAATTTTGATACATAAGCATAGTTTTCAATTAAAAAGAATTTATATCAAACAAAGTTTAAGATATAAATCTCCTAAAAGTGATCACAAACATGATATCAAGTAAAATACAATTAAAGGCAGAAACAATGATTGTGGTGATTCAAGAACAAACAAACAAACATCAACCTTGCACACGATTATAGTGATTGAATGAACCATCTGGTACAAGTGAGAATGAATGCCAACTACCAATAATAAATAAAACATTAACTTATATGCTAGATTACTCGAAATCGGCTCACATGGCCTAGCCCATTGTTAAAAGCCCAACAGGCAACCCTTAGATTCTCAGTTTAATACCCACACACCAAGAAATATATAGAGAACATATTACGAAGGCCTAAACCTATTAGCTATGACCTTACACAGGATTTTTGACTATTTGAATTGCAGCATCATTATCATAGTTGGTATGGAAACCGTCTGTTGTTTCTTGCATTGCCATAAGATAAGCATGTCTCCTAAATACTAGCATCCAACTGTGGTAGATTTCCTATCAATATCACATCAGAGTCGCTGTTAGAAAAGGCATAGTATTCAAATAGAGAATCTCTAGGATACCCAAGACTAAGTCTAGGTTTCCTTTTAAAGTATCTAAATATTCTCTTTAACAGCAGATATATGAGAGAGTTTAGGGTTAGCCTGATAACGTGCACACTGACACATAGCAAACATGATGTCTAGACGACTAGTTGTCAAGTACATTAATGAACCGATCATGGATCGATAAAACGTCCGGTCAACTAAATTCCCGTCTAGATTTGAAGTCAGAACTGGTGTGTCAACCGTTGGAGTGTCTACAAGCTTCCAATTAAACTTGAAGTTGGAAAGAATGTCATCAACATATTTTTCGTGATGAACTAGGATTCTGGTTGAATCTTGATGAACTTGCAAAACCCAAGAAAAATGGCATATCCCCAAGTGAACTCATCTTCCTGATAACCTATTGAAAATTATTGCACAGATTCCCACTTTTGGATCCAAAAAAGATGTCATCCACATAGATCTGAACCAGTATCGGATCATCCCTGACTCTCTCGATAAACATTGTACGGTCAATTTTGTCATGGGTGTATCCATACGCAAGCATATGCACCGTCAGTGTGGCGTACCATGTACGAGGTGCTTGATGTAAACCATACAAAGCTTTATCAAGTTTGTACACTTACCTTGGATTTACAGCATCTAAAAAACTCAGTGGCTAACCAACATAAAACTCCTAATTTATGTCTCTGCATAGAAACATTTGATAAACTATGAAACCCATGTATGATGAATACGCCAAAAACATTAGAATTGCTTCAAATCGTGCAACTGGGGCATACACTTCATCGTAGTCAAGGCCTTCAATCTGGCAAAATTCCTATACAACCAATCTTGCTTTGTTCCTCACAATTACCCCACTGCCATCCTTCTTGTTTTGGTACACCCTTCTTGTGCCTAGATCTTTCTTCTTAGGAGGCAACTTTACCAACTACCAAACCTTCAACTTAGCAAATTGATTAAGCTCGTATTGCATCGCTTCAACCCAAATAGGTTCTTATAGTGCCATAGAAGTGCTCTTGGGCTCTGTCTTAGAGATGAAGCATGAATACAAGCAACGACTTATATCCCTAGTTTTACTTCTTGTCATGACCCCAGCATTGAGTGGGCCAATGATTTTATCAATCGGATGGTTTCATTGAATTACTTTATGGGTCGGTGTTTCATGAACTTGTACACTTTACGAAAAGTTTGTTAGATTTTCTGTAGTTGTGTTATCTTGCTCCTCATCATTAGATTCAGGAATGTTGTTGGGAACAGAAGTTCCCAAGAAACACTCATCCGGAATCGGATCCTGAAAACAATGAAGATCCTCATCATTAGATTCCATTATTTACCTTTTGCGTAAAATCTTCAACATGTTAGTTCTGAGCCTTCAGAGGTCTTTGCTTCAGTTTTAGTGTCATAAACTAGCTTCTGAACAATTGTATGAGTAGGTTGTGTGGTCTTATACATCCCTAGTGGGTTAACACTCAGCATAATAGATCTTTAATGTTGGATCTCCTCTCTATTTGTAGAACTGACAACATAATAGTTGCACCTACAGAAACATTAATGAAATACATACAATTTCATTAGGAAACGCAATAAAAGATTTAAAAAGACCTGATACGTTTCTTGCTGGCATAACCAACAAAATAGCAGTCATCACATTTTGCATCAAACTTTGGTGTTGATTCCAAATATATTAAGGTACATTGACAACCAAAAGCTCAAAAGTGTTTGACTAAGGGTTTTTCTCCATGCAAAATCTTTTTGGTATCTTCATCTAAGCTTTTTTGATCAACACACGGTTCTGAACATACCATGCCGTGTTAATGGCTTCATCCCAAAAAATGTTGGCAACTTTGAGTCACATAGCATAGTATGTGCAACCTCAATTAGGGTATGATTCCTTCTTTCAACAACTCTATTTTGTTGTGGAGTCCGTACAATACTAAACTGTCTAGCAATTATGAATTAACAGAGGAATTTGTTCTTGAATTGCCTCATTAGCCTATTCTGAATATTGAACTGTGTTTGGTTTTTGCATAATCTTTTTCTTTTAGGAATGAACTGGCAGACGCTTGTGCAGATGACGATGGTGCTAAAGTTTCCATTGTTGAATTGAGAAAGATGATTTTTAAAGAGCTTAAACATCATGGTTCTTTTGTCCAAGTAAGGGTTCATTATATTTTGTGTTACAGAAATGTCCATCAAGTGTATTTTTATAGGCTAACATTCTCGATGTTGGGTTCCATGCATTTAGTTAGGTAGCATAAAGGTATACTTAACATTATCTTTGCTAAAATATTTTCCCTACATGGTCTCATTCAGTATTCATTTGTGTTGGTTAATTTATTCATTTTGGACTAAATGGTGTGTTGTAAGAGTATAAACTGTGTTCAATAATATTTGTTTTTCCTATCAAGCAACATTTATGGATGAATAACTAACCAAAGTTTATGACTTTTTCAATGTGTTTTCATGTTACAAATACAACCCAAACGTTACACTCTGCATTCGGTGATTCTAAAATGTCTTTCCCTAACTCAAGAATTTAAATCTCTACTTTTTATATACAAGTCATACATATACAATTAAACCACACTACTACATCACATTGGATTTAGGGGGAACGTAAAACAGTAAATTGTTGAACCGGAAGTCATGCGGTCATATCTCACACCCGAAGCACAGCTTTGTGGGCTAAATTGATTTGTAAATAGAAATAATAAAACTGAGTGGCAATAATAGATTACATACCCACCTTTTGTGAAATCGTAAAATACCCGCCGCAATGTGCCGACATTCCCACTAATTGATTAAAAGCTTTTGTAATTCATATTTTGGTTATAAATCTTGTATACCTAATAATTAAATAAGTGCGCCATATGCCCATGTATCACGATCTTTTTAAACACGGTGAAAGCCTAAAAGGTGTTTCCTTTTACTTCTTGTATCGCCTAAACTGATTAAATTAAAAACTAAAAAATGTAGATAGTAAACTAAAATCCTTTCTAAAACTCAAAATGGTTACGGATTTTTTTTTTTTCAAATGCTATCTAACGACATCAAAAAAGATTTCAACTACTTTTTTTCTTTTTGCAAACATCATGTCATTCTATAATTCCTATTTTCATTACTACCTATTCAAGTCATATAGAATATAGGTTTTTAACCTAGTAAATAAATAAAAACTTTAACGCCATGTGTCGCTAAAAAATTACCATGATTGTCCCTTTTTCGGTTTGGGCATGTGTCGTCGGGATGTTGCACCTCCACATAACTCCCCATAACTCCCCATATGTCGCTTTGATGTATACTCACTAACTTTATGGAAGTTTAAGAAGCATCATTTGAATTTTATGTAGTGATGGTAAATCCTATGCCAGAGTAATATGATACTTATATTTATGAGATAGGGATGGTAAACTAAACTCCATGCACGAGCTGATGGGCCCAATTGTTAAATATATTGTTTGGATAGGCCCAAGTAAAATTTTAAGGACCTGGCCCAAATGAACAAGAAACATGTAATACCTGTTACTTAACATTAGTGATATATTTCAATTGGTCCCCAATCACTGTAAATCTGTATTTTTAACATTCATTATGCAAATGAATGATGAATCATTTAGGAAACATAAGGTGTAAACAAGCCAATCCAACTTGCTCGTTAGGGGGTTGGAGACACTGAGTGGAGTCTTTGCTCCCATCGGGCAAGCGCGGTAACAGGGGGGGAACACCGCCCCGTTCCTGTCCCGAGCACCCAAAATTTTCCAAGCCAGATTCATTTCTCGTGGAGTCCGGAACCATTTGACCGACTACAAAAGGCACTACTTTAGAGAAGGATTAAGTTACATGTCATCATGGCATATTCTAAGTAATCATGTCACACAAGTGTCAGTTTAGCGTGTTGATTCCGACTCGTCCGATATTACTTCCAACTCTACTGACTCTTCCAATACTGTCCAGAAAGGGGTGGCGGCGCAGCTTGTTGCCCGCCTGCCCGCTATCTTGATGTAATTTTTCGCGAATTTCTATGAATAAATGGATGTTTAGTTTAAAAAAAAAAATAGTAAATTATTTTAATTTTCGAAGATGTTTGTACTTGGCTTTTTTTTATTAATGAATTTAGAGATCCTGTCGCTAAAAGCTTGAATCGAAGTAGAGCTTGAACGAGCGTAAGTACAAGCTCAAGCTCGAACCTGAACTTCACATATCGAGCTTAATTGAGCCTGGGAGCTTAAACGGGCATTTTATATACATTATTCTTATTACCATATTAATATTGAAGCTCATTTAATAAACAAGCTCAAGCTTGAATCTGAACTTCACATATCGAGCTTAACTAGGCCTGCGAGCCTAAATGAACATTTTATATACATTATTCTTATTGTTGTATTAAATATATATCTACCGAATATTTTAATATATAAGATTATAAAAATCAATGAAATAATATATTACGTTAAAAATGTATGGTGATTGTTTTCCCTTTTGTACCGTATGCATGTGTCATTGTGTCGGGATGTTGCACTTCATTTGAACTTTATATAAGGGAGGGCGGGGCACAACCCCGAACTTCACTAAACTTCCCTAATTTGCGTCAATCATGCACTATCAGATCACTTTACTGATTCACTAGACTGAAACACAATTTTGAAGGCAGCATTACCCTTGATCACCTAACCATAAAAGATAAAAACCCACACTAGAAAACAAGTTTGAAACTGAGGTCTTCTTTGATTTTTTTAGTTCTTTTTTTTTCTAATTGTAACAATAAGAATATTAGAAAATTATCATGTTTGCTTAGAATTCAGTATAGGGTTAATCCGAAGTAAGTTCTAGCTCAAACTTGAGTTCGGTATAGGGTTCTCGAGCAAAGCCCAAGATGATAGGCCCATTTGCTAAATTATTGTTTAGATAGGCCCAAGTGAAATTCTATAAAGATATAAATCCATTCAGCAAACTCAAAGGCCCTGGCTCGAATGTGTGAAATGAAAACATGTAATACTTAAGGATATTAGGATATATTTCAGTTGGCCCACGAAAATTATTATATATACTTACATGAAAATTATTATATATAAAACCATAATAAAAAATAGTATATATTACATTATCTATGAAAATTATATTTATGAAACATATAAAAGCAACTCTAAATATATCTAAATAGAACCAATTAACAAGGGTCGGTCTATTGGCACCCCCCAACTTTCTATTTCAACTCCCGTCTGAAGCGCCTCGCTTAGGCCAAAGCGAGGCGCTTCAGTCAAATCAATGTCAGTCTAAGTACGAGGTTGCATGGGAGTCTGGAAAAAGGTGTTCCAAGCGCCTCGCTTTGCCCAAAGCGAGGCGCCTGAATTAAGGGGGGATGAACCTGGACACCTTTTGGGTATTTTTTGTGTTTTGTTTTTAAGTTTTTTTATTTTATTTAACTTTTTTTATTTAATTTAAGTAACTTTTTACATCGCGTGTCGAAAATGTCCGGTTAGTCTCGAACCAAGGGTTGATCGGGTTAGGTCCTTCCTCCTGATCTTCTACCCGCTTCTCATCGACAGCGCTGTCTTCATAGTGCGTATAGTCTTGTTCTTCAGATGTGTCATCACCACGGTTAGCGTCGTAAGTATAACCGTAGGCAGGTTGACTAGGCTCGTCTTCAAATTCATACGGGTCCTTCCACTGTGTATTCAAGTCCAGTTGTACCGCATTGTCACGGTAACGAATGCCAGACTGACCCTCCTCGACATTACTACTAGACGGACCCTCCCCGACATTATATGACGGACCCACCGAAACATTATATGACGGACCCTCCGAAACATTACATCACGGACCCTGCCCGACATTATATGACGGACCCTCCTCGACATTATATGAATTATAGTCGTAAGAATCACCGAAAATTAAGTCGTAAAACGACATGTTATATGACCGACCCTCCTCGACATTACTAGACCGACCCTGCCCGACATTATATGACGGACCCTGCTCGACATTATATGAAACCCTCTATATGAATTATAGTCGTAAGAATCACCGGTTCGTTCACGTGGCAGTCGGGTCGGACTGTTTCTGTTCGTTAACGGGCCGGTCGGGTCGGAACAGTCCGGTTCGTTCACGTGCCGGTTGGGTCGGATTGTTT